>JZKD02S0715394.1:179205-213088 GCA_000966675.3 Picea glauca | reverse complement strand
TTTAGTTAGATTTAGATTACATTGTTTTATTTCAATAAGATAGATTAGCTTGTTTGATTTCAATTAGCTTTCTTTCCCTTTCATAAAACATAAAAAGACAAAAAATAGATTCTTGGCTGTCTTAGGGCAGCGAACACATGAGTTTTGCAGATTTTAATCAAATCTGTAGTCTGTCTATAATTGTACATTTGTGAATAAGGAATAACATGGCTGACAATTAAGTAGTTGATTTAAGTTATTATAATCATAGTTAGTATATTGTATATATATAAGTAGTTAGTAATTCATAGTTAGATTAGTATAGTTAGTTTGAGTTTGCTTTATTAGTTTCTAGTTTCCTTAGTTTAGATTATTTAGCTTAAATCACTTTTCTCTTTGGTTTCCTTACGAGACCTTAGAGCGGCCAACGGAGCCGTTAAACTCGTCAGGGTGGTCCATACCAAACGGCTTGGGTTATTTAGACAACCCCGGACCGGTTCCACTCTCCCAGTTGACGGATGGACTGTTTCGCCCGTCAACAAATACTTAGGACATTTAAGTAGCTCGTAGTCGAGTGAAATATTGTTTTAAGTTTTTCTTTTCAAATATTTGAGAAAAGTAAATGTGAAAAGTTTGGTGAAAGAGTTTAATTTGGCAAATATTTATTTGTGAAGAAGGAGTAGTTTGTTTTCAGTTTCATTGTTGCTCTTCTCTTTCGTCTCTTAAAGAACATCATTGGTTTCACTTCTATTCCTTTTGACTTAAGACAGCCACTAAAATTAGCGCTGAATTAAAATTTATTAGACTTTGTGTTTGTAGGGTCCATCAATTTAGTCTAGGGTAGAGCCTTGATTTAGGATTGGAGAGGAAACTCTTCAAGGCTACAAAAACAAACATAAGAGACTGTGCTAGGGAGTCCTTAAAAGTTCAATAATCATGAAAGTTATTCGAGACCCCCCTCTAACACAGGGGCTAAACACGAGGTCACGTACGGAAAGGTAACGGAGATAACCCCTCCAAATCCAGACCAAGTGTAGTGGGGAACGCATATAGAGGGCTTATCTTGGGATTTCATTTATTGCATTTTCCACAGAGCTTCGTGGGTCTCAAATCTGTTAGAGGTCCTCAGTCGTCTTCCGGAACACTTGCTTTCGATACCCTTGATAGGTTTTGGGCTTGATACCCTGCTTATTGCGGTCCACCCGACTGTCGATTGTACCCGCCTGGTGATTGTTCTCGCGATGGAAACCTAGTTTCCTTTATATTAGTGACTTACACATGTGACTACGGGGGTATACCATGGTACCTAGGGAAGACATCGAGCCATGATTTCCAGAGTATACCCAGAGGGTGCTTCCATATTCGAGTTGCACTTGCACTGGTAAGTTTCTCTAGTGTTTGCTGGTGTAACCGTTCTTCCAACTAGCTAGTGATCTTCTTGTCTCATCTCATAGGAACTTTTTCTAGTGTGTGTTGGTTCTTGAATGTTAATAGAGAGCCCTAGTGTTTCATTGATCTTCTCACACAATGGAGGATCAAGAGCTCTGCCGGTCGCGAAGGCTTCTTGGCCTACCACCGGTTAATCTGGAGCCACCCCTGCCACCGCCAAGGCGAATACTAGAACAACAAGGGTCTTTTGAGGCTATCGGGCCACAGGAAACTGTGCCTGACCATATCTGAGAGGAGAACATTTGATTCTGGAGAAACCAACCATTTCTGACCTCGGATTGGAAGCTATTGGTCCGTATAACCCTCCAGTCACTAATCTATCGGCACCCATCGTCGTACAGGTTCACCCTTACGAGCGTCCGATAGTGTCACAAGCAACGATGGAAACAAATGTTGTGACTTCTTCAGGGAATTCTCATATTCCCTCTATGGCTGTCACTACAGGGGGTGTTCCACCTCCTAACCAACCGTCGTTGGTCAGGACCACTATGGTCTCGACCACCTATACCTCGGGAAATGGTTTGACTCCATCCATGGTAGTGATCACTGCTCCTTTCACCTAGAGTGCGACAATCCCTCCATTCTCATACGGGATGCCTGGCTTTGATATGAACTCTGTCCTTTCCTACTCCACTCTATAGACTTTAGGTCTAGGGGCAGGGAGCTCGAACGCTCCTTTGCAAGGATCCATGGGGGGACCTTTATTTCCCTATAACACTTTCCCTTACGAAGGGGGTCATATACCTCCTTCATCCCCTTCACTCAGTGGTGCTCACCAGCACTCCGTCGGGCCAAACGTAAACTATAGTTCATTTGGAGCAGGTAGTCAAGGACTTCCTTCATATAGCATGTTGGTAGGTTCAACGTCATTCTCTTTGTTTGACGCTTTTGGTAACAACACATTCTTGTCAGCTTCCATCTCGGTCGAGGGCAACCCCGGTTATGGACAACAAAATCCTATGCAGGGTACTATTCCTGCACAGGGGGCAAACTCAGGAATTCCTTCCTCACAAGGACCTTGGAATCCATGGCAGGGATCAGTTCCCTCGTCAGGGATGTCGACCGGGGGCAACCCTTTCCATAGCCAATGGAACCCTAGGCAAGGCTCAAGGCCTTTGCTCATCAGATCGGCAAGGGGCGACCCTTCCCAAAATCCTTGGAATGCGACGCAAGCCCAACCTTCTACATACTATTACGGGAGTCAGTCGATGACGTCTCAACAAGAGCAGAACTTGTACGCTGGTCATAGCCATGGTTTTTACCAGAACCCTAGACAACAACCTAGCTTTTCCTGGCAACTTGGTGCCAGCCAAACTCCAGGATCCTTTTCCCTGGTTATAACCAACAATCCAAACTTCTATTTCTGGCAACTCTACATTTTCCAGACTTGTCAAGGTTACTAAATGACCCCATCTATCACGATCCTCATTGGCCTCCTATGCTGACCAAGTTGCCTTCGGACATACCAAAGTTCGAAGCTAATCCAAATGAAGATCCAGGCGATCATGTGACTACCTTCCATCTATGGTGCTCGTCCAACTCATTGAGAGACGACTCCATACAATTGCGTTTGTTTCAATGCACTCTCATCGGGAGTGTTGTGAAATGGTACATTGAGCTCGACCACTCGAGCTACTCTTCCTTCGGTGAATTGGCTATGGATTTCTTAAACCATTTTCAATTACCTATGAGATACGACGTCGGCACCAAATTGCTGGCCAATTTTGAACAGACAAAAGAGGACCATATCTTAGATCACATCCGAGAATGGAGACGTCAGAAGAGTTTGATAAAAGTACCAGTCCCACCAGCATTCTTGCTTGAGTGGTTCCTTAAGTCTTTGGTACCTCAGTTATCAAAAGACATCGCAACGTTGGGGGTCTTTTTAGAAGAAGAAGCGATAATGAGATCTCAACAACTAGAGCTGATTTACTCTCAATCTGGTTTACTTTATGAAATTTTGTCAGACGCACCGGGGTCGATACTTGACAAGACCAGACAGAGATCTGGACCACATGTCGACGATATTGTTGGTTCAGCACAAACGAAACCCATTGATTAGCTGACAAATCAATTGCAACAATTGTTAATAAAGCAGATAGTGGCTAGCCAGACCATAGGTTCAGCTGCTCCCCCTACTCAAATGTCGGATGTACACAGTGTGCAATCGACAAAACCGAAGGCCACCCAACAGCTTGATGGAAAGAAGAAACAACGAAAGAAGGGTAAGGGGATAAGAAACCTACCAATAATGTTAGCGGGGGAAACACAGAAAAGAAGAAGTCAAAGAATTCATGTAACCTTTGCACGGAGGACCATCTGACTCACCTGTTCCCTCGGCTTGCAGAGGCCCAGAAGTTATTGGCACAGCAGCAACCTGTCGTGTTAACGAACCCATTTCCACATGGGAAAAATTTATCTCAATCCTCTTCAAGCGTAGATGGGGGCATTCAAGGACCCCCTCCATATTCGAGTAATCCATCGTCTACAAATGTGTATATGATGAAAGGTGATGCCTATATAACAACTAGAGCACATGACTACAGAATGCCAAACACCTATAAGAAGGGTAAATAAGCCGAAAACCCACCTCTTCCTCTCCATATTGAGAAGACATTGGGAGAAAAAATGACACGCATCCCAAAAGGTGCGTTCAAGAAAGCTTCTCACAATCCAAATGAAAGGGCCACCCAAAACTACTTTGTGGTGGAGGATTTGTCTCAAACCCCTTGTGCAATGTCCACTCTAGAGGTCCTCCAGAGTTTCCCTTCCTAGAGAAAGGCTTTGTTAGCTTCCTTAGGATTTGTTGAGACTTGTAATCCGGGAACGATCATGCTTGATACGACCGACTTAAAACCTCGTCTCCCCTACCACATGGCATTTCAGATAGTAGTGTCATACACCACAAAAACTTTTACCCGGAACATTTTCCGCACGGTGGTTGATGAGGGTGCCTCGACATGCATGATGTCGTTGGCATGTTGGAAGGCCATTGGCCAACCCATTTTGTCTTTGTCACCTACTCTTCTTACCGCGTTTGACGGTCATTCATTCTGACCACATGGAATCATCCCCTCTTTCCCCATGCAGTTAGGGGGGAAGACCATGTGCGTCGAGGTTGAAGTGGTCTATGTGTCTCTCGACTACAATCTCTTATTAGGAAGGAGTTGGACCTATGCTTTGCAAGAAGTGGTCACTACAGTTTTCTGGGTCTTGTTGTTTCCACATGAGGGTCGGATCGTGTCCATTGATCAATTGTCCTTCTCTCATCCTGACTCTTCATCGGGGGCATCCACGGTCCCGATGATTGATAATCCTCAGCCTAGCATCGTCAACGTAGGGGTTGGTTTGTGCCCGCCTTTGATGGGTACTTTCTATTACCCACCTCCAACCGACAATGTAAATTACATATCGGCGGTCCCTGACTAGCCTAGGGTTGAAATGTTTCAAGTCTCGTCATTTTGTATGACTTACTTTGATGATCCATGGAATCTTCCTTCCCCATCAGCCATAATGGAAGGGACGAGGCACCATGGCATGGCCATGCCTTTGTCCATGGCAAAAGTTGCATACTCTATAGTCCAGCAAGCTTCCGACGATCCTGATCTGACTCTCGCACAGGAGTTAGATCCAGTTCTCGAACCTATTTGGGCTCAAGTTTCCCTCACTGATACTGATTCTTTAGACTTAGTCTTTCCCTTAGATGAGGCAATTATTGAGGCAATGCCTAGTCCGGACAGACCCTGGGATGATCTCCATCCAAGATCTTAAATCCTCCTAGAGTTAAGAAGAATTGAAGCAGGTGAATTCACTTTGAGTATGACTGGAGATAGGTTTTTCCCTATCAATCCTTTGGCTACGCACACAGCTTACGCTAAGGGAAATATGGAAACCATCGCTAAAATGATACCTATTCATATCTCTAGAATCCCTGGCATTGTGGAGAATGTCTTCATCGGAGCAGACTTCTCCCCCAAGGAGATTTGAATCTACACAGATTTATTTAAAGAATTCCGCGACGTGTTTGCCTGGTCTTACGAGGAAATGCCAGACATAGATCCAAGAATCGTCGAACACGAAATCATGACATATCCTGACACTAAGTCGGTCCAACAAAAGCTTCATCTGGTTAATCCTAAGAAAGCAACAATTATTAAGGCTAAAGTAGAGAAACTGCTCAAAGCACTTTTTATCTACCCCATCCAGTTGACTCAATGGGTGTCAAATCCCGTTCCAGTAGACAAAAAATAGGGTACAATTCGCATATGTATGGACTTTCATGACTTGAACAAGGCATGTCCAAAGGATCATTTCCCCACACCATTTATTGACCAGATAGTCGATGAATGCATAGGTTGTGAGGCCTTTTCTTTCATGGATGGTTTTTCGGTATATAATCAGATATAGATCAAACCCAAATACCAACACAAAACCGCTTTCATTTGTTTGCGGGGAACATTCGCTTATCAGAAGATGCCTTTTGTTCTGAAAAATGCTAGAGCTACTTTTCAGCGGGCCATGTCTTTTTCATTCCACGATCTCAAACACATATTCGAGGCTTATCTTGATGATTTAACATCACGATCTCGTAAGAGAGTTGATCATCCTACACACCTCTGACTTTTCTTTGATCGATGTCACTACTACCGGATCTGCTTGAATCCAAACAAGTGCAGTTTTTGCATGACGTTGGGTTGTCTGCTAGATTTCATAGTTTCAACAACAGGGATCATGGTTGATCCTCTCAAGGTTGAGGCGATAGTTTAGTTGCCTCCCCCATGCACAGTCCCTCAGCTTCAAAGTTTACAGGGAAAAGCAAACTTTTTACGGAGTTTCATCGCAAACTATGCTGAGATCACAAAGGGTTTCATGCATTTACTAAAGAAGGACGTTCCTTTTCATTGGGATGAAGTCGCTCAGTGCTCTTTTGAAGCGTTGAAACACACCCTCACGTCTACCCCTCTACTTCAACCACCCAATTATAATAAATATTTATTATTATACTTGGTCACTGCAGAGTCGACCATCGGCATGGTCTTGGTTCAGGAGGATGATTTGCTCAAAGAATACATGATTTATTACCTGAGCCGAGGCCTAGTTGGACCAGAACTCAATTATCCCACGTTGAAAAACTTGTGTTGGCAGCAGTTCATGTTGTCCAATGGTTCCATCATTACATCTTGTTTCGCAAAACCACCGTCATTTCCGTTGTGACTCTGTTTCAATACATGTTGACACGATGTGTAATTGGCAGCAAGATAAGTAGATGGATATTTATCCTCTAGGAATTTGACTTGGATTTTGTTTCGGCGAAATCCAAAAAATCATTGGTCTTTGAAGAACTCATCTCGGAACTTTCGTTCAAGTCAGGTGATGTTATATCGGAGGAGTCATCTATTAAAGGAGACATATTTTTTATCGCATCTTTAGACCCCTGGTATGGAGATATACTAGTCTATCTCCATACTTTGAAGTGTCCCACCTCTGCTTCTCGCGATGAGCGTCGCTGTATACGCCATCAGGCCAAGAACTATCTCATACTTGAGGACACACTGTATCGTCGATGTGTAGATTGCATCCTTCGCCGGTGTCTCACTCATGAAGAAGAGAAAATCATGCTTAACGATTGCCACACTGGAGCATGTGGCGGTCATTTGTCTGGGCTAGAAACAACCCAAAAGATTCTATGAGTCAGTTATTTTTGGCCGACATTAATCAAAGATTGTGTTGAATGGGTCAAGAAGTGCCACCCATGTCAGATATTCTCTCAGGAGATAAGAGCACACCCTGCTCCCATGTTTCCCATCATCACCATTGGTCCCTTCACCAAGTGGGGGATTGATTACACTACATGCAACCCCCCTTCAGCAAGGGGGCACCGTTATATCATCGTAGTAGTAGACTACTTCACGAAGTGGGTTAAAGATATGCCAACGTTCAAAGATGATGGTGAGACCGCAACTCTCTTTTTGTTCAACCAGATAATAGCAAGGTTCGGTGTCCCAAGAGAGATTGTTACTGACCATGGCAGTCACTTTAAGAACAAATTGATGTTTAAATTAACGTCAAATCTTGGTTTGAGGCAAGAACATTCATCACCCTAATACCCACATGCGAATGGTCAGGTGGAAGCTATGAATAAATCTCTTAAGACTATTCTATAGCGAACGATCAATTCGGCCAAGTCAAATTGGCATTTGATGTTGAACTCAGCATTATGGACCTACCGAATGTCTATTAAGACTGCAACCAGTTTCTCACCTTTTTCAACTTGTTTACGGGCTGGAAGCAGTCTTGCCTATAGAGTTCCAGATCTCGTCTCTAAGGTTGGTAGTACAGTCATTGCCAGACACTTCACCACTTGAAGAGCGTTTATTATATCTCGAGCAGCTCGATGAGCAGCGTCGTGATGCAGCCTTAGCTAACGAGGCTCACAAACAAAAAGTCAAGTGTTAATATGATCGGTTCATTCGTCCTCAGATTTTCTCTGAAGGCGACCTTGTCCTAGTCTATGACCAAGATAAGGACCCCCTAGGGGCAGGCAAGTTCAAACCCATGTGGTTTGGACCTTTCATCATGAAGGAGGTACTAAAGAAGGTCGCTTATCATCTGGTGGACTTTGAGGGAAATGATTTGGCAGAGCCTAGAAATGGGCTTTACCTCAAGAAGTATTACTCGTAGGTGGGTCGCCTTGGGTGACTTCTTGTACATATGTATAGTTCTTGTACATTGTTCTTTTAGTTTTTTCCTTTTTGGTTTTATGGACGTGTCATTTTTTTATGTCATATTGTTCACTGTGGCAGATGTCAAGTGAATCAGGGGTGTTCGTTGGGTTTGCGGACAGCACTAGTTGGCACACTGGAAGGCTTGCTTCCGCAGCTTGGGTGATTTTCACACCTCGGGGCCAGTTGCTATCTTCAGGAGGTATCTATTTAGGTGACGCCACAAAAAATGATGTCGAATACAGTGCAGTTCTAGAGTTTCTTCGTGACGCTTTGTCGCATGGTATCTCTCACCTCCGGGTCTACTTAGATGCTCAACTAGTTGTGTCCCAATTAAATGGGGTTTACCACGTTTATGATCTTACTCTACACCGACGATTCCTTAGGGTACGTCTCTTAGAACGAATCTTTGATTACATTACGTATATCCATGTTCCTAAGAGATTGAATCAAATCACAAATACTCTAGCTAATCATGTATTAGACTAGCATTTTGTACACATGTAAGAAAAAGCACACACACGCACATGTAAATACATTTGTAAATAAAATGTAATCCATAAGACATAAAAAGATGTAAAAACACATATATATATCGAAAAAGTATCAGAGTACATGGGTGGGCACAAGTGCCTCAAAAATATATGTTTAGTAAGGGTCACGGGGCTTATGCCCTCAAAAAATATACAAAAGGTGCCCTCGGCACGTAAGTAGTCGAGCCTAGCTAAGGGCGGGGCCTGTTGGCCCTGCCGTAGTGAAAAATGGTGTTTGCCAAACACCGAAAGAGATGGAATGAGGTATGTGGTACCCCAACTATGTGAGGTTACATAGACGGTGGGAGATCCTCGATCTCCTCCATAGGGACTGTAGGAGTGAGCGTAATGAGGTTTCGCTCCACCCGTCTCAATACTCTCTCAGCCTCTCCGGCTGGAGGCCCCCCTGCTACTGCTGCTACTGGTCCGACAGTTGCGGTTGGTCCTACCTCTGATCGAGTATGTCGCCTGGTCCTCGAGAGTTTTACTAGACGCACTGGTCCCACATCTGTACATAATAGATACATAGTTGTCAGATACTCTGGTACACATAAAAATGATATATATAAAAACAAATAAAAATTAAATAAATTAAAAAAAAAAAAACATACCTAGCTATCCTTGTTTCTGTCTAAGAGGTACGGGCATATATGGATCCATGGAGAAGTCGATCTAGACATAAGGGTAGTCCTCTATAGTCAGAATCTCCCGAGACCACCAGTCAAAAAATTTATCATCGAAGGCCTCAAAGCTCCTCCCTCCCCCCCTGTCACGGCAACAACGTCGCCCATCTGCATAATGTTGGAGATAAGGCCACATGCCCTCATATCGTCTCTTGTGGACTAAGACTGGGTACTCTTTCAAAGAAAAAGGAACAAAGGATGATCCCAAACCCGAAGTTTTTGTGTTCCTGCACACAACACTCTGTCAGTTGTCTCTTCATGCATGTCAGCATGGTTGTGCTTCAGTCAAAAACTTGTGAATTTAAGCACTAAACCGCATAATGCATGTGTGCCCAGGATGCCTGATGTAAGGTCGTGGATCCAATGATCCACCCAATGAGTAAAACTATCACTTTCAATGATAGGTTTGAAATCTTATGGATCGGCACTTGAGAACCCACTTTATCTATGCCGGCTTCACAATGGAGTCCAATCAACTCCTCTATGTTGTGAGGCATGGGGGGGAAAGTACGTAAGTTGACTGGGTCACCTCTCCTCGAGAGACCAGTAAGGAAGTAAATGTCTTCAGTCATTGGATTCAATGACTTCCCCTCAAGCATAAAGACCTCAGCGTCTGGGTGCCAGTAATGTACCAAGGCGTTTAGCAACCTGGGTTGGGCCCTCATGAACGGACACTAGAAGAATTTTAACAACCCACATTGTGATAATACAGTGACAGTAGCAGGGTCTTGTGAGACCAAAAAATCAATGTCTTCATTCTCCCTTTCTCTCCAGTGGACATACATCCTGCAAATGACAAGTTCATGGAAGTTAAATCTTGCATTTTTTTTAATTTTTTTCACATATTGGAGGGTGTACACGGGTTGTAGTGGACACAGTTGTGTATGCATGCGTGCAGATTTTCCTCTGCACGTGGGCATACACGGGCTGTCCCAGGACAGCTCGCATACACATAGGGCCAACCTCTTTTATAGGTGCACGCCCCCCAAAAAAACAAATTAAATGCAAAAAGAAAGAGTAGAAATGCAAGAGGAGCTAGTTTGTACTTACTTGGTCCAAGCAAAAGTTCGTTTCGTCCACTGAAGCTCCTGGAATCAACTCTTTTAGAAAAGGGGTGTTTTTGGCTTCTTAGTCAATTTCTCAAATTACAATGGTGATAATGAGTTGCCAGCTTCTATTTATAGATTTTTTGGCCCCTTTTTGTCATTTTTTGGCCCCTTTTGTCATTTTTTCTAGCTTGAAAATCATTTAGTATGGTTCATGAGTTTCTTATGGAATGTTACGATAAGTGTTACTTTGGGTATTGGGAAACTTTTTGGAGAGTTAGGTCATTTTAAAGGTCCTTTGGTAAAAAAGTCATTTTTCCAACTTTTTGCATCTAAGTTAGGATTCCACCTCCACTTTCTGCATCTTGTTGTCTTTTTCACTTTGCCATAGGATCGACCCCACCGAGTTGTGACACAGAAACATCATTGTTGCTTTAGAAGTGTCATAATTTAGCGGTAGAGCCTGCCTTTACATGGATTCCCTAGCTAGATCCTCATTGTTTTTGGCATCCATGTCGTCGTTAATGACTATAGGCTCGGGATTCCTTGTTAGTCTTGTCCTGATTACAAGTTTCAGCCTCATTCACATGATTCATCATCACTCTTGACCTCACCCTCGAGACTCCCAAACAAAGACGGGTCTTGTTTTAAGCCCTTTTCAAACCCTTTAAACATGAAAATATTGTTGAGCGATCTTGTCGCCCTTTACGCTCGCCAAACTAAAATTTGAAGGCACGTCTGTCCGACAGTAGTTTACCCCTTTTTTGGTCCAGACGATCAATTGTATGAACAAAGGTATACTCTAGGAGCTTCGGTTCGCTAGAAGAGTATTCTCAAGTATAATTTTAACCCTTTTTCGGGCCTGAGGGACTAATTTTACGAAAAAGGAAAACCCCATGAAGTCCATAGTTAAGCTCTTTTCAGACTCCCTAAAATTGAAAAGATAGCCAAGTGACCTTATTTCTTCACACTCATTAAAATTGGTCCAGAAGAACATCCCTTACAAAGTCCATAGTTAAGCTCTTTTCAGACTCCTTAAATATGAAAAGATTGTTGAGTGATATTGTCTTTGTCACACTCGTTAAAATGGTTTTGAATAGACGTCTTTTCAGTGCTAGTTTCCCCCTTTTTCGAACCAACTAGACTACCTTCAAAAAAGGTACCCTAGTGGAGTCTCCTTTTACGATTTTTCAGACTATCTAAAAATGAAAAAACATCGAGCTTACCTTCTCAGGGCTCGTTAAAATTACATCGAAGGACGTTATCATTCTGTCTTATTAATCGCATTTGCATTCCTACGTCTTCAGCCTAATGTCGGCTCCATGTTACTCTCAACTGAACCATCTGAAGCATGCCTTAAACGCAAACCTTCTAGCACTTTGCCTTTGCGTCTTGACACCTTGACCCATGGAGGAATTCTCCCAAGTGTCCTTTTCCTGCATATGTCTCCTTGCTCTGAGCATCAGTGTGTTCCTTGCACTCAGAACTAGTATGTTTGTGACACTTGTTCCTCCTTTGTAACGTAGCATTCTTTTATTCTTTTTCAAGCTTTCCAAAATTATTGAAAAAGACAAAAAACAAAAAAAATTATACCCCAAAAAGAGGAAGGGAAAAGTATTTTCTTTTGTTGGCAGCACAATGAGTCGCCCCTGGACAAAGCACATCCTTCCGTTTGTTCGTCAAACTATGGGATTTAATATGACCTTAGGAAGTTGTTCTCGCTACATAGAGTTGTGTCCTCCTCCATTTGTTTATCCTTCCAAACATATGGAGAGTTTGTGTTACCCCCTGCATCGTGAACTTATGGCAATTCCATGCTGCATGAGTCTCATCCTTTGTCGTGCTTTTGTCCAAAGGAAGTTTTACTAAATATGAGTCAGCCCTTCTACAGTTTGTCTCTTGTCATCATGCCCGGTCATCCTGAAAATCCAATCAAGTCCTTGTTCAAAATCAATGAAGTTCTTTGCCTGATTACCGAGATCCTCTTGTTTGTTCCCGACGAGCCATCGAAGACCTCTGGATAGTGAAGTCGTACACTAATATTACACTCCTACCCGAGTTTTGAAGATCTTGAAATTGTTGCTCGAGCTCTGAAGGCCTCATCTCCAGCCATCAGGCATCATTGGCTTCTTGAAGATGGATACTCTACATGTATATATTTTGATTTTGAGATGTAGATCCGATGTGTATTGCTCGCAGCTATACTTTATATAGTTATATGACATGGATCTGTAGTGTATTTGATTGGCAGCCATGGTTTTACTTCATTCTGAGCATGGGTATGCCCACCTCGGTGAGACAAATTTTTATTTTTGCAGATGGCACCTCCTAAACTCTGGTCCCTGGGCTCACTCACTTCGTACGTTGGTGAAGATTTGTAATGTATTTCTGCCATCAGATGCTCTTTTGACCTCATGCATTAGGGGGCATCTGTTATATCCCTAAATTTCACCAGACATGCATACCTGGCATCAAGCCATCCTACTTGCTATATTTTCCAAGCCATCTTTGAACAACTCTTCTAAAAAACCATCCTTTTGAAGATGTACGTGCCCTGCACCACTACTTCCCCCGTACACATGATAGCTGCACCATTACAGCCCGCGTACACTCACAAAAAAGCAAGAAAAATAAAAATTGCAAAGGGATACGGGCTTTTGGGACATTACCTAACTATTTGACCGCCCATAGCCAGTCACCCAACCATTACTATATTTTTGGCCTATAAAAGAAGGTGTTGGGGTCCCATTCTAGGAGGAAGCATGAGACCAAAGAAACTCTACCCAATTTAGTATTCCCCCTTTGCCCCAATATTTTGCAGCCACATTGTGAGTATGAGCCAGAATTCCCTTTTCCTCCATTGCGAACCCTTGTCATTCCCCTAGAGAGGACTGAAGAGGAGAAGGATACGTGGAAGAACTTGGTGCATGGTGAAGAGGAGCCCAGGACCGAGTTCGAGGAGCATTTGTCAGTCTCATATTGTAAGCGACTTTTGTGAGATTAATATAAAGAAATAATTTTTTCGTTGCTTGTAGTTTCTTGTTTGTCTCTTGGTGAATGCAGGTCAGCCTTGGGAGGAGACTTGCAATCGAGAAACAATCGAGTGCAAAGGGATCGACACTGGACATGGAGTTCAAGGTATGACTACCAGATCCCTATACTTTGTTTTTCTATATATGATTGTGGGGTAATGTCGGGATAGTTGTTAAAAGTAGGAGACTTTAGATGGTTAGCTCTGCCTGCACTTTAGAACCCTGGTGTAGTCCGTAGGGGGTTTTCCTGCTATCAACAGTCCTTAGCAAAAACCCTTAGAATCTCATGAATTTCATCCTTTGAAACAGTCTTTTCCAGTAAGAGTAATTCATCCTCCCACACAAAGCTTGGGCACAACCTGACAGAGTTGATTTGATCTTCAATAGTGTTATGGCCTGCATCACTAAAGAAATTTTTGAAATAATTTATTACTTCTTTATTGATGGCTTGTTGCCCCATATGTATTCCCCTTGTGTCATCCTTAATCTCCTAGATATATATTTTATTTCGCCTATAGCTAGCAAAATGGTGAAAGAACTTAATATTCTTATCACCACTTTTAATCCATATCGCTCTACTCTTTTGTCACCACCTTTCTTCCTCTGCCAGTAATAGATTCTTCCTCTCTGCTTCAAGATTGAACATAGTATGATCATTGTTTTCAGAACTAATGCCTTGAATCATCTATTCATATTTATTTATGAGTGCCTCTTCAATCTTATCCAATTCCAACTTGTCTCGTAGACGCTTCTCCTTAGCGCACAGTTTGAATCACGCTTTTAAAGAAGTAAGTTTCCCAACCAGTCTTCGTTGAGCACCTGTAATATAATGTAGACACAGATCATTCCAAACACCCCTTACCAACTCCACAAAGGAATACTCACCAATCCATACAGGTTTTAGTTTGAAGGGATAAGCAACCACTGGAATCCCCACACCAAACTCAAGGAAAAATGGTGCGTTATCAGATAGGAAAGGAATCTGAACCCAACTCCTATACCTCAGAGTAGAAGCAATGAGTTCCTCAGCTACATAAATACAGTCGAGTCATTTTTCTATACTATCATCCCCAGACTAGCCATTCCTCCACGTAGGCACAATCTCTATAGGAGCAACATCCACTAAGGAGTTTTTTAGAAAGAGCAAATTGAAAAAACCCGCCAAAGAGTCTTGTAACGCTATATGTCCCCAAACCTCCACAGAAGATGTGGTAAAATTCATATCTCCAAAAATAATAAGATCCCTATGAGCTAAAATACCTGTAGCATCCATAGAATCCCATAATGCTTTTCGGTCCTGATAGGGTCCATAAACATTCAGAAGCGATATCTTTCTGTTGTCCAATAGGGAGTGTCCTGACAAAAAAATACCACCAGTGCTTAGATAGGGTTCTAGAGAAAAAAAAATTAGATCCCAAGAAGCAAGTAATCCTCCAGATGTCCCCACAACACTAAAAACACATATCATCCAATCGGGCCTGGTCTTATTCATAAAAAACCTTGCCTTATCCGCAGGCACCATAGTTTCTTGTAAGAAGATAATATTTGGAGAAGTTTTTGTCGAAAGTCTATGAAGGGAGGCTTGTTTCAGGGGTCCTCCTACCCCTCTGATATTAGGGGAAACTAGGATCATGATTTATCCCTTTCTAGGGCTTTCATTCCTCTAAGCACCCCAAGATAAGTAGTAGTATTAGTCACTGTAATAGAAGTGTTATTAGTAGACCCCGCCTTCCTACGGGCATTTCTAGTTTTAATTGGTGAGACTTCGAACCCCAATCCCATTGACCATGTTGGATCAGAAATGATATGGGGGCCCTTTCCTTGACTATCAATGGAAGTCCCTATAGCTGACGACCTAACCACAAAAGTAGAGCCCAAAAAGGTCAGAATCGGTAAAGGGTTAGAATCCCTATTCATCGAAGGAATTAAATCTGTTATCATTCTATCCAAGGAAGTGTCATTGAGAGACAATTCAAAATAACCGAGAGCATTAAAAGTATCATCCTCAATCCCAATACGACTAAAAGTAAGGTATGTAACCCCATCAATAGGTGAAACCTCATAAGGACTCGGAGAATTGTCCCTGCCCAAAGCCGAATTCTTAGGAATAGTGCAACAATTCTTTTCACTTTCTAGAACCAGCCTTTTAGGCTAGTCTGGGAAAAGGATAGAATTTAAATGGTCGCGCTCCCAAGCCGATAACAAAATGTAAATTTTAGGACAAAATTGTTTCAACTTACCAACAAAATTCATGTCCAAAGCAACATGACTTTCCTCAGAGAAGATTCCCATATAATCCATTTAATCTTCGGCATCCTCCAGCAGTGTGACACTGTCACCTAGTAATTCATCCACTGTGTCATTGTCCGACAGTGAGCTATAGGTGTTTGGACACTCCTTTCTCAAATGAATGGTCCTCTTGCAGAGAGAGAAACAAAATGGAAGACCCAAATAGTCCAAACGTTGTACAAACAAGAGACCTTGCCATTCAATCTCAAGAAATTCCAGAAGTCTTTCATGTATATCAACTTCAACCAACACTTTAGCCATTCTTTTATCCAAAGAAAGCAAGTCTGCATCATCTGTTTTTAAAAAACATCCAATGGCATTCCCAATTACTTCCAGTGCTTTAAAGTTCCACATCTGTAATGGGAGGCTCTTGAGGAGCACCCAAATATGTGTAACACTAAAATATTCCGTTGCTGGATCTAAGCTAAGACGCCGCCTTTTCAACATTAAGCTCCGACCATCGAAACTCCAAAACTTGTTTAGAACTAGTTCAGAGTCCTCCGGACACTTGAACACAAAACCCGACCAACCTCTTCGCAACAAGAGCACCTCAAGGGTATATCCTAGCAAGGGAAGCCAATTCTTAAGCACCCACTCTTCCAGAGAAGTGACACAACGCGAACAATAAGCCATTCTCCCTACTAAAGCACAGAGCACCAAATTACAGGATTCTTCAAGACCTATATACATACCCATAACTAGCTTTCGTTTCGTCCTTTTAGGTTTCCACACCTTCACTGTTCATTTCTCTCGACTCCTATGCTCAATCTGACCACCTCTAACTTCATCAAACCCTTTATCAAACTTGGCAAACTTCAAAAAACCCTTCGTCAACCCTCCTAACCCCTGCATCTTCTCAACAGGTTGAGAACCCACAGATAATCTGAATGGAGGCTCTGCAACATCTTTCAAAGAACTATTCTCCAAGGAGTTTACTTGCTAGTGAAAAAGACATGGTTCACCAGGAAGAGTAGAAGGGAAGTCTCCCGCAATCACCTCAGCATTAAAACGGCTGACAGGGTGACAAAATGAGTTATTAACTTCGCAAGACGCATCCACCGAGGTGAATAGCCCTGCCCTCTCCCAATGCTCCTTGTCAGTCGCACTCATGAGTGCGTTGACTTCACTTTCCATTAGGAGGAGCACTTGGAAGCCACAAGAAGATCCACCGTTATAAGCAGTTATGAAACAGAAGTAGAGCAGTCTTGTTAGTGTTATGGCATTCGGGGATTCGAGAGGAGGGTATTAAGTGACAAGACAAAAGTCAGAACCGTAGTCAGGGAGCCTACTAGAAGGCTTACACCTCCACCTCTACACTTAGAACTAAACTAGAGTAACTCTCTGGTTTAAAATTCATGGACCATGTACATTAAAGCTCTAGAATCCTTACCCACTTCATCTTCATCAAATAAAGAGCACATGAAAACATCCAATCCGCCAAAAGTAACTTACCTTCCCCGCTCAAACTTTCAGCATCCATTTTGACTCTGGTTCAGTTCTTCAAAGGAGCTATCGAGGAGTGTGTTCAAGCTCCCCAAATCCGTTGCGAGATCGCCATGGAACCTGCAACTTTGGTTCCCTTCAGGAATTGAAAATCGACTTCCTGCCCAATCTCCCCATCATCTCTTGTTTTAGTGTATATGGATGTTTGTGAAAAATGCATTAATGAACTGTGATAATTGTACTTCATGGAATAACCTTCTTTATTGTATGTCTTTTTGAAGAAAAAAATGGAGCATTGCAATAATTATATCCATGTAGAATAAGGTTTATTGGAATAAAATATTTTTTTTTCAAAAAAAAGTTGAATAACCTTTATTTGTATGTTTTTTTGAAAAAATGGAGTTGAGCAATAATTATGTCCATGTAGAGTAGAGTTTATTGGAATAAAATATTTTTTTTGCAAAAAAAAATTAGTACAATATACTAATTGTATGTAGTGTATTGTAGGGCCACTTTGATGGTTGGATAATAATATGTTCAAGAGTGGCAATTAGTTCTCATAAGGATTGTTTTTGGTAGTACAATAATTATGTTCATGTAGGATGGGGTAAGAGGTTTTTGGTAGTACAATAATTATGTTCATGTAGGGTGGGGTAATAGTTTTTTACTATGTCATTGGTTATTATGTGGTGGTGTTGATTGAAATAACGTTTTTTGAAAAGTTAAACTAATAAAAACATGCTTCTAGTTTCCTTTTTGGATCTAAATTAATTCCAGTGACATTTTCACTTTTGAATTCAACAAAGCCCCCTTTTTTTATACATTTTTTTTTTTTTTTTGACTGGGGGAATCGGCAACTCGCGGTTCTCGTACTCGCATGACATGGGGTCGATCCCCGTCGGCTACCACTATAACCCCAAGTGCAACCACCCAGCCCGCAAGAATGGCACACGAGTAAATCCGGGTGAGAATCGAACATGAGACTTCATTTTACAAATTTCCTTCCATTTACACGACACTTGCCAATCCGTCTACACCTGTGCGGGCCTCTTTGTATATATTATTAATGGATTGTATATTTCATTAATCAAGCCCACTCTTATCTACATATTATTCATCAATTTTTTAATTCATTCATCAAACCCACTAATATCTCTAATTTCATCATTACTTTGTTATATTGAAATAAAGAATAGGCTTCCATAAATGTAGAATCATCTTCATTTCATCAATTACTTTTTTTCATCCTTATTGGTTGCAAGTGTTTTCTTGCCTTTCAATATTCACGTAAATATCATTGTTTCGAAAATGATATCTCTCCTTTTCAACCACCGAAGCATCAAAGACAATCCCCATTGGGGCCAGAGTGACAACAAACATCACCAAAGTCATTATTGGTCTCAACATCCAATAGTGAAAGAATGTTATGAAATTGGGAAAAACCTCTAACTTCTCAATACTAACTTTAATGATTTAGATGACATTTAGTTCTACAAGTTATTCAAATGATTGAGACGAAATTATTCAAATAATTCAAACAAAAATAAAAATAACTTATTATTAGGATTAAAATTTAATTTCGATTAGTCCCTGAGGTGTAGGACAGTCGGTGACAAAGTGTGCTGTTAAGGCGCTCCATGATATTAAAGTCACTGGTTTGAAACCTGCGGGGACAAAAAATCCAGTCATGTTAAGGGTTGGTGTGGCTCAGGCTAGGTGCAATCCCCAAATGATTTTGACACCTTATATACCCCTGAGTCGTGGTTTCTTAACCACAGGTTAATCCCACATGTGACAGACAAACTAACAAAAAAAAAATTCAATTTTATTAAACAATATAATATTTTTTTATGACGACCATATTTTATAGTTAACATGATTCTTATTCAAATCATTTATTTAACTTGAATTGATAATATCCAACTTTCTTATAATATCAATGCTATACTACCTATATTTTCACTAGACTTAAATCATTTGATAGCCATTATATCAAATACTAAAGCATAAATAAAAAAAATCCTAGACTTCTAAAATCCAAATAAAGGTTAAACAATAATGTACCCAATCAATGATTAGGAAAATTACATTATGATGATTAAAACTGATTAGGAAAATTACATTATGATGATTAAAACCTTTGATTGATTAAAAAATATATGTTCATAAACGAACTAATATTTAAAAAGATTTTTTTTCAAATTGAAAATTTATCATTATATTATATATATATAATTATATACAAGTACTAGAACTCATATTTAAAAAGATAAATTAATCACTTTTAAAGATTATATACATTAACCATACATAACACATACTACCAAATTCATAGAGCTTTCCCATGGAGATAAAACAATAAGTCCCACTCCAACATGGTAGAGAGCTTTCCTATGGAGATAAAACTCCAACGTCAAACATTTACCACGGTGCGGTGGTAAATGTGAATCTAAAGTCGAGTTACCACGCCAAAAGCAAATTCTCATACCGTGTTGGTGTAACCACATTTTAACGCATTTCACGGTGGTCCCTAGAAGGTCGCACCGACCACGACCATCTTTGGTTACTGTATGCTATGGCTCCATTACAGTCACACCCACAACCATCAACTTTATGTCTCGTTAAGCCAACTATTTCTGCACGTATTCTCTTTATGTCACGTCAAGCCAGCTGACGACCATCTTTGGTTACCGTATGCTATGATTCCATTACAATCACACACACAACCATCTACTTTATATCCCGTCAAGCCAGCTATTTCTGCACGGATTATCTTTATGTCACGTCAAGCCAGCTGTTTCTGGAAGTATTTTTCAAACCTTTTAAAAAGCCTTCCTTCTCGTTATTATTTCTCTTTTTTATTTCAGCGGTTTCTGGACGTATTTTTCAAATTTTTTAAAAAGCTTTTATTTTTTTATTTTTGTTATTCTTATTTTTTATTTTTTTGTCTAAACATTCTACGAAATGATTCTTTTTCCGTTATGTTTTTTGAGATCTTTGCTTGAAATTTAGCGAATAATTGTTAAATCAGTAGATTTGAGTGATTATTTTTATATAATATGAGAGTCTCAAGAGTTCAACATGCTAAATCTATTTCTACATTCAAAAACGAATTTTAAATAACAAAAAATAATAATTTTGTGCAAATTTATGTAGCTGAATTTCAACAAAAAAAAAACAATTTCATAAAACAGCTAAACAACACCATTTATTTCCTTCCAAACAATTAAACTAAACAAAAATATGAACTCTCATTCTCTAAAAAAAAAGAGCATTCCATAAATAGCTCTGCAAAAATCCAAGAACAATACGGAGAGAAAACAATGATTACATTAACAAATAAATATTAATTAATGTGGACAATTTGTTTGATGTCTTTCCAGTACTAGTGGCTTCTACTTCAAATCCTTATTCATATTCAACATTATATTATATATTTATTTTTAACATTATTTTAAATAAATAATTTTAAATATTTAATTACAAAAAATTCTTATTAAAAATATTTTTTTGTCTTAAAATAAATTAAATAAATAAATGTTGATGTCAAATTTAAATTTTCACATTTTTACATATAATAAATAAATGTATGAAGTCAAATTTAAACTTTAACATTTTAATTAGCATCAATTTCACCATCATTTATTTTAAATCATAAAATATGATAAATAAGACACAGAATTTCAGACCTACTTGTTGTGATGATGTTTGTCACCATTCATTGAGAGCAACTTTGGTGTAAGACTCCTATTTCCCCATTCTATAAATATAATTATTATCATAACCAAAATTATAGACATGCCTATTATGTGATTATTGAAAGATAATTGACCTTTGATAAATTATGTATTTTAAATATTTGGTTATGAATGCAACCAGGAGATGTTGAACCACTACTGAAGGGATGGCCTTCACAAGTTACAATGTCATGAGAGGAATGGTGCAAGAGGGAAGTTATTACTAGTTGAAATGACCCTGCCAAGCAATACCCTATTAAATTAAAACAATGCAGAGCCTGAACTATCCTTAGGTCTAAATACACACACACACCCATATATAGTCATTTGAGCATGTAAATAACTCAAATCTCTGTCATATCTTAAGTTGAAAGACAAATTAACATCACTGCTTATTGTATGTGTTGTTGTGATTATGTGTGTGTGTGTGTGCCCCTGCATGTTGCAGTGTTTGGATCCTTGCAACAAAGGAACCTTTTAGGATAAGATGAAATAAAGGTACCCTAGGTAATCAATGGAGTGCCTTGGACCAAGGTGAGAGCTCTTGGAAATGCGTTAAGTCTCGGGAAGAAATCAGGGAAACCATCATGAAATTGACTAAGTCCTGAATCAGACTAATAACTGGGAGGAATAGCCATGTTTTGAGTCTAAAGGAATCACCATCGTTGGATCGACGTAGCGAATAGATCTTGACCCTTCGTTGGAGCTTGAAGGGTTATCAAGGCTGCGTGTCGGGCAAGAATGTCGACGACGATAAAGGTGTCGACGAAACAATGAGAGTCGTTGATTTACAGTACGTTGGTGTTAATCTCCACCGTAGATCTCTAAAACCCATTATCAACATCCAAATGGACGATGACATCGTGGATGACATGGCATGTCAACAAGGCAACCAAAATGTCCATAGGATGTTAGGTGTCACCTGTTGGGAGGTCGATATGACATGAATGGTTCTTGAAGGTCAAGAGGCCTATAGGTCTTTGAATGACCATCTAGACTGTTGGATTCCCCCACTCAAGAGATCTCATCCATACGTTGGCAGAGTGCCAACGAAGGTCTGGAGAGGAAAGTTGGTGACGATACGGGCCTAAGGATTGTTGAGAACCATCAATATCGTCGGGGATGTCGTAGTGATGAGATATGGACCGTCATTTTTAGATCTATCGTCGATGAAATATGAAAGGTTGGCATGGTTGAGTGCTTACCAAGAATGTCGACAACGATATGGGATACAGGAAGCGAAATGATAGTCGTTGACTGGCGTAAGAGCATCGCGAGGCGGTAGTCATTGATCTATGGTAGGTCCCACGCGATCAACATAAGAATTGGTTAGGACAGGAAATAACCTCCCCGCTAGTTGGGATCGTCGACATAGTCAGAGCTATAGGATGCTCAGTGCGAGGACTGTTGGATCGGGAGCAGTCCTAATACAGGATCATCGTTAAAACTTTTAGTGTTGGGGTGTTTGAGGCTCCATGGGAGTAAAACCTCGATGACGACAAAGACTTTGAATATTGAACGATTGTCATTGATCGAAGCAAGGGCTAGAATAAATCTTAGTCGTTGACCCATCGCAAGGACCTAGCATATTTCCTTGGCAAGTGGTGGTAAGGGGAATGAAATCACCCCAACCAATGTTCTTGGGACATGTGTCAACACCTGGAAGATAGAAACACATACCTCGTGATGACGTGTAGACCCACCTCAACCCACGTGTCATGATGTGGGTGGTGCCACATGTCAAGTAAAGATTGTGCCATGTGTCATGGAGTTTTGGCCCTTTTGAGGCAGAGTTTCTTGGGAAAATGTGTGCCATGTGTCATGCCAGGTGGCAAGTACACATGGCAATAGATGCCAAGTGGCAGGTACATGTGGCAAGTACCTAAGATGAGTTCATAAGAGACTTGGGTGGGAGGAACTCTGAGTCATCATGAGTCATTAAGATCCATCGGAGGCAGATATGGATAAATCAGGACCGTTGGTCCCATTATGGCAAGAAACATCGAAGCTCGAAGGTCAGAGTAGCTTGGAGGCCTGAAGTAGAGGTACTCTGATGGGAGGACTACGAGAGCCAATCTGGACCGTGGATCGACGACCAGTTAGGAAGTGATCTCTGCCATCGAACGACACGAGAACCATATAGGCAAAGATAAAAAGGAAGAATGATGTCACGATGATGCAGAGTGCCAACATGTTCAGAGGGAGGCCATGTGCCCCCCTGTAATTTCTTGAAAAAAAATAGGACCATGGACCCTGTCGACATTAAAATCCTAGGAAAAGTGGCATGATCTTACTCTTTAGAGCTAAGGGGTATGGGGAGATCCTGACCGTCCATCGAAGTTGGATTGTCAGAGTGCTTTAGTCAACGTGGGGCGGGTGATCTCTGACGGAGTGACTCTAAAATCTGATCTGGGTCGTCAGTTAGTGTAATGGCTAGATATGATCTTAGTTGTTGATATTGGTGGGTACCACAAGGATCCAGGGAAGAAACGGGGAGTGGGTCAGACTTTAACCATCATGCAAGTGGAGAAATATGAATGGATCTGAACCATTGATTTGGAGGAACGAACAAGTCGAGGATTGAGTGGGTCAGGTGGAAGATTCCACGATAACACCAGGTCGAATGACACTTGTGGCAGTAGCCACGTGGATGCCACATGGAAATAAGGTGATGTATGATTCAAGAAATTCTAAGAAACTTTACAAGGCCATAAATTATGATCCAAAGCTTGGTTTTGAGTATGGTGGTAGTCGTTGGAAATCTCTTGATGAGCAGAAGAAATCAATGCCCTCTAGAAGAGGCCTCGAGATGGTTAAGGAAAAGAAAAAAACTTGCCACTCCATCCCTTAAAAGGGTATTTAGGGGGTTGAGGGTCTTACAAGGTAGTATTAGAGCAGACAACAACACTTGGCCTGCTTGGGCTCATGAAAGAGTCGGAAAAGAGTCAGATAAACTTTCTTACAGAACTTTTAAGGGGGAGGGAACCCTACCGTATCCTATTTGTAAAAGTCTATTAAAACCTTACTATTGAATAAAGGATTGTGACTTTCTGTTATTTTTACATGTTTTAAACCTGAACTAAATGATTTTGTTATATGCTAAATAGTAAAGTTGATTTCATCTTATAGAATTTTATTTCATACATTGTCAATGGTTTAATGGATAATTAACTAACAGGAAATATTGATTATTAGCACTTAACTATTCAGTGGATTTCCGGGAAAAGCTATAAGCGTAAAGGATGGTTACCTATCGTGAAATGGGAGAAAGCTCCCATAATAGAGAAGAAGAGTTTGATGAAAGGAGAGTGGTAGAAACCCCTCCAAATCTAGTTGATATTGTGAGAAGTCTCATGGCAGGGCTACAAATCTTTAAGGTCGATAATGAGAGGCTTATGAAAGAGAAAGAAAATAAAATTGAAATAAATGTGGTCTTGCTACAAAGATTGTCAAATATACAGAGGTAGTTGTAGCGTGGGCCAACAACTAGTAACATGGATAGACATCATCCCAAGAAAACTCATAGTCTACCCGAGATACAAAGGCATGGTCCTGAACGTAAAAATGCAATACGAAGCACTCCCAAGAAATACCAACATGGAGCCAAGAGGCATGCCAAAGTCAAGGGTTCATCTAAAGATTCCTCTAGTGAAGGCGCATAAAGCTACTATGAATTTTCCAGTAGTGAGACTAGCTCACATTCTCATAGGAGAAGAAAGAGGAGAAATTCCTCCAAAGGAGGTGACCCTGAAGAATTTAAGAAATCCAAGCCACCCACTTTTGATGGGGAAATCAAAAAGGGGGAAGAAGCAGAAACTTGGATTATTGGTCTAAAGAAGTACTTCAAAGTTCATGACTACTCTGAAAACTTGAAGGCCCAAATAGTTATATTTAACTTGAATGGAAAGGCCTCTATCTAGTGGGAATACCTTAGAAATGTAAAGGGAATCCATAAGAAGGAGATATCTTGGAGAAAAATTGAGAAATAATTCAAGAAGAAGTATCTGTCTGAAAGGTACTACGATGAAAAGACTAAGGAGTTCTATGAACTCAAACTAGAACAACTCACCATAGATGAATATATCAACAAGTTTTTGGAGCTAATGAGGTATGTGCCTTATATAAAGGAAGAAAAGGAAAAGATGCAATGATTCCTTAGTGGGATTCCTCAATCCTTCTAGAACAAAATTGAGTTTGATGAACCTAGTACCTTGGAAGATGCCATTCAGAAGGCTAGGTACTGCTATGAACAATTCAACCATAAGGCAGAATATCCCAAGGATTGGAAGAAGAAAGGTAAACTGGGATTCAAGAAGAAGGGGGTTAAAACCTCAAAGTTTAAGAATTATGAGAAGAGTTCTAAGATGAGATTTCCCATTAAGAGTGTGAATCAATAGAACTTTCCATCTCATAGTGGAAATAAAACCTTTGGATTATCCCCAAAAAATATTGATAGTACAAAGAGAGAGCCATTGAAATGTTGGGGATGCAGAAAAGAACATCTATTGAGGGATTACCCTCATAGGAAACCAGACAGTAGAAGATTCTACAATGTCCAGGAGGCTACCACGGTTGATGATGTGGCCAGAAGTATACCAAGAATTCATGCATCCTTGGATAATAGACAAGTAGACCACCAAGCCTCAGTGTGGGAAATGGAAGGTATGATTACCAACCATCTTGTTTCTATTATGAATGAATCTGGTTCTAATTTGAGTTATGTTTCCACTCAAATGGTTAAGAAATGCGAATTACAACAAGTAAAACATGTTAAACCATGGTTGGTATAGTTGGCCACTAGAATAAAGAGGAAGGTAAGAAAGGTCCTACCAACATGCCAATTCACTATGAATGGGTTGTCTACCCAAGAAACAACTAAACATACTCCCTTTAGGATCTTATGAGGCCACGTGGCCACCTATAATTTCTTGAAAAACAAATAGGACCATGGACCCTGTCGACATTAAAATCCTAGGATAGGTGGCATGATCTTACTCTTCAGAGGTAAGGGGTATGTGGAGATCATGACCGTCCATCGGAGTTGGCTTGTCAGAGTGCTTGAGTCATCATGGGGTAGGTGAGCTCCGACAGAGTGACTCTGAAAGATGATTTGGGTCGTCAGTCGATGTAATGGCTAGAGGTGATCTTAGCCATTGATCTTAGCGAGTCCCACAAGGATCCAAGGAAGAAACAAAGAGCGGGTCGAAATTTAATCGTCACACAAGTGGAGAAATCCAAATGGATTTGAATCATTGATTTGGAGAAACAGACAAGTCGAGGATTCAATGGGTCAGGTGGTAGATTCCAAAATAGTGCCAGGTTGGATGAAACTTGTGGCAGTAGCCACGTGGATGACACATGGAAATAAGGTGACGTATGATTCAAGAAAGTCTAACAAACTTTACAAGGCCATAACTTATGATGCGGAGCTTGATTTTGGGTATGGTGGTAGTCGTTGGAAAGCTCTTGACGAGCAGAAGATGACAATGCACTCTAGAAGAGGCCTCGAGATGGTTGAGGAAAAGAGAAAAAAATTCCACCCCATCCCTTAAAAGGGTACTTAGGGAGTTGATGGTCTTACAAGGTGGTATCAGAGCAGACAACAACACTTGGCCTGCTTGGGCTCATGAAAGAGTTGGATAAACTTTCTTAGAGAACCTTTAAGGGGGGTGGCACCCTATCCTACCCTATTTGTAAGAGTCTATTAAAACCTTACTACTGAATAGAGGGTTGTGACTTTCTATTGATGTTGTTATATGCTAAATAATAAAGTTGATTTCATCTTATAGAATTTTATTTTATACATTGTCAATGGTTTAATGGATAAGTAACTAACATAAAATTTTGATTATCAACACTTAACCATTCACTGGATTTTTGGGAAAAGCTATAAGCATAAATGATGCTGACCTATCGTGAAATGGGAGAAATCTCCCATAACAGAGAAGAAGAGTCCGATGAAAGGAGAGTGGTAGAAACCCATCCAAATCTAGTTAATATTGTGAGAAGTCTCATGGCAGGGCTACAAAGCTTTAAGGATGATAATGAGAGGATTATGAAAGAGAAATAAAAAAAAATTGAAATAAATGTGGTCTTGCTACAAATCTTGTTAGATATACAGAGGTAGTTGCAGCGTGGGCCAACAACTAGTAACATGGATAGAAATCATCCCGAGAAAACCCAGAGTCTACCTGAGATACAAAGGCATGGTCCTAAAAGTAGCAATGCAAGAAGAAGCACTCCCAAGAAGGCCCAACATGGAGCCAAGAGGCATGCCAAAGTCAAGGGTTCATCTGAAGATTCCTCTAGTGAAGGAGCATAAAGCTCCAAGAAATTTTCCAGTAGTGAGACTAGCTCACATTTTTAGAGGAGAAGAAAGAGGAGAAAGAACTCCAAGGGCGATGACCCTGAAGAATTTAAGAAATCCAAGCCACCCACTTTTGATGGGGAAATCAAAAAGGGGGAAGAAGAAAAAGCTTGGATTCTTGGTCTGAAGAAGTACTTCAAAGTTCATGACTACTTTGAAAAATTTAAGGCACAAATAGTTATATTTAATTTGAATGTAAAGGCCTCTATCTAGTGGGAGGAACTTAGAAATGTAAAGGGAATCCATGAGAAGGATCTATCTTGGGGAAAAACTGAGAAATACTTCAAGAAGAAGTATCTGTCTGAAAGGTACTATGATGAAAAGACTAAGGAGTTCTATGAACTCAAACTAGAACAACTCACCATAGATGAATATATCAACAAGTTTCTAGAGCTGATGAGGTATGTGCCCTATATAAAGGATGAAAATGTGAAGATGCAGTGATTCCTTAATGGGATGCCTCAATCCTTCTGGAACAAAATTGAGTTTGATGAACCTAATACCTTGGAATATGCCATTCGGAAGGCTAGGTAATGCTATGAACAATTCAACCACAAGGCAGAATAACCCAAGGAGTGGAAGAAGAAAGGTAAACTAGGATTCAAGAAGAAGGGGGTTAAACCCTAAAAGTTTAAGAATTAAGGGAAGAATTATAAGATGAGCTTTCCCACTAAGACTGTGAATCAGAAAAACTTTCCATCTCATAGTGGAAATAAAACCTTTGGATTAGCCCCAAGAAAGACAGATAGTACAAAGAGAGAGCCATTGAAATGTTGGGGATGAAGAGAAGAACATCTATTGAGGGATTACCCTCATAGGCAACCAAACAATAGAAGGGTCTACAATGTCCAAGAGGCTGCCATGGTTGATGATGTGGCAAGAAGTATACCAAAAATTCATGCATCCTTGGATAATAGACAAGTAGACCACCAAGCCTCAGTAGTGGAAATGGAAGGTATGATTACCAACCATATTGCTTCTATTATGACTGACCCTGGTTCTAATTTGAGTTATTTTTCTCCTCAAATGGTTGAGAAATGTGATTTACAACAAGTAAAACATGCCAAACCATGGCTGATATAGTTGGCCACTGGAACAAAGAGGAAGGTAACAAAGGTCATACCAGCATGCCAACTCACTATGAATGGGTTGTCTACCCAAGCAACAACTAAACATACTCCCTTTAGGATATTATGACATGTTGATTGACATGGATTGGTTGGATGCCCATAAAGCCAAGTTGGAATGTTACAATAAAACATTAGAGTGTGAAGATGAGGAAGGTAAGAAAATGACCCTACAAGGAATCCAAAAGTCTGTCTCACTGAGACAAATATCAACTCTTCAACTGAAGAAGTATTGCAGAAAAGGATGTCCTTTGTATGCAATACAAGTACTAAACTCTTTTTAGGAAAGTAAACCAATCCTATAGGACCATGTTGGATCATGTTGTCATTGATGTCAAAAGGTTGATGTCAAAGGATTGATTGATTGATTGATTGATCTCAAATTATTGATTGATGTCAAAAGAACAATGTCTTGTCATAACATACTGATGTAATATGTATTGTCCTTGATGTGAATGGAATGACGTCAAGTGGAATCATAGTCATATATGTCATTCATATATGAAGATGGATCAATGATTTGTTATTGATATATGATGCATAGATGAAGATGGATCAATGAGTTGTCATTGATATATGATGCATACATGAAGATGGATCGATGTGGCTTCATTGATATATGATGCATAGTTGGATTGATATAAATATGACTCATTATTGTCTTGATAAGGAGCACAAATGGATGAAATCCCTCATGGGAAGACTCTTTGTGGTTGAGTTATCCTAGAAGTATGGTTAGAGAACCCATGTGTAAGTGTGGGAAAATGAGATGAAGATCAATGAATTTGTCAATGAAACTATCCTAGATGTATAGTGTTTGTCATGCCATTTCCGGTGGTATGTGGAATGTCACATAACTCCTCACAGTTTGAAAGTTATGGCCTTACAAAGTTGGAGGACCCTCATATGTTGACTTGAAGCCCCAAAAGGTCAAAGAAGTCAAAGTGCTTGCAAAGAAGGAGGATTATTTAAATAATAAAGTGAAGTGACAAAATCAAAGAGGATTATTTAAATAATAAAGTGAAGTGGCAAAGTCAAGGAATATTATTTAAATAATAAATTAAATGGAAAACTTTCTAATTATGGAAAGTGGTTAACCCTAAAAATAGGAAAATGAGTTAAGTAGTCAAGTGGCTATTGGATATATGGACAAGTGGCAAATTGGGCAAAGTTTGACAAAGTGACTATGTGGACAAAGTGGCTATGTGGACAAAGTGGCCTAGAAGATGGTTCTAAGGAAGCAACTTGAAGAGTATAAATAAGAGGCAAGGGTCTCTTGTGTAAACAATCTCTTGAGCATGTCTTGAAGATCTATTCTAAGAGAGAGATTGACTGGAGGATCTCTTGGACGCATCAAATTTTCCACAAGTCTGAGATATTGACGGTGAAAGTTTCGGAAGTTCAGAAACCCTAGTTTCTGAAGGAGTACATGAGCAACAATGGGACAAAGAGCGTACATACGCTGGCTGTAGAGAGCCAGAGCGCACACACATGCGGGCTAAAGGAAGATAGAACACGTACAGTTGATGAAGTCATGAAGATTTGAGTGTGAGATGGTGCCAAGTTCTTAACGGTTGAAGCAAGTTTCAGATATGCATTCTATGGGCTCAGATCTTCCATATAAACACTAGTATGGTTACATAGTTGTCTTGATGGATACTCTTGCATATTGTATGGTGAATGCTTGAAGCATTCTTGGTATGGCTATTGTGATTTGGTTTGTGTTGGTTGATGGAGTGAGAAACACTCTTATGTTTCAGTACTGATATGGTTGCCATAGTATATTGGTTACTTATGTTTGAGTATCATTCATATTGTATGGTTGAAGAGCATAAGCGTAAGTTGTTGGAGAGTATGGATATGTTGAGATTGGTTATGGTTCATATTGGACAGTGAAAGACAAAAGTGAATGTGACTGAGGGTTGCAGAAGATCTGAGTTTTCCATGGAGAGAAAACCCTAGCTGTTCAGAAGGCACACACAGGTTGTAGTACAAACAGGCCACGTACATACGCGAGATGTACTATTGGTAGGGAATGTACATATGCGTGCTGCACTACTGACAGGTTACGTACCTATTGACATATTGGTATATGTTGAGGATTGATTCCTCTTCTTAGTTGGTGTTGAGTTGTGTAAGATGAGTCTTGCATTACAGAGTTGTTTCTCTTGTGGAGTTGTAACTCTATTCAGTTGTTGTTGATAAATGAAGGATTGTAGTCCGTAATAAAAAATAAAATTGTACATACATCTTGTGTTCTTTGTTTTCCTTGTGATGATGACTTATTGATGATAGATGTTGTTGGTGTATTTTTCTGATGTATGTTCACATTTAACTGGTTATAAATGACAACAATAAGTAATGAGTAAATGGTGATTGCTAACTAAGGATTTTTGTGAAGGGGAAGCTTGAAAAAGAGCACCACACTCATGCACCCCCCCTCTAAGTGTGGTTAGTGTGTCCAACAAACCATCCTATATTGAGAGAGTATAAATATTTGTTCCCAGAAGTGGTACCAGGTCTACCTCCAAAAAGAGACTTTGATTTCTCAATAGAACTTGTACCTAGAGCGGTGCCAATGTCTAGAGCACCTTATAGGATGAGTACTCTAGAGCTAGTTGAGCTCCAATTTCAACTAAAGGAGATGTTGGACAAAGGTTATATTCGAACTAGAGCGTCTCCTTGTGGAGCACAATCCTTGTTTGTGAAAAAGAAGGATGGCACTCTCAGGTTGTACATCACCTACAAAAAACTCAACAAAATGACAATTAAGAATAAGTATCCCTTGTCGAGCACTGATGAGTTATTTGACCAGTTAAGGGGTGATACAATCTTATCCAACATTGATTTGAGGTTGGGATACCATCAAGTTCATTTTAAGGATGAAGACATCCACAAAACAACCTTTAGGATGAGGTATGGGAACTATGAATTTTTGGTGGTGCCATTTGGGCTTACCAATGCACCAACCACCTTCATGTGTTTGATGAATAGTGTGCTCAACAAGTTTTTGGAAATATTTGTGTTAGTTTTCATTGATGATATCCTAATATATTCTAAGAGAAGGGAACAACATGAAGAGCACCTCAAATTAGTGTTGGATTACTGAGAGGGGGGGTGAATCAGTAATAGCGTAATTATAATCCTTTTTCTTTAAATAATCCAAGTGTTATATCAATGTAGAATTATTATCCAATAATGAGCAATAAGAAATGAACAATCACACACATACATAGTACAACAGTGTTTTACATGGAAACCCAAATCGGGAGAAAACCACATAATGCTTTTTCTTATATGTCTTGAAGAATTACATTCATTATAAGCACTAACTTCCTTTGTTTTCCAGCTGCAACTAGAAGGAGGCTCCAACCCCCTAGTTTCTTAGGCTACAACTTGAGGGAAGCTCCAACTCCCTAATTCTCTGGCTACAACCAGAAGGAGGCTACAACGCCCTGTGTTCTTTGGCTACAACTGAAAGGTGGCTACAACCACCTGTCCTTGCCTCGTCCAACCGCCCTGAAGTATAAGTAGAATGATGGAACCATTGTCAACCTATCACTGTGAGATATACTATTGTACAACTGTATCAACCTGTACCACTGACCTGTATCCAATCTGTACAACTGCCCTGTAATCAATCTGTACCTGAAATGAACATGTATCTACAAAAATACAACAGATATGCAACCTGTAATAATGTTGCCCGTGTATGTACGTGCCCTATCTATTATGCAGCCCATGTATGTACCCGCCCTAACTGTTATGCAGCCTGCGTATGCCTTCTAGAACTAGGGTTTCCTTTCACTTCAAAAAAATTCTGATCCTTTGTAACTTCTTTCACATAGATCTATAACTTGTCACTGTATCTAGACTGTAACTGTACCCTGAGCATGCATCCTCATACACAAATACAAGCTCTCAACCATGTACCATAAAATCCCTTAGCCATATGCCAAGAAATACAAGATGTGCTTCAACAAGAAGTATCAATGATAAATATACCAACATTGTATTTCTGTATATCTGACTTATACAAAAGATCCCATGTAGCCACTAGTCTCTCTAGGGAGAATTATCAAATATCCATTGCCATTCCTCATGCATACTTCAAAATCCAACTATTCATAAAAATAATGACATACCTTTTGAAACAATGGATGGATCTAATGTATCTGAGCACTTTAGACCTTCTTGGAGCTTGATCTCAGAATCTAGAACCTATGCATCTTCATCTTCTCAAGTTTCCATGGCTTTACCAACATGTAATCACCCTGTACACAGCCAGCCCGCGTATGTACTCACCCTATGCACAGACAACCCACGTACATGTACTCACCCTATACACAACCAACTTACGTATGTACACACCCTATACATAGCCAGCCCACGTACATGTACTCACCCTATACACAGACAGCCTGCGTACTCCTCAAAAATAGGGATTTTGAATTCGTTGTAATTACGTGAATTTCATCGTCAACCCTTCATGCTACCTCAGATGTCCTCCACTTCAGATGTATCCACAAGTATTTACAAGAATCTTTACACAAGAAAATAGATATACAATATGTACAAGTGTGTTCTTAATGAGTGAGCTTTGCCTCTTATTTATATCTTCATGTAGCATTATACTTTCCTTATTTTAGGGCTTCTTCATTTAAAATAAATTCTTTTGCAAATCACTTTGATCCTTGAGGCCTTCTATAAGACTCATGAGGGGTTCTCCAATTTCATATGGTCATAAATATCTAACCGTGAGGAGTTATGTGATGTTCCACATACCACCAGAAATGGCATGATAAGCACTATCCATCTAGGATAGTTTCATTGATAAATTCACTGTCCTTCATCTCATTATTCCACAATTAAGCATGGGTTATATCACTCCGCAAAGCGTCTTCCCGTGAGGGCTTTCACCATAAGAGGACCACTTTGGAGTTCATCCATATTTACTTCTTATCAACCATGAAAAAACAATAATGAGTCATCTTTACATCAAACAATCTCGAGTCCATTACCCAAACCTTTGTGCTACGGGGTTTTCTTCAAGGGTTGACATCAATGAAAACCAACCTTAATCAACAATCTCTCCCTTTGGCATTGATGGCAACACTCTTATGCAATACTGAAATAATATCACTCATTCTCCTCCTGGAACCATGCCTTTGTCCTCTGCATCTAATAAATCTGCTCCCCCTGGAATCATGCCTATGTCCTCTGCATTTGATAAATCTACCCCCTCTGGAACCATGCCTCTGTCCTCTGCATTTGATAAATCTCTCCCCCTTTGTCATCAATGGAAAAGGTATCTTTCCATCTGGGGCTGCTCCCCCTGACTAAATTGTCCTCTTATGGTGATTCCTCGTGTACATCTAAGACATATAAGATAAGCATTCAAAAAGCATTCATTTTGGAGTAGAAATAACTCCAAGTCTTTGGTGAAGATATTCAAAGGCTTCCCGTGGAAGTGGTT
>JZKD02S0715394.1:141895-166338 GCA_000966675.3 Picea glauca | reverse complement strand
AGCGTTTGAAAAGTTTAAAATATTTAAGGCTTTAACAGAGACTCAAACAGGCAAGAGGTTAAAGGCAGTTAGATCGGACCGAGGAGGAGAGTTTATGTCAAGAGACTTCAAGGAACTATTTGATGAGCATGGTATCAAGAGAGAATACACAATCCCTAAAACTCCACAACAAAATGGAGTTGCTGAGAGGCAAAACAGAACAGTGCAGGAAATGGCCAGGTCAATGATGAATGAGAAGAACATTGGTCAAAACTATTGGGTAGGATAAATACACACAACAATTCGTGTTCTTAACAAAGCTCACCTCAGACCACAAAGTGACAAGACACCTTATGTACTGTGGTTTGGAAGACCTGCTACAATTAAACACTTCAAAGTCTTTGGGAGTAAATTCTATATAAAGAATAATGATGAGAACCTTGGCAAATATGATGACAGGGCTGATGAAGGTATCTTCTTAGGGTATGCTACAAACATTAAAGGATATAGATGCTATAATAAGAGGCTACACAAAATGGTTGACTGTATTGATGTAAAAGTTGATGAAGGAATCCCAATGAGAGAGATGTACAGGAATGAGTCTTCGACAGAAGACACAACTAAAGCCAAAGATGAACAGGTCCAAGAACCAGAAAACAAAGAATCCGAATTAGATGAAGACTCAGACACTCAGTCAGGCTCAGATCAACAGTCAACTACACATTCCTCCTCCAGAATCATTCAAAAGAATCATCCTACAAGTCAAATAATTGGGGAAAAAGACAAAGGTGTACAAATCAGGAGAAAGTTAATCAAAAACATCGAACAATCACATACAACCTTCATATCCATGATGGAACCCAAGAATTTTAATGAAGCCAGCAGAGATGACCACTGGATTAACGCAATGAATGATGAACTTGATCAAATTGAAAAAAACAATACGTGGGAGTTGGTTCATAGAATTGAAGGCAAAAGCATCATTGGCTCTAAATGGATCTTTAAGAATAAGTTGAGTGAGAAAGGACAAGTTATCAGGAACAAAGCAAGGTTAGTCTGTAAAGGATATGCTCAGATAGAAGGACTGGATTATGATGAAACATTTACGCCCATAGAAAGATTAGAAGCTATCAGAATGTTTCTTGCCTATGCTTGTCATAAAAGGTTTAAAGTCTATCAAATGTATGTCAAGTCCGCTTTTATAAATGGAGATTTAAGAAAAGAAGTCTATATGGAACAACCATAGGGTTTTGAACTATCTGATAACCCTGACTTAGTATGCAAGCTGAAGAAAGCTTTATATGGGCTAAAACAAGCCCCTTGAGCCTAGTATCACAGACTGGATACGTATCTCAAAGAAAAAGGGTTCAAGAGAGGAACAATTGACAACAATCTATATAGTAAATCAGAGGATAATAATTTGCTTGTCGTATTGGTCTATGTAGATGACATCATCTTTGGATGTAATAAGGATCCATTGGTACAATGGTTTTCTTCTACCATGGAATCAGAATTTGAAATGTCTATGATAGGAGAACTGTCATTTTTTCTTGGTCTGCAAATTAATTAGAGGACTAAAGGGATGTTCATCTCTCAAGAAAAATATCTAAGACAAATGTTGAAAAGGTTTCAAATGGAAGATTCTAAACCTGTGGGTACACCTATGGTTACTGGATGTAAATTAAGAAAGGATGATGACTCACCTGATGTTGATCAAAGATCCTATAGATCAATGATTGGCAGCCTGTTGTACATCACAACATCTCGCCCAGACATAATGCATGTTGTAGGAATGGTAGGAAGATATTAGGCTGTACCTAAACAGAGTCATTTGCAAGCTGTCAAAAGGATATTCAGGTATTTGAAAGAAACAATGACTTATGGTCTGTGGTATCCCAAAAATCAAAATTTTCAGCTAACTGCTTATTCAGATGCAGATTGGACAAACTGTGTTGATGAGAGAAAAAGCACCAGTGGAGGAGAATTCTTCCTGGGTGACTCTTTAGTAGCCTGGCTTAGTAAAAAGCAAGGTTTCATTTCTTTATCAACCATAGAGGCAGAGTACATTGCTGCTGCTACCTATTGCACTCACGTATTATGGATGACTCAGACACTTGCAGACTTGGAGGTAAAATACACTGCACTGATCCCGATTCATTGTGATAACACTAGTGCCATCCAAGACCAAGCATATTCCCATAAAATATCATTTTTGGAGAGAGAAGGTCACCAATTAGATTGTTCAAGTCCATTACATTCCAACCACAGAACAAATTGCAGACATTTTTACTAAACCTCTAGCCAAGACACCATTTGAATATCTCAGACAGAAGCTGGGTGTTATCCCGTCTCACATCTAAGAAAGTCCATCTGGTTAGGGGGAGTCTTGTATTAATTGCATATTTGATACCTCATAAAAATACTACAACAACTTAGGGGGAGCGTGTTTTCTTTGACATTGATTTCAAAGGGGGAGAAAAGGAGTGGTCTGGATCGGATGCTATAGTTGGAGGTCCAAACAGATTAGCGTAGCCGTTCAGGGTTGCCATCAATGCCAAAGGGGGATATTGTTGGAAGGTTTACAGTTGGGAGTGAATTGATGGCAAGAACAACGATGGCAAAGATCAACATGATCAGAAGCGCAGTGATAATGGAAGAGGAGGAGCAACAGTATTCAGGATCCCCGATGACCATCATATATGAATTCAGAGAGGAGTAGCACACAGTAGATGAGAATAGATCTTGGGTGTTCGATCTAAGCGCGGGTTCCATCCATCGTTGGATCAGGGAGAACCTACATGTTCATTAAGGAGAAAGGAGAAGCGGGTATACAAAATCCTGAAAGAAGAGGATCATCCATCTTCAGGTAGGACGCGTGGTCACAGATCAACATTCCACTGACTAAAAAGTCAAAAGAAGGAAGTGCTCTATCCTTCCAACTCGCAAAATGCAAAATGGACAAATAACCTGAAACGTTGGATCCAGGATTGATCAGGGACAGATGCGTGGCGAAAGATCAGAGCACCACAAAGACTCCATTTCAGAGTTTCGCAGATTGGGAAATCCAAAGGAAAGAGGTTCAAATTTGCGATATGCGAAATCGTGAAACAATCTCGGGGTCTTGGCTATCGCGACTTGGAGTGACAAGAACCTCCATCTAAGGAATTGCGAGATGTGAATTCATGATGAGATCTGGACCATCAATACACCAAGATTATGGACCATTGATCTAAGCTCCATCTCAGAGTCTCAACTATTGCGACTTGGAGTGACAAGAACCTCCATCTAAGGAATTATGAGATGTGAATTCACGATGATATCTGGACCATCAATACACCAAGATTCTGGACCGTTGATCTAAGCTCCATCTCAGAGTCTCACCTATCACGACGTGGAGTGACGAGAACCTCCATCTAAGGAAAAACGAGATGCGAATTCATGATGAGATCTGGATCGTCAATTCATCGAGATCATGGACTGTTGATCAGGGTTGATGAAGGTCATAAATTTGCGAAAATATAGAAAAGGTGAAACGTATGTAGCCTATGGTCACATCAGTGGAAGATGGGGGAAGGAGCTAGTGCAGACAAGCTCCTTTTTGGAGTTTCAGGGATCACGACTGGTTGTGTCGAGACACTTGGTCACACGAATGTCGAATTGCCGAATGCTGAAATGCCGAAATGAATGCAAGATCCCATGGAGCCAATCCAATGGTGCAGGTGAATTTGAGTATGATCGGAGGGCTAATGTTGCTCCTCACAGTGTAACTGCTAGAAACCATTGATGGTTTCTACCAGAATATTCGAAGAGACTTCTGTGTGATCACCAGAGGAGATGAAGAGTCTCCAAGCTTCTTCCAGTGAATGAAGACTATTCTTAGAGGGGATTGACAGATGGATAAGCATTGAAGTCTGTAACTAAAAAATAAAGGATAAGCTCGACTGTGCCAGAGAAGACAAGGAGTCTCAACTGCCAGAGAGGCTGAGGAATCTCAACTGAACACCCAGTGATGCTGTACGTGTAGTGGGAACTACCAGAGAAGTAGAAGAGTTGCGATGATCAGGAGAGCACTCGAGATGTGGAGGAGATCGACGCAGTGTGAGCATGTAGAGGCATTTTTCACATTGCATGCACAAGGTGCACATAAGATATAAGTACATGGTACAGAGAAGAGATGCGGTTGCTGTTGTTATAAGGGATTCAGGAGGGCAGAAGGAGGAGAGTACAACAGCTGAAATGCAGAGCAGAAGAATGGTGGATCAAATGGAGATGGCACACAGTGCGTAACATGAGAAGAACATAAAGCATAGAGGAGTGTGCAGAAGACACTGATGTAGACAGAGCAGCGCAGTATAGCAGAACAATGATAAGTCTGGTAAGCCAATGATAAATATTGTATCACTGTGATAAGTTTCATTAGCAAAGATTTATATTTCTGGGTGGTAGGGAGGTGCAAGAGAGGACTGGTGTCCTCAGAGGTTCAAGTGAGAGATTGAACACAGGGAGTTGGTGCTTCCTTCTAGTTGGTGCTAGAGAAACTAGGGAGTTGGTGCTTCCTTCTAGTTGGTGCTAGAGAAACCAGGGAGTTGGTGCTTCCTTCTGGTTGGTGCTAGAGAATCCAGGGAGTTGGTGCTAGAGAAAAATAGAGAGTTGGTGCTCTCAGCAAGTTGCAGCTTGCAAAACAAAGGTTGTAGCCTCACAATGAGTTGGTGCTCATATGTATGATAATGTAAAGAATGTAAATAATACTTATCATATAAAGAAGAAGAGGTTTTTACCCTGTATGGGTTTCCTTGGGAAAATATATGTCTCTGTGTTTCTCATATATGTGACTGATGTTGAATGTGTCATTGCTTATTTCCCTGCATTATTGTGATCATCATTGAGTGCCTTGCAAATAATTTAAAAGAAGCATAATTGTTTAAGCACGAGCACAACTGATTCACCCCCCCTCTCAGTTGTTCAACATGTACCAATCAATTGGGACAACCCTGTGGACATAATTATGCTTGGGCCAAACATGCTAAAGGAGATGGAGCGACAAGTGGCTTGAATAAAACAAAATCTGAAAGTGGCCCATGATAGATAGAAAGGCTATGCATACCGAAATAGGGCTCCTAAAGAGTTTAAATTAGGGGATCATGTGTATCTCCGAGTTAGGCCCAAAATAAGTTCCTTGAGGATGGGAACATGTACCAAGATGGCACCTTGATTTTTTGGACCTTTTGAAATTCTAGGCAGAGTGGGACCTATAGAATATAGATTAGCTTTACCTCCCACAATGAAAGAACATAATGTTTTCCATGTTTCATTGCTAAATAAATATATACATGATCCTACTCATATAATTGAATGGTTTGTGATTTAGGTGGAACCAGAGGGAGAATTCCTGCCAGAGCCACATTGTATACTAGATAGGAAAGAGATCCTCCTTAGGAATAGAACCATTGCATAGGTCAAGGTGTAGTGGAAACATTTTGGTCACAATGAAGCTACACAGGAACTGGAGGATGCCATGAAACAAGCATACCCATTTTTGTTCACTACTGTATGTAGAGTTTTTGCAGCAGATAGAACATCGAGGGAGGTGTTCCTTTAAGGGGGAGGGGATTGTAAGACCACTTTTTCCCCCAGTCTGTATATATAATTATTATCATGACCAAAACTATAGATAGACTTGTTATGTGATCGTTAAAAGACAATGGACCTTTGATAAATTATGTAATGTAAATATTTGGTTATTAATGCAACAAGAAGATGTTGAAATACTATTGAAGGGATGGCCTTCATAGGTTACGATGTCACGAGAGGAATGGTGCAAGAGGGAAGATATTATTGGTTGAAATGACCCTGCCATGAAGTACCCTATTAAATTAAAACAATGCAAACCCTAAACTGTCCTCAACCTGGAAATTTGATTACCGGTCAAGCTGGTAGTTGGGTAGTCTCCTTAGAGATTAAATAAAGGGATGGGTAGAGTACCCATCAAAAAGCTTCTGACATGACCCACGAGGTCTTGAGGAAGAATGCATGAAAAGAAAGGATAGAGGACAATAAGGGGGAAAAATGGGTGGGAAGAGACCAACATAGACACAAGAGTTTTGGGGAAAAACCTAAGCATTCGAGAGGAGAGAAAGAGAACTCTCTTGTTTGAGGAAAAGAGAAGTGAATAAGTAATATATGCTCCCTAAAAACTTGTTGAAAAACAAGATATCATCTCATGGAATCACACCCTCACTCGGGGGTAGGCTAGTTGTAGTGATGATCGGTGCAACTTTTCCTATGGTTGGGTGGAGAGCGACACATCCTATAGTAGTTGCTAGCATCTTCTAAATTTTAGATAAGTAACTTAGTTATTTCTGTGTATTGTTTGGAAAATATATATGGTTGAATGGTCAAAATGGTGATTATGGATATGAATACCTGACTTGTGAGATTTATTGTGTATTTCTGGAGATGGCCTTGTGTTTGTATGGAATATATCTGCATGGAGAGTCTTGTGTCCTTGGTTACAACTATCTATGTCTTTGGAAAAATAGCCGCAAGCATTTGACCATGACTACCTTGTGTGACAAATATATATATTTGGACCGTCGTTTTTAGATGTATCGTCTGCAAAATATGAAAGGTTGGCATGGTTGAGTGCTTGTCAAGAATGTTGATGACAATATTGGCTATGGGAAGATAAATAACAACCATTTATTGTTGTAAGAGCATGGTGAGGCGACAACCATCGATCTATGGTAGGTCCCACACAATCAACGTAAGAATTGGTTAGGATGGGAAACAACTTCCCTACTAGTTGGGATCATTGACACAGTCAGATTTGTAGGATGCTCGGCTTGAAGAGCTTTGGATCGGGAGAAATCCCGATATGGGATCATCATCAAAAAATTTAGTGTTGGGATGTTTGAGGCTCTGTGGGAGTAAAAATTTGACGATGCCAAAGACTTTGAAGATTGAACGCTCGTCATTGATCTGTCATAAGGGCTAGAATAATTCTTAGCCATTGATCTGTCGTAAGGACCTAGCAGGTCTCCTTGGTGAGTGGCGGTAAAGGGAATGATGTCACCCCAACCAATGTGCTTGGGACATGTGTCAACACCTAGAATATCAAAATAGATACCCCGTGATGATGTGTAGAACCAACTCAATCCATGTGTCACAATGTGGGTGGTGCCACATGTCAAGTAAATATTGTGCCATGTGTCAAGGAGTTTTGGCCCTTTTGAGGTAGATTTTCTTGGGAACATGTGTGCCATGTGTTGTGCCAGGTGGAAAGTACACGTGGAAACATATGCCAGGTGGCAGGTACATGTGTCAAGTACCCAGGATGAGGTCATAAGAGACTCAGGTGGGAGGAACTGCAAATGATTGTGAGTCGTTAAGATCCATCGAAGGTGGATATGGATAAATTAGGATCCTTGGTCCCCTTGTGGTAAGAAACATCAGAGCCTGATAGTCGGAGTAGCCTGGAGGCCTAAAGTAGAGGTACTCCAATGGGAGGACTCTGAGAGCCAATCTAGACCATGGATCGATATCCAGTTGGGAAGCGATATCCACCGTCGAACGATGCAGGAACCATATAGGAAAAGATAAAAAGGAAGAATGATGTCATGAGGAAGCAGAGTACTAGCATGTCTAGAGGGAGGCCATGTGGCCGCCTGTAATTTCTTTTAAAAAAATATGCAACCTTGGACCTTGTCGGCATTAAACTCCCAGGACAAGTGGCATGATCTTACTCTTCAAAGCTAAGGGGTATGGGAATATCTTGACCGTCCATCGAAGCTGGCCTATTGGAGTTCTTGAGTAACCGTGGGGTAGGTGAGCTCTGACAAAGTGGCTCTGAAAGAGGATCTAGGATGTCAGTTGGCATAATGTATAGACGTGATCTCAATCGTCAATACTTGAGGGTCCCACAAGGATCCATGAAAGAAAAGAGGAGTGGGATGGATGTTAATAGTCATGCAAGTGGAGAAATCAGAATGGATTCGAATCATTGACTTGGAGGAATAGATAGATCGAGGATTCAGTGGGCCAGGTAGTAGATGCCACAATAGCGTCGGGTCATATGACACTTGTGACAGTAGACACGTGGCAATAAGGTGATGTATGGTTCAAGAAAGTCTAAGAAACATTACAAGGCCATAACTTGATCTAGAGCACAATTTTGAGTATGGTGGTAGTCGTTGGAAAGCTCTTGATGAGCAGAAGATGACAATTCCCTCTAGAAGAGGCCTTAAGATGGTTAAGGAAAAACAAAACACCCCGTCCCTTAAAAGGGTACTTAGTGGGTCAGGGGTCTTACATTTGGTGTATTGGATGCTAAGAAAAAATGTAAGGAATTAAGTGTTTTTATTTAGAATTTTATTTCTATACTCGAAAATATTCAAGAGGATCTTTCTTAAATATCCATGGTTTTTATGGGTTAACAAGTTAGGAATGTCAATATTTTATTTTTAATTTAAATTGAAACTGGGAAACTTATATTATAAAATCACAAAAACATTTCTCTTGAGATTTCAAACATGTTTGACAACTCTCAAAAGTCATAGACAAAACTTGAAAAGGTTTACACTTATTACATCCATGTGATTCTTTCATAAAAACTTACATGTATATAACATAAAAAAGACTCTAAAGATTCTAATTTCCTTACTAAACATAAAAACTTATTGAAAATCATAACAACTATTAGCTTCTTCTCACCTATGTTTGGGGTTTTGATTCTTAGTGTCCATATCTCCAGCAGTTGATGCACTATATATTCTTCCTTTGGATCTGCCTGAAAAAAATTTGTAGACATTATGTGATTAGAAGTTATTGGTGTGAATCTTTATTCAAATTGATAACCATGTTTCTCAACATGTTACACTTAGCCTCCAACTCATTAATTTTCTTCTTTTGTTGTATAAGGGTTTTCATAATTATTGTTGTCTCTGAAGTGCATTGGTGTTCATTCACATGAACTTTAGAAGTCACTCAGGATAGGGAAGACCTATTTCATTGAATTGACTCCTCGTGTCTTCTCAATACCCTCCTAAATTCCTACACTTCCCTGTAATCCATATGAATAACTAACCTACAAAAACAATAATACCATAGTGTGTTTGTAGCATTCCAAGGATCGCACTAAGGCACTAGGGAAGGTCCCAAAGAAATCCATGATTTTAAAAATTGATGGGAAAATCTATTTTCTATAGGATACCAAATAACTAGAGTCTTCATAAGCCAAGAAATAGGGAGATTGAGAGGTCAAGCCTCAAAGAAAACATGCAAGATATTACCTAGAATACCCATGCACATAGAATAACCATGATATGTGAAATACTTAAGTAAAAAAGATTCCAGAATATATGAGAGCCATCCACATAACCACACACAAAATACACCCTTTCTCTAATATCCAGTAGGAAAACAAACAAAGCCACCCAAAAAACCATACACAAAACACACCCTTTCTCTAGGGGCCAGTACCAATGAGCAAAAACACCTTCTTCGCAACTTAAAAAAAATGCTAATAGATTGAATTTTTAGAAGAATAACTAGATTCAGAGAGAAGGACTTACCAAGATTGTTCAAGTGGTCTTCTCCTTTTCAATGCAACAAGCATCCTCCTCCCCCTACACCATTATCCCACCTTGTTGAAACATCTTTTCAACAACGATTTAAATAGACAAAGCAACCTTAAATTCGATCATATGATAAGGGAATTGTGTGTCCTTTCAAATCTAGGCTCATAACTTGAGATATTATAGTTTTATTTGTTGAACAAGTGGTAATTAATTACAATGTTGAGTGACCTTACCTTCATGACCCTAAGTTTCTAATATTTTTATGGAATGGGATGGAAACACCACCCCTATTTTTTGTGAATGAATCTAGGGTTAAAGTCGACCTCTTTATTGTCTAATGAATATGCCTTATGATTATGTTCTCTAAGAACCTGATAAAATGAATCCTTATGCAAAGTATCGATAGCCTTTTGGACTTGTTCCATGATCAAAACAAGTTTTTTTTATCTAAGGGGATTTTTCAAAGCCATAAGTTAGGTTGATTATTGTGCTTGATTCACCAATGAAAATGGAAGAAGATCTACTAACTTCTTCTACCAGAATGATACCCTAGTAGAGATCACATGCCTCTACTTTATTGTTTGTATCCTTCTTAAGACCTCAAGAATATGATTTTTCTATATTCCCCTTGAGATACAAAATGATATCCCCCCAAGCACCTGCCACCCCTAAGGAATGTTAATGATGTTACAAGTATGTTGAAATTGAGATATGATGTGGGATTACACATTACATTTTAAGATAAAGTGTTTTTCATACCCCACTTTCTTAGTATCCCAAATATGACAAATTGTTTCATCCCCTGACATTTTAGGAGTTTTCCAACACCTTATTTGACTATGGAGCTCTGTTGGATTACTAAGAGGGGGGGTGAATCAGTAATGAGAAATTATACCAGTTATTGATCCTTTAAACCATAAAGTATATTATTTTTACTTATTCAACCATGTTCATCTATTCATCATCAATATCTTACTATATCATAAGTGACACAGCCACACCCGCAGGCACACCTGCTTACACAGGATCTTCTCTTTCCTCGGCCCAAAGAACTCCAAGGTTCTTCTATTTTCCTATCAGGAAATCTGCTCCCACAGATCTCTTCACACGATCCCCCTTTCTTTACTTATCGGGGAATCGAAACTCGCAACTTCACAAGTCCAATGGTTGACCTTTGGTTTCACGAATCCACGAAACCCGATACCTGGTCAACGTTGACTTCCTCCCTTGCTTTGTCAAGACTTCCTTTATCAAGATTTCGGCACTCGCAGTGTCGAGCAACTCGATTCTCCGATTCTCGATACCTGATACGTTGAAACTCCGATGAGCTCGCGGCTTTGACTTTTCAGCAGTCCCATCACCTCATCGGGATTTCGGAATTTGCGGGATCACGAATCCTGATGTCAATGGTTTCAGGACTTTACTTTTCCCGAACCCTGATACGATGCGCCACCTGTCTTCCACCAACCCCTGTGGCCCCACACGCTGTCCTTTGACTGTCGGGATATCGCGCATCACGATATCGCGATTTCTTTTGCAATAATTTGGAGCTTCAACTTGTGAAACCCCGATCCACGATAAGCGTGCGGATCCAACAACCCTCGTGGTCCTGATCAACGGCTCTACCCCTCTTGAGCTTCGAACCTTTTAACGTTCTCACCATAACCTCCCTTCTCTTCCGCAATATCTAACGGCCCTCGAAACTTCACAAAATCTCCTCGGAGAATTTCGACCATCCGTTTCTTCATTATGCAATCCATGGAATGACGAAGTGTTCTTCCATAGAACTCGTCCACTTGCTCGCCAACCTGTGATGCCTCTTATGAACTTTCAATAGTAGCTCCCCTGCGCTATCCTTCAACGAATTCGAAGGTCGATTCCTCCTGATTTTTCCCATGACTTTCAAGTCCTTTAGGAAACTCCCTTGCTCGTACTCCTTGCGGAAAACCTTCAACTCCGCCTAAGTGTTGAAGTTTCTGGACTCTACGCACACTTGCAGCAGCAACCCTTCACTCTCTCGCTTAGGTTCGCAACCCTGAAATTCCCTCAGCCTGTGCACTCCTTGCATGACTTCTGTGCCTGACTGCACTTCTGGGATGAATGAGAACAAAAGCTCTCTCTACCTGAACCCCTCTGTCAATGCACTCCTTGCGGACAACTCAACTGCACTCCTTGCAGGAATTCTCTGGCTCAAATAGAGAAACAATTGAAACTCATTCCTTCAAATCTCAGACTTCAATTCAAACATGAAATCACATACACAACATATAAAAGAAAAGGTATAGCAGGAAGCAAACATTCATGAGCATATCAACATCAATACACAGAGAACAACACAAACCATGAATTTGAATCAAAGATTTCTTCTATTAATTCAAATGTCTGTACATGGGTGTTCTTCATACAGTTCTCTGCTTGCTCTTCTCCTGCTTCGATAATGTTACAATGCACAATGAGGGTGTCTATATCCCGTTTCCCTCTTGCGCTCTAAAGCTATCAAATCTAGAATTAAATTCCTATCTACCTGCATTAACTATCTTAAATGTCGTCTATCTACTAAGGACGAGAGCTATCCGCTCAAGGTCCATTACAATATACAAGTGCGCCTCATCTTAATGGCTCATTTAAGATTTGCGCAACAATTCCAAAGTTTTTTTCAAAATTTGTGCTGGATGCCTTCCAGCTGTCTTCCACTTCCGCGCTGGCTCGCTTGATGTGTTGGCGATGCTCCTCCATCATACTCCCTCACTTGAAAAATTTCATGGGCTCCTGTCCATGAGCTCCTGCACGGTCTGTCCATGCTTTTGTATCTCTGCTTCATTCTCCCAGCTGGCATATTCCACTGGATGGCCCTTCCATTTAACCAGATACTCAAAGTATTCATTTCGCCTGGTCTTCTTGCTCACCCTCTTGTCCAGTATGCACTCCATCTGCGGCTTCTCTGCAACTGGCAATTGTTTCACCCATTGGATCACTGGTTGTTCATCTCCAGTCTTTACTTCTCCAGCCCTGTATGGGTATAAATCTATGATATTGAATATCAGAGATATTCCGATTCCATCCGGTAACTCAATCTCATAAGCATTTTCCCCGAATTTTCTCAAGACCTTACATAGCCCGATTTTCTTCATCTTTAACTTATTGTGTGTTCCTCTCGGGAACCTTTCTTTCCTCAAGTGTGCCAGAACCAGATCACCAACCTCAAACTAAAGTTGTCTTCTATGCTGATCGGATCTGCATTTATACTCCCGACCTGAATCCATCAGTCGCTGCTTCACCTTGCTGTGAAGTTCCCTCATCGCCTCTGCGAATTCTTCTACACTAGAGCTGCTAGTAGCAGTCTGTTCTGAATCCCTCAGTTTAGAAAATCCTCTCGGTTGAATCCCATAGATGATCTGAAATGGACTCCGCCCTATACTCCGATTCACTGAGTCATTGTATGCAAACTCTGCCTGTGGCAATATATTGTCCCACTAGCTATGGTGCTATGTCACCAAGCTTCTCAGCAAGTCTCCTAGACTTCTGTTGACCACTTCCATCTGTCCATCCATATGAGGATGATATGATGAACTAAACGACAAGTTAGTTCCCAGTTTCTTCCATAAGGTCCTCCAAAAATGCCCTATGAATTTCGTGTCTCTGTCCAAAACTATACTTCTCGGCAATCCATGAAGTCGAATAACCTATTTGAAAAATAGGTTCACAATGTGAGTTGCATCGCTGGTCTTCTGGAATGGGATGAAGTGTGCCATCTTGGAAAATCTATCCACCACCACAAAGATTGAATCAACACCTCTTTGTGTTCTTGGCAACCCCAATACAAAATCCATGCTTATCGCCTCCCATGGCCTCTCTGGTATGGGCAATGGCTGATAGAATCCCGCATTCTACTTTCTTCCCTTCGAATGCTGGAAAATTTGACATCTGTCAATGAATCTCTTGACATCTACTCGCATTCCTGGCCAAAAATATGACTCATCCAATTTTGCGAATGTTTTATCATGGCCAAAATGTCCTGCCAATCCACCACTGTGTTTCTCCTTCAACAGATTCTCCCTCATGGAGCATTTTAGAATACATAGTTGATTGCCTCTGAACAAAAAACCTTCTTGGATCATATAATCTATCCAAGGGCTTCTGTCTCTGAGAACTGGATTCTCAGCTGCTTCATATGCTTCCTGAAAATCTGGATCATCTGCATACATATTCCTGAGATCCTCAAAACCCAATGTTTTGACTCGGAACTCCTGCAACAACAAACACTTCCTGCTCAAAGAATCAACAACTTTGTTAGTAGTACCAGAAATATGCTTAATCACAAATGTGAAATTCTGCATATACTCTACCCATTTGGCATGTTTCTGATTCAACTTCTCCTGTTGAGTCACAAACTGCAGTGCATGATTATCACTGTACAATACAAATTCTTTCGGGACTAAGTAATGCCTCCATTTATTCAATGCCTGTATGATAGCATAAAATTCCTTATCGTATGTGGAGTATTTCAATTTTGCTTCATTCAGCTTCTCGCTGAAATATGCAATCGGTCTGTCTTCCTGACTCAAGACTGCTCCTATGGCAAACCCGCTTGCATCACATTTCACCTGGAATGTCTTCAAGAAATATGGCAACACCAAAACCGGTTGTTCCGTAATCTTCCGTTTCAACAAATTGAAACTCTTCTCATCCTCTGCTATCCAGTGGAAAGACTTATGCCGCTTCTTCACTATATCCATCATCGCTGCACTGATTCCACTGAAATTCTTGATGAATTTTCGGTAGAAACTAGCTAACCCATGAAAACTTCTCACCTCAAAGATATTTCTCGGTGATGGCCAATTCTTGATCACTTCTACCTTATCCGGATCCATCCTCAATTCATTCGCAGATATAACAAAACCCACATAAATGAGCTATGTCTTCATGAATGAAGATTTCTTCATATTAATCAACAACTTCTCCTACTGTAGCTTCTGCATCACTGTAGCCAAATGCTTCAAGTGTTCTGCCACTGATTTACTGTAAATCAGTATGTCATCCAAATACACAATGAAGAACTTCCCGATGAAATCCTTTAGGACTTTGTTCATCAACCTCATAAAGGTACTCGGTGCATTTGTCAAGCCAAACGGCATAACAAGCCATTCGTACAAACCTTCGTTTGTCTTGAATGCTGTCTTCCATTCATCGCCTTCTCTCATGTGAATCTGGTGGTATCCACTCTTCAAATCAATCTTTGAAAAATGCTTTGTCCCACTCAGGAAATCCATTAGGTCATCCATTCTCAGCAATGGAAACTTGTACCTGATGGTTATCTTATTGATCGCCCTTGAGTTGGTACAAATCCTCCAGCCTTTGTCTTTCTTCGGACTGAGTACTGTTGGAACAACACATAGACTCAAGCTTTCTCTGACTAACCCTTTGTCCAACAACTTCTGGACTTGCCTTTTAACCTCCTCATTCTCTTGCGGTGTCAATCTGTACGCGGCTTTGTTTGGAAAAATAGCTCCTAGTATGAGATCAATATGATGACTCACACTCCTCATCGGCGGCAACGAACGAGGTAGTTCGTCCACTATAATGTCAGCGAACTCTTCCAGCAGTTCCTGAACTTCATTTGGTAAATCATCCACTCTTGTTCTAGTCAGACAATCCTCGGTTTCCTGATCACAAAGAATTGAGGATCTTCTTTCTTCTTAACCTCTGTAAGAAGTTCCTTCCCACTCATGAGAAGTACTCTATTGTTTACTTCCGGATTCACCTCCTTATCCTTTATCGGAAGCAACATGTGTGTCCTCCCATTCTTCTCTAGGGTGTATGTGTTCATTCTCCCGTCATGAATCGCATTTCTGTCATATTGCCATGGTCTACCTAGCAATAGATGACAAACATCCATGGGAATAACATCACATAAGATCTTATCATTATATCCACCTATCTTGAATTCAACCAAGCATTGTTTAGTAACAGTTACCTGGTGTCCTTTCTGTAGCCATGAAACTCTGTATGGGCTTGGATGGTCAGTCGTCTCCAGCTCCAGCTTCTCTACCATCTCTGTAGATATGAGATTATTCATGCTACCACTGTCTACTATGACCTTGCACACCCTGTCCTTGGTCTTGCAAGCTGTCCTAAAGAGTCTGGTCCTTTGGACTAAGCTTTCCACCTCCTTCTTAGGTGTCAAAAGGAATTTTCGCATCATGAGCGATCTTTCACCTTCAGCGTCTTCGGCCTCAACATCCCGCCTCTATGCTTCGGTGATGTGAGCTTCTCTAATGTCCTTCTTTTTCTCTGGGCACTCGTAAGACTTGTGCCCATTCTTTCCGCATGTGAAGCATGTGATTACTCCACCTCTTCCTCTGCCTCGACCTCTAGTACGAGGAAAAGTATTTCCATCAGCATAATCTCCCCTCTGCTCATTATGTTGCCCTCTCTGCTCAGCATATTCCTGCCCTTGTTGTGAGGTTCCACCTCTCTCTGCACGAGTTTGAGGTTTCTTCCATTCCTCCTTGGGCTTTTGGTATTTGTCCTGGGCAACTGATTTGCCTCTGGGATGACTTCTGCCTCGGTTCCTTTGCTCTGTTTTCGGCTCAGCTTCTCCTCAGCTTTCAGAGCCATCTGATAAGCATCTTCCACCGTTCGGATGGTTACCATGCTCATCTCATCCTGGATATCATATCTCAGGCCATTCATGTATCTGGCAACTTTATCATCATCGCTCTCCCAATGACCTGCTCTGATGTTCAGCCGATAGAATTCCTCAGTGTATTCTTTCACTATCATCAGCTTCTGTCTCAGGTTCTGCATTCTCCTGAACAGAGTAATTTGATAGTCTCTTAGGATGAACTTTGCCTTCATATTCGTGATCATCCTGTCCCATCTCTTGATCTTCTGCTTGCCCTTGTAACATCTGTCAGCTTGTATCTCATCCCACCATAATGCTGCATGTACTTTCAAGCGTGTGACATCATGCTTGACTTTCTTGTCCTCTTCGACATCTTCATAGTCGAAGTAAGTATCTAGAGCTCTAATCCAATCTAGCAGCTCCTCTGCATCCAGATTTCCCTCATAAACTGGAATGTCCATCTTTTCTTTTGCACCCATCCTGGCAATAGCTCTGATCAAACACTCGTTTGATGCATCTTTGGCTGCAACTTCCTCCTCATTTTCAGCCTCAATCTCTCTCTCAGAATCACTGAGATCCCCTACACTAGCTGTGCGTCTTTGCGTTGTTTCCATATCTTCGAGTCTTGCTAGTAGATCACACATTTGCCTCTCCATTTCTGGATTGGTTGCCTGCCTGCCTCTTCTTCTCACCTCCCTATCCTCTAGATCAGGTGACTGTCTTTCTCTCCTTAGCGGCATGGAAAATTTCCTTCTTCTTTGCTACAGAAAGCAAAGAAATCTTCTCGCTCTGATACCAGACCTTGACGCAGCCACACCCGCAGGCACACCCGCTTACACAGGATCTTCTCTTTCCTCGGCCCGAAGAACTCCAAGGTTCTTCTATTTCCCTATTGGGAAATCTGATCCCACAGATATCTTCATGCGATCCCCCTTTATTTACTTATCGGGGAATCTAAACTCGCAACTTCGCAAGTCCAATGGTCGACCTTTGGTTTCACGAATCCACGAAACCCAATACCTGGTCAACACTGACTTGCTCCCTTGCTTTGTCGAGACTTCCTTTATCGGGATTTTGGCACTCGCAGTGTCGAGTAGCTCAATTCTCCGATTCCCGATACCCGATACGCCGAAACTCTGATGAGCTCGCGGCTTTGACTTTTCAGCAGTCCTGTCACCTCATCAGGATTTCAGAATTCGTGGGATCGTGAATCCTGATGTCAATGGTTTTGGGACTTTACTTTTCCTAAACCCCGATACGATGTGCCACCTGTCTTCCACCAACCCCTGTGGCCCCACACACTGTCATTTGACTGTCGGGATATCGCGTATCGCGATATCACAATTTCTGTTGCAATAATTTGGAGCTTCAACTCATGAAACCCCTATCCACGATAAGCGTGCGGATCCAACGACCATCGTGGTCCTAATCAACAGCTCCACCCCTCCTGAGCTTCGAACCTTTTGACATTCTCGACGTAACCTCCCTGCTCTTCCGCAATATCTAACGGCCCTCGAAACTTCGCGAAATCTCCTTGAAGAATTTCGACCGTCCGTTTCTTCCTTATGAAATCCACGGAATGACAAACTGTTCTTCCGTAGAACTCATCCACTTGCTTGCCAACCTGTGACGCCTCTTACAAAATTTCAATAACATCTCCCCTGTGCTATCCTTCAACGAATTCAAAGGCCTATTCCTCCTGAGATTTCCCATGACTTTCAAGTCCTTCAGGAAACTCCCTTTCCTGCACTCCTTACGGAAAACCTTCAACTCCGTCTAAGTGTTGAAGTTTCTAGACTCTGCGCACACCTGCAGCAGCAGCCCTTCACTCTCTCGCTCAGGTTCGCAACCCTGAACTTCCCTCAGCCTGCGCACTCCTTGCATGGCTTCTATACCAGACTGCACTTCTGAGATGAATGAGAACAAAAGCTCTCTCTACCTGAACCCCTCTGTCAACGCACTCCTTGCAGACAACTCAACTGCACTCCTTGCAGGAATTCTCTGGCTCAAATAGAGAAACAATTGAAACTCATTCCTTCAACTCTTAGACTTCAATTCAAACATGAAATCACATACACAGCATATAAAAGCAAAGGTATAGCAGGAAGCAAACATTCATGAGCATATCAACATCAATACACAAAGAACAACACAAACCATGAATTTGAATCAAAGCTTTCTTCTATTAATTCAAATGTCTGTACATGGGTGTTCTTCATACAGTTCTTTGCTTGCTCTTCTCCTGCTTCGATAATGTTACAATGCACAATGAGGGTGTCTATATCCCGTTTCCCTCTTGCGCTCTAAAGCTATCAAATATAGAATTAAATTCCTATCTACCTACATTAACTATCTTAAATGTCGTCTATCTACTAAGGACGAGAGCTATCCACTCAAGGTCCATTACAATATACAAGTGCACCTCATCTTAATGGCTCATTTAAGATTTGCGCAACAATTCCAAAGTGTTTTTCAAAATTTGTGCTGGACACCTTCCAGCTGTCTTCCGCTTCCGCGCTGTCTCGCTTGATGTGTTGGCGATGCTCCTGCATCAATAAGAATTAATATTCATCAGTTCATAATAAACAATAATAAACATGTCCAAACAATGCACAGTAGACCAATATTTACGTGGAAACTGAATGCAGGAGAAAACCACAAAATGATTTTCTTATATGTCAAGAATTACATTCAAGGAAGAACCAACTTCCAATTCTCTAGCTACAACTGGAAGGAGGCTCCAACCCCCTAGTTTCTCAGGATGTAACCTGAGGGAATCTCCAACTCCCCAATTCTCTAGCTACAACCAGAAGGAGGCTACAACTCCCTATGTTCTCTGTCTACAACTGGAAGGTGCTACAACCACCTATCCTTGCCCCATCCAACCACCCTGAAATATAAGTAGCATGATGGAACCACTGTCACACTATCATTGTGAGATATACTATTGTAAACCTGTACCAATCAACCTACACCAAACAACCTATAACAACCTGTACCAAACAACCTGTAACAACCTGTACCAAACAACCTGTAATCAACCTGTACCATAAACAAGTGCATCAACCATGCACCAACTTTTACCAAAAATCTTGTAATCAACCTGTACCATAAATAAGTGCATCAACCATGCACCAACCTGTACCATCAATGAGTGCATCAACCATGAACCAAATATGTACTAATCATGCATGAAATACACATAAACTATGACTCATCAAGATGTACCAACATCATCAACTATACACCTCATGTATGTGCCAACTCATCAACTACTTGTCTCAACTATGTACCCAACATTTACCTCAACCATATACCAAAGACATACACCAATATAACCATAAAAAATTATCTAACAATTCATCACTCTATCCATAAACCCAATACCATAAACCATTACATCAAACCATGTGCCACAACCTCACTGCTATACAACATCTATCTGTAACATACCTCAACCAAAATCCCTCATCAATTTCATCATCCAAATCTGATTTGTAACTCTGTAATAGACCTGGTGTATATGATCACATACCTACAAACATTCCTTAACTTTAACAACACGAGACTAACATTTTCATCAAACTTTACTTTAGTCTCACATGACTAATTTTGGATTAGTCAACAACCCTAACTTGAAATAATCATAGCTATACTTGTAATGAATAAAGATCTGAAAATAGTACACAATGTTCTTCAGTGTCTTTTATGCAATTCCTCCAGGTTTCACTACTTGGAACCTCCCAGAAAAGGAGTTATAGAAAAACTGGCATACCTTGTTGAATTATGGATTATTCTAGAGAGCGAACATGTAGAGCATGCCTCACATGGAATATTTGTTGTATGGATCTGAAAATGGTACAAAACATACTACATACTTTACTCTAACCCATAAATTTTGTCTTACTTAATTTGGATCTGTTATGAATAAGTTATAACATTTTTACCTGAAACACTTGTTTTAGACTAGTTTCAGGACTAGCCACAAACCCTATTTTCCACGGAGTGTAACTCCCAAAATACAATGATCCACAAGCTGAAATTTTTATCACAGTTACTTGGATATGTTTTCTCAATGGCCTCAATATTTTTCTATCTAATTCATTGTAGAACAAACGTTATTGCGAAAATGGTGAGATGACCTGTAAATAACATACCTTTGAAAGCATCATCAAAAGACTTTATCCTCCCTTGAATTTCGGCCTTCTTTACTTCACCTTCCATCTAAAATTTGCCTTATATCTCCTTTGGTTACCTCAATCACTTGTATATATTCAATATGCTCAATGAATACTAATGGGAGACCCTTTCTCTCTTATTTATACTCTCCAAGTAATTTCCTCTAGAAGTATCCACTTGACCACTTTTTCCACTTAGCCACTTTGTCCACTTAACCAACTTTGTTCACTTAGCCACTTTGTCCACTTAACCAACTTTGTCCACTTAGCCACTTTGTCCACTTAACCACTTCTTGTTGCAACCACTTTATTATTTAAATAATTTCTCTTTGCAACCACTTTGACTACTTTATTATTTAAATAATTTATGTTTACTCAAAACTTCTTGTTGCAATGAACTTTTATATAATTATTCAATTCATAGATTCTTTTCCCTTAACTAACTTCTTGTTGCAACCACTTTCTTATTTAATTTATTTCTTGGTCAACCACTTGACTATTCAATCTTCTCATCACAACTACTTTACCATAATTACCAAACTCACAACTTCTTGTTGCAACTAATTTATTTTTAATTATTTTCTTAATGCAAGAACTATACCTTTGATTAACTCCTAGTTTTTTTTCTAACCCTAAATTGATCTACACATGCATACATGGCCTTGACCCTCTTACTTTCATTTTTTTCCAAAGCACGATTGAGTTTCTCTTCTTGAAAACCAATTTTTTGAAGATGTACGTGTCCTGTACCATTACTGCCCCTGTACATACGCTTTTTGCACCACTATAGATCACGTACATACGCATGCTGCATCATTACAGCCCGCGTATACTTGCAAAAGTTTCAAAAAATAAAAAATTGCAAGGAATTCGTAGAGATTATGGGCTATTGGGTAGTTTCCCAACTAATCCATCTGCTATAGCCCATCACCCAACTAAATAACCATCCCTTTTTCATATAAAAGGAGGTGTTGGGGTCTCATTTCAAAGCTAACCAAAAGAACAATGAAACTCTGCTTGATTTCAAATTCCCCTCCCTGCCCAAGATATTGCAACCCTTTTGTGAGTATTGCCTCAACATTCCCTCATTATCCCCTTCTCCCTCCATTTAACCCATTCACTTCCCAAGAAGAGATAAGAATGTTGAGAGGAGAAGTTTATACAAAGGTGCACTTGGATCTTGGTGAAGAGGAGCCCGAACCAAGTTTGCAGAACGACAACCGACTTTGATTGTAAAGGTATAATCATTGTGTTATTAATAAAATAATTAATTTTCCTGTCCCAAATGAGGGTGTCTTAAATACTTTTGTTGATTTATGTTTTGAAATTCTAACATCTAACCCTAACTTATATATGGAATAGCATGCTTTTAGTTTTCTTTTGTCAATGTTTGGATGCAAGTCAGCCCTGGGAGGAGGTGTGCAGTCAACGAAACTTGGGGAAGAGCGAGGAGGTCATCACCAGACATGGGATTAGAGGTATAGTTACTCGATCTCCTTTTCCTTTCTTTCTTCATATGAGTTTTGGTATGTTTGGGGTAGTTTAGAGAATTAATTGAGTTTTATATGGTTAATTGATATGCTTACATTCTGAACTCTGGTGTAGTCATAGGGCGGTTTTTCCCGCTAGCAGAACTGACGACCATACTGGGGAAGCCTCTAGGATTTTTTAGGGGATTTTGGATTGTCTAATTGTTTTTTCTGCCTTTCTAGTTTCTGTTGAGTCTTCTGAGTTTTTTAAGGGATTCTGGTCACCTTTAGGTGCCATACCAGTTCTCCCTACCCCATAAGATTGTATTTTGCTTTATTTTTTTTAAATAAATACAGAGGTGTATGTGCCCTGCCTTGAGTCAACCCACATACATACACACTCTGCTTAGTAAACAAACTGCGTACATACGTAGGTTGCTGAAGCAACAACATCTCTGGTTCAGGAATTTTTTGAAAAGAGGAAGCCAACCTATTTCTTGATTGAGGTTTATACTTCTCAAGGTTTCTTGATTCAGTTCAGAGTCTTTTTTTTTTACAAACATAGCTTGGGTTAGAATTAAATTTTTTCTTTTTGAGGTTTCTTGTGTTTACTTCTGAAAGGGTTTTAAGAAACTCTTATGAATTATTGATCTGCCTGTTTGGTTTCTTTAGTGATTCCCTGCGATCCACAATGGGCCAAAGATCTATTTCAGTCTTGTATTGGTGTTCTTTTTTCTCCTTTCATTTTCTTTGAAAAAAGAGAGAAAATATTTATTTCAGTTTTTCTGTTTGAAGCAATTAAAAAAAAAAAAAAATTCATTTTCAGTTTGGTAAAGTAGTTGGAGTTGGTTATTTTACTAGAAAGGAAAAAAGAGTCTGTTTTTTAAGTTCTTTATTGATTTCTTGAAACATAAGTAGCTTGTAGTCAAGTGAAAATTCATTTTAGGTCTTCTTTTTAAAGATCTTGAAAATGTTAGTTAAAGAAAATTTGGTTACAAAGAGTTAGTTGTAAATATTTTCTTTTGATTAGAAGTAATTTTGCTTTCAAGTTTCGTCTTTTTCTCCTCTTTTCATCTCTTATAACATCACTAGTTTCACCGCCATATCCCTTGAGTAAATCAAGCCATTAAAACGAACGCTAAATCTAAAATTAATTAGACTTTTTATGTTTGTAGTGTCAACCAACTAGTTTAGGGTTAGGGCCTTGAATTAGGTTGGAGAGGAAACTCTTCAAGGCCATTAAACAAACATTGGATTCAAATTTAGGGAGTGTTAAAGTCTAGTGACGTAAAATTTATCTGGGATGCCCCTCTAGCATGGGGGCTAAACACGAGGTCACGTGAGGAAAGGAAGTGGAGATAACCCCTCAAAATCCAGACTGAATGTAGTGGGGAGCACATATTGAGGATCTGTCTTGGGAATACTATCGCCTGCATTTGCCTACAGAGCTTCATGGACCTCAAATCCGTTCAATATCCTATGTTGTCTTCTAGACCACTTTCTCTCGGTACCCTTGATAGGTTTCATACTTGTTATCCTGCTCATTGCGGTCTACCCGACTGTCGACTGTACCCGCCTGGTGACTATTTGCGAGTTGGCAACTTAGTTTCCCATATTCTAGGGACTTACGCGGGTGACTGCAGGGGTATACCACGATACCTAGGGTAGAAGTTGGGTCATGCTTCACAGAGTATACCCAAAGGTTGCTTTCGTGTTCGGGTTGCACTTGCACCGGTTAGTTGATCTAGTGTTAGCTGGTGTAACTGTTCTTCATACTAGATAGTTGTTTGCTTGATTTGTCTTATAGGAATTTTTAGTGTGTGCTCCATCCTCCCTAGTTTTCCATAGTGAGTTAGTTAGTCATTGCTTTGGTTCTATGACCTAAGGTGGTATACCACCCACTCCGTCGGTCGTGAGGAATTTTAGTTCTGTTATAACCCTATAATTTATAGGATCAACTGGTGACTGAAATGTTATCTCTTTAAGTGTTTTTGTTTGTTAAATGATTTTTCATTCTCCAAATAATTTGAGGAAAAAGAAAAGAAAAGAAAAGAAAAAGAAAATAAAAGAAAAAGAAAAGAAAAAGAAAAAGAAAAAGAAAGAAAGAAAAAGAATAGAAGAGGGCATAAAAGAAATTCAATAGAGCCCCATGCAATAACAATGACTTGGTCCATACCTTTCAAGCATGGCCAAGTTCTTTTAAATTGATGTTGATAGGAGTAGTGAATAATTTTGGCTAAACTGTTCAATCTTAGCCAAGTAATTTAGGTTAGTTAGTGAATAAATCTAGCCAGACTGCCTAATCTTGGTCAGATAGCCCCAGGATAGAGTAATTTCTTAGTCCAACAGTTTAATCTGGGCTAATTGTCATAGGTAATTAGGTTAAAGCATAGGGTAGTTTTCTTTATTTCAATAAAACAAGTATGATGATTGATGTTGAACCATACCTTTGATGTTTGAAGTTTTGATGTCTAACCACTTGGTGATTAAAACATGGAAACGCTTGGGAAAACCCACGATCACGCTTATCATAAGTTTTTAGAACACAGACGCCGTCGCGCTCACAATTAAGCACAATGCAGGTATGGACGGCTCAGAGGCTCGCGCCCAAATCTAC
>JZKD02S0715394.1:121525-141824 GCA_000966675.3 Picea glauca | reverse complement strand
GGAATCAGAGATAACATATGCGCACATCTAGATGACTCAGTTTTCAGTGCCTAGATCCACGACTCAGATTGGATTATGGACCCCCCCGACTGTTCTTCCTTTAATGGTGGGGGGGTTCTAGAATGTTAGTTAACTATCACACACAGATCTACGGTTGAAAAGAAAGCACGCAGATCAACGACTCATGGTGTTTTTCAGACCCCCCCGATCAATCTATCTTTAACGAAGGGGCGGGGGGTCCAGAATGGAATATTCTCTGGTGGGCCCTTTTCCTCTACGTGGCATAAATTCATTGGTTCAGACTTCCACCGCCTATCATTTCTGACATGCCTCGTCACCCCATGACATCATCATCCACTTTTTTCCTAAGAGGTCACGTCCCATTACTCTATTAGTCCCTTTCCCCTTGTCTGCCCTTTATAAGTCCTCTCACCAATGTCACTCCCCAATCAGCTCCTGCCACATTGCCTAGTCATATTTGTCAGTCATTATTACCTGCCATCTCACGCTCCAAATGATCCATTGGCAATTTATTACCGGCTAACTTATCTGTTAGCCTGCTGACCTGTCCCCCGCGCCCAACGTATATCCGTTCACTCAAAACCACTGTCTTCCTTCTTTCTTCCATTGCTTACTGTGTCGTCTCACCAGAAAATACCTTTCCCGTCGCACCAGAGCATTTTTCCTCGTTTTCTCTCCATTTCAGTCAAACATCCCAGGCCATCATCATCCCCACTAATGACTGTTTGATTTGCAGGTATTTTTACAGTGATGGCGCCAAAATCAAAGAGGATAGAAGCTGAGGAAAATCCTTTCCTCCCGCCGCCTGTCGACCTCGACAGGATTCCCCTGGTGGACAAAGACCATTTAATCACTGACACCAAATGTGAATTCGACTTCACGAACTTGCAGTCATGGCTCAAAGAGGCTTTCCCTGAACACAACAACGAAATTGGGCTTTGGGAGTCAAATCTTCCCCTGTATCTCTTCCCCCAAATTCACCACTTTCCCGAATTCACCCTCAAATGCTAGGCCCATTATATCCCTGAAGAAAGAGCCATTATGTCTTTGTCCAGAGAAATTCTTTTCCTCATCACATGAGAAACCATTGACCAAATGATGCAGACACCCAGAGTCGAATCCGCCTCACCTTTCAACCTTGAAATCATCACGGAGCTCTACCAGAAGCTGTCTTTTCCCCAAAGAGCTCATATTTTTGAGCTTTTCCTCCCACAATCTGCTCAGCTCCCCACTACAAATGCTCCTTATCCTTCCTCCCTGTTCTCAGTAAAGGGAAACCAGGTCATCACGTCACTATGTGCCTTGCTTGGGTATTTTTCGGATCAATGGGTGGATGAACCCATCTTGGGATTTCTGTCCATTTTTTCCACCGATGAGAGACCCACTACTCAGTTTGACATTAGCATACAACATGAAATCTGGTACATCTTCATCACCAAGCCAACTTTTTCCAAGTACACGGAGATGGATGAAGTATATCGTAGATTGTTCAAAGTTCCCAGTCACCTTCAATGGGAAGAGATTTGCAATCTGATCGAGTAGTCGATGAGCTGTCCTAGCCCAGCCAGCTATCTGGTCAGATGAGGTCTGGTCAGATGAGGTCGTGCAGAGGCCTCATCAACGGTTCACTCAGAAAACAACATGAAGTTTCGACAGATCATCAAACAGTTTCCTAGATTTTTGTATCTTGTTAAGTTAGTTAGCTAAATTTAGATTTGCCACGTCCTGATCTTTAATGACAGGATCGTTTGTAATTTCAATTATAAATACTTCAAACTTGGAATTATTAAGGGTTGATCTTTACGCTCTGCAAGCTACATGACTGTAATATTTTTGTCAAGAGATCTTCCATTAATACAAAGAGACGTTTCACAAGATTCTCGCGTGTTGTTCATTGGTGATGTTTTCTTTCTATGTTGAATGTTCCTCTTGCTCAGTTATCATAGTGTTTTCTAATCTAATCTTTTAAAAGTAACGTACGTTGCAGGATTTATCCTTGTTTACCCTGTTTCAGACTTTGAAAGATTTTAATGTTTATCTTCTGATATTACAGTGAAGAAATTCTTAAATGCTTTTTTACTTTAATTGATACTCTCATCTTTTTTCTTTTCATCATTTTACTGCTAAAAGAATCCAGCGAATGCATTATCTTGTCCTGTGAAAAGAATCTTTTTGTTTCTGGTTTAGATTTCTATCTTTATAACACAGACCCCATAGCCTAATGGATGCGTAAATCCCCTTCAGCCAACTTAACAAAAACAAAAACAAACCTTTTCAATCTTATTTATTTAATGAGCCTAATATCTTAAGTTCAAAACATATCTAAATCATATGGAGAGATCCCTCTATGAAGCTGGTAGGGCTAGATTCTAGTTTCGAAGTGGTTGGATAAAGTTACCTCTCGTAGATTTCTTCTTTCCTAACAACCTCTAGGAATTTACAGAGCGATAACATAGTGGCGACCATACTGGGGACGAACTTTTCAGCCCCACGTTTTCTTTCCCTTAGAAGAAAGCTTTGTTTCTAAACAAATCATAAATCTGAAAAAGCAATCATGTTTAGAGGTTGTTAAAGCTTGTACATATTATTTTTTCAGACTCATAAAACTAAAAACATATATATATAAAATTAAAAAAGAAATATGGCTCCTAAAAGAACTTATACTCGATCCCACCCAGACCTAGAACCTACAATAGCAACTGATAATCCAGAATAGTTACTCAAAAAGAAGACTGTCTTAGAAGTTTTAGGAAGTCATAGTCCCCTTTAGAGGTCCCCTTCTCTTCCATAGGAACTTGTTACCCTTCAAGACCTTAACTTTGACGCCATTTTTGAACAAAGCCTGTTTAGAACAAAATCTAATAGCTTTGTGACTGAAATCGTTTTAGACCCAAAAACCTTGCAACCCCGGACCCCTGAAATACTATCTCCTATTGCAAACCCTCAAACCGCTCACTTCATGCCAGCAAGCCCCTCCTCCTCCTCGTCTTCTGTCACTACCACACCTATCATCCAGGGTGTTGTCCCGCCCCCTCCACCTATCATGGCAGCCATATATGCTCCCTTGGTGTTGGCCGCACCTCTACATGCTCTGCCCCAGGATTATCAAACAAGACTTCCACAGTTCAATGGAACAGGGCCCTTGAGTGCACAACAACACATTGATAAATTGAATGACTATTTTGATCTGTAGGAAGTAGATGAGGCTGACGTTCAAATGTGATTGTTTGTGCAGAGTTTGACCGATGACGTTAAGAAATGGTACAAGTGTTTACGTGCTGCCTCAGTGCTCGACCTTATAGCATTTCAAAGAAGTTTTCTAGACATATGGGATGTAAAGAAAAATCCTCTCCAAATCTTTTTAGAATACGAAAACATAAGAAGGAATTAAGGTGAGACCGTTCAAGATTACTGCGCTCGCTTCAATAATCTGTACAATGCAATTCCAACCGATATTAAACCCCCACAAGGTTTAGCAATGATAAAATTCCCTGACGGTTTCGACACTGATATGTCATATCAGTTAAGGGAAAAAAACTCCACCACCTTGGAAGATATGAAAAAAAGTGCAATAAGTGTGGAGGCCAACCTGTTGGCTAAAAGGGCACGACAGAGGATCGAAAGGAGAGTCACGATTAAAGAAGAACCTTCCACATCTTCTTCTGATGACAAATTGGATTCCTTAGCTAGAGAAATGGAAAGGATGATGGAGAGACTCACTATATCTGAATGAAACCCTCCTAGAGAAAACCAACCAGCTCCTCAAATTCAGAATCCTAACTTCAGAAGAAACCCTCCTCAAATTCGACAGAGAGATCCTAGGGATCAAAGAGAATAACGAGGTCCTGATCAACAGATCAGACCGCCCCTACAGGAAAATTATGTCGATGAAGGAGAAGAAGTGATTGAAGAACTAGAGGATACTCACATAAACCTCATGGGCATTCATGATAACAAAGCTATTTTCGTCACCCAGGAAGAGCAAGAACTTTTTCTTCTCTCTCAAACAAAGGTAAGTGAAGAAGCTGAAGATATTGAACAACAAGCATTTGAAAATGCTATTATGGAGGTACACCGACAATACAATCTGCGAAGTAAAAAGACAGACATAATTTCCCCAAAGAAGGTAACCGAAACGAAGAAGATAGTCGAAACCAAGAGAGCCCCTAAGCCTTCTACCGAGAAGATCCCTGAGAAAGGTAATGCGGAAGTTCCAGCAAAAATAAACCTTACTATTCTAAAAAGATCATCGCAGACTAAGGTTTCATCGACCAATTCACCAAATACTTCTGCCTAGAAGACTATGGTGGACAAATTAGAATTGCAGAGCCAAAGCAGAGCACCTACTCCTTTCAGCCTTGAAGGGGAATTAGCCAAAGTGAAAATTCCCATTCCCCTTTCCGAGATGATGAGTAAGGACGCTTACCGATCGCAGGTGATCAAATCACTGAGCATTGAACCTAATATAGGCATGAAGGATTTAACCGTTGGATCGACGAATCATTCGAACATTCTAAATCTTACCGATGATCAACCTGAACTCTTGTTTGGCCCTGGAGTTGATGGTCAAATCAACAATGGCGTTGTTTCTCCTTTTTACATCAGCCTTAATATACACAACCTGATTCTACATAATGCTATGTTAGATTCAAGTGCTTCCCACAACCTGATGCCTAAAGCAGTGATGGAAAAACTGGGACTTGAGGTCACCAGAACTTATAAGGACTTACACTCTTTTGACTCCAGCAAATTCATATGTATCGGATTGATCAAGGACTTATGTATCACTCTAGTTCAGATTCCATCAAAAAGCATGGTTATGGATGTTGTGGTCACAGACATTCCCCCGAAATATGGTATGTTGTTGTCCAGGTCTTGGGGGGGGGGGGCAAATTGAAAGGTACTTTGCAGTTAGATATTTCATATGCCACCATCCCAGTGTTCGGGAAATAGAGAAGACTATACAGAGAGACACTGATGAAGTATATGGTCAGCAGCCAAGAAAATCCCCATAACAATCTCCTGTACTCTGCACATTCTGACCTAGATTCCTTCATCCTTTATAATGATGGTGATATGGGAGAACAAATCGTTCAACTGGAAGAAGATACATTTGATCCGAACGAAGGCCAAGAAATCACTGAGGCAGAAAGAAAGAAAAATGTGATAAGTGAAGAATTGCCAGCAGATTTCTAGAGCATGGACTTTGATGAAGCTGTAAGCAAATAAGGAGCTGGAGCAGGAGTTTGGTTGCACAATCACAAATCCAGGTATTTAGAAAACCATTCTTACAAATTAAATTTTCAATGCACTAACAATATTGCTGAGTATGAAGCTTTGATGCTCAGTCTGAAACTTCTAAAGAAAGTTGGTGCCAAACAAATCATGGTAAGAGGAGATTCCAAGTTAATTATCAAGAAAATCAAAGGTGAGTATGCAACAAAGCATCCCCGTCTTATAGCTTACAAGAATGTTGTTTTGGATGCCCTTAAATGTTTCACTAAAGTTGATTTACAGGTTATGCCCAGGGGACATAATATTTTAGCAGATGGGTTAGCTACATCAGCAACTACGTGTAAGATACCTTTTTGTTCTACTTGCCCCTACATGGTGGAGGTGAAGTGCAGACCAAATGTCCCCGACAACATCAGATACTGGCAGGTATTTGGGAATGATGACCAAATTGAAGATTTTCTACAATGTAAAAATGATTTCGAGTGTACAAACATAGACCTAGAAAACGAGGATGAAAATGTAAATAGATCTGATTTTGGAAAAGATAGTGTGAATAAGATAGATTCAGGAGAATCAGATGAAGATGAGTTAGAATATGATGTTTTGCATTTAAAAAGTAATGTTTTACCTAGGGGTTTAGTTCCTTTAGAAGACCTTTTTGATTTTAACGATGTAGCTAAAAAACCAAAAATTGAAGTTAGTGGTAAAGAGGTTGAAGACGTTAACATAGGAACATAAGAGAAGCCCAAAATAGTAAAACTTTCTAAATCCTTACCTCCTGATTAGAAAATCAAATACATTGAAATTTTCAAGGAATATGCAGATGTGTTTTCTTGGGGTTACGAAGATTTAAAATCTTATGACACAAGCATCATACAACATAGGATCCCGATAAAAGAAGATCAAAAACCTTTCAGGAAGAAACTTAGGAGAATCAATCCCAAGTTACTTCCCCTGATAGAAAAAGAAATTAAAAAGATGTATGATCTGAAAATAATAGTTCCCTTACGATTTTCCAAATGGGTTTCAAATCTGGTCCCAACCCAAAAGAAGTCTGGGGAAATCAGGCTTTGCATTGATTTCCGAAACCTGAAAAAAGTTTCTCTAAAGGACAAATGTCCATTGCCAAAAATGAACCACATATTACAAAAGGTAGTTGGGTCCAACCGAATCTCCTTACTAGATGGTTTCTCAGGCTATAACCAGGTTCTCGTTCACCTAGATGACTAAGAGAAAACAACCTTCACAACAACTTGGGGCACCTTCATGTACGTGAAAATGCCTTTCAGGTTGATGAACGCTGGGGCCACTTTCCAAAGAGCGATGGATATCGCTTTTGTGGAAGAACTTGGCAAATTTATTGTCGTTTATCTGGACAACGTAACTATGTTTTCCCAGTCCGATGACGAGCACTTAAGACATCTCAGACGAGTATTTGAGAAATGCAGGAAATTTGGGATTTCTTTGAATCCTAAGAAGAGTCTTTTCGGATTAGAGGAAGGTAAACTGCTAGGGCACATAATCTCTAAGGATGGAATTAATATAGACCCCAGCAGAATCGAGGCCATTTAGAAATTAGAACACCCAAGAAATATCAAAGAGTTACAGTCTTTCATTGGAAAAATAAAATTTCTGAGAAGATTCATACCCAACCTAGCTGAGCTTCTCAAGAACATCACAAAAATTTTAAAAAAGGACACAAAAATAAAATGGGACACTGAATCTAAGCAGTCTTTTGAACAAGTCAAACATGCACTCACACAGGCTCCGTCTTGATCAGTCCTGATTTCACCAAGGATTTTTACCTTTTTTCTTTTGCTTCTGAACATACCATTGCAACAGTATTACTACAGAAAAACAGCAAAGGGTATGAACAACCCATAGCCTTTTTCAGTAAGGCATTAAGAGATGCTGCTTTGAATTATAAAATAATGGAGAAACAAGCTTTTTCCCTGGTAAAAGCCATCAAGGATTTTAGAGTATATATTCTCCATTCCCACACCATCGCATATGTTCCGAACACGGTAGTAAAAAACATTTTAACTTAGGACAATCCAGATGGTAGAAGAGGAAAATGGATTTCTATCATTCTAGAGTATGACATAGAGATTAAGCCTACTAAACTGATTAAAGGTCAAGGTCTAGCAAAGTCAATGGTTGAATCCAATTTCCATGCTCTTGATATTAATTTCTTAGCTGCAGTAGATGAACAGGGAGAGCATGAAACTCCAAGCGTGAGAGAGGTATTTATGAACTCTCCATGGTACACAAACCTGATATTTGTTTTGCATAACTTACAATCTCCCCCTAGTCTGACCAAAACTAAAGCTAGGTTTTTGAAATTGAAAGCATTAAAATTTTGCATTCTAGAAGGCAATCTATATTGGAAGGATCTTGGAGGTATTTTGTTGAAGTGTCTATTAAAAGATGAAGCTGACAGGGTATTGCAGGATTTTCATGCAGGCGATTGTGGTGGTTATCTAAGCTGGAAGACCATAGCTAATAAAATTCTCAGAGCTGGGTTTTATTGGCCTACGCTGTTCACCGATGTACATCAGAAAGTGACTTCGTGTCATAAGTATCAGGTTTTCGAGGGCAAAAAGACGCTTCTTCCTTTGGCCCTGAAACCAATCTCCGTGGAATCTCCTTTCCAGCAATGGGGATTAAACTTTATCAGAGAAATATATCCTCCCTCTTCGAGCCAACACAGGTGGATTCTCACTGCTACAGACTATTTCACAAAATGGATCGAAGCTGTACCAAGAAGGCAAGCTAATGATTCTGTTATTATTAAATTTCTTGAAAATAATATCTTGTCTCGTTTTGGATGTCCTAGAAAGATTATAACAGACAATGCAACGGATTTTCTATCTAAGAAGCTCATAGACTTTTACAACCAGTACCATATTGCTTTGGGTCATTCCACAACTTATTACCCTCAGGGAAATGGGCTGGCAGAGTCATCAAATAAGACCCTAGTGAACATTATTAAGAAGACTTTGCAAGAAAACAAAAAATCATGGCATAATAAGCTGGTTTTCGCACTATGGGATGACAAACTGACCACCAAAAGGTCAATTGGTATGTCACCGTATCAGCTGGTCTATGGCACTGAAGCAGTTTTTCCCACTTCCTTAGGCGTTCCTGTCATGAAATTGCTACAAGAGATGCAAGTCGAGCTGAACGACTCCCAAAGAAGTATAAACCAAATGATCCAATTGCAGCAGTCCAGAGAAGAAGTATACAATAAAACTTAGGTTGTCCAAGAAAGCATTAAAAAGATCTTTGACAAAAGAACTAAAGAGGATGAATTTGAGCTAGGTGACTTGGTTTTGAGATGGGATGCCCGAAATGAGGATAAGGGGAAGCATGGAAATTTCAACAGTCTATGGAAGGGACCTTACATGATTCAAGAATTTAGAGGAAATAATGCCTTCTTGCTCAACAATAGTGATGGGAAAAATCTACCAGGAGGACCTGTAAATGGAAGAATGAGGAAGCATTATTCACCTCCGTAGTAGAGACCTACAGTCACACTTTTCCATTGTACAAACCATTTTCATTTTGTTTACAAGTTTTTGAGTGAAATAAATCTGATCAGATGGTTGAAGCCCGTAGAGAAGGCTCTAAGCTACTGAACAATGTCTTCCAATTTAAAAAAATAAAACCAATCAAGCAATAAAGGCAACTATGGAGAAAGTTTCAAAACATCAGGAATTAGGATTCTTGGCACTTCACAAGGAGAGTACCATCCTCAGGTGGAGCCGCTATTATAACCCTATAATTTATAGGATCAACTGGTGATTGAAATGTTATCTCATTAAGTGTTTTTGTTTGTCAAATAATTTTTCATTTTGCAAATAATTTGAGGAAAAAGAAAAGAAAAGAAAAGAAAAAGAAAAGAAAAAGAAAAAGAAAAAGGAAGAAAGAAAAAGAATAAAAGAGGGCATACAAGAAATTCAATAGAGCCCCATGCAATAACAATGACTTGGTCCATACCTTTCAAGCATGGCCAAGTTCTTTTAAATTGATGTTGATAGGAGTAGTGAATAAGCTTGGCTAAACTGTTCAATCTTAGCCAAGTAATTTAGGTTAGTTAGTGAATAAATCTGGCCAAACTGCCTAATCTTGGTGAGATAGCCCCAGGATAGAGTAATTTCTTATTCCAACAGTTTAATCTGGGCTAATTTTCATAGGTAATTAGGTTAAAGCATAGGGTAGTTTACTTTATTTCAATAAAACAAGTATGATGATTGATGTTGAACCATACCTTTGATGTTTGAAGTTTTGATGTCTAACCCCTTGGTGATTAAAACATGGAAAATCTTGGGAAAACCCATAATCGCACTTATTCTAAGTTTTCAGAACACAGATGCCATCACGCTCACAATCAAGCACAGTGTAGGTATGGATGGCTCAGAGGCTCGCGCCCAGATCTATGGGTGACAAATCTTTCTGGACCCCCTGGACCGTTCTACCTTTAACGGTGGGGGGGGGTCCAGAATTGGAGATAACATATGCGCACATCTGGACAACTCAGTTTTCAACGCCTAGATCCATGGCTCAGATTGGATTATGGACCCCCCTGACCATTCTTACTTTAATGGTGGGGTGGGGGTCCAAAATGTTAGTTAAATATCGCACACAGATCTACGGTTGAAAAGAAAGCACGTAGCTCAATGACTCATGGTGTTTTTCGGACTCTTCCAACCGATCTATCTTTAATGGAAGGGGGGGGGTCCGGAATGGAATATTCTCTGGTGGGCCCTTTTCCTCTACGTGGCATAAATTCATTGGTTCAAACTTCCACCACCTATCATTCCCGACATGCCCCGTCACCCCATGATGTCATCATCCACGTTTTTCCTAAGAGGTCATGTCCCACTACTCTATCAGTCCCTTTCCCCTTGTCCACCCTTTATAAGTCCTCTCACCAAGGTCACTCCCCAATCATCTCCCACCACGTTGCCTGGTCGTATTCATCATTCATTATTACCTACCATCTCATGCTCCAAATGATTCATTGACAATTTATTACCAGCTAACTTATCCGTTAGCCTGCTGACCTGTCCCTCGCGCCCAACAGATATTCGTTCACTCAAAACCATCATCTCCCTTCTTTCTTCCATTGCTTACTGTGTCGTCTCACCAGAAAATACCCTTCCCGCCGCACCAGAGCATTTTTCCCCGTTTTCTCTCCATTTCAGTCAAACATCCCAAGCCACCATCATCCCCACTAATGATTGTTTGATTTGCAGGTATTTTTACAGCGATGGCACCAAAATCAAAGAAGGAAAATCCTTTCCTCCCGCCACCTGTCGACCTCGACAGGATTCCCCTGGCAGACAAAGACCATTTAATCAATGACACCAAATGTGAATTTGACTTCACGAACTTGCAGTCATGGATCAAAGAGGTTTTCCTTGACCAGAGCGATGAAATTGGGCTTTGGGAGTCAAATCTTCCTTTGTATCTCTTCCCCCAAATTCACCACTTTCCCAAATTCACCCTCAAATTCCAGGCCCATTATATCCCTGAACAAAGAGCCATTATGTCTTTGTCCAAATAAATTCTTTTCCTCATCACATTAGAAAACATTGACCAAATGATGCAGATACCCAGAGCCAAATCCGCCTCACCTTTCAACCTCGAAATCATCACGAAGCTCTACCATAAGCTGTCTTTTCCCCAAAGAGATCATATTTTTGCACTTTTCCTCCCACAATCCACTTAGCTCCCCACTACAAACCCTCCTTATCCTTCCTCCCCGTTCTCAGTAAAGGGAAACCAGGTCATCACGTCACTATGTGCCTTACTTGGATATTTTTCGGATCAATGAGTGGATGAACCCATCTTGGGATTTCTGTCCATTTTTTCCACCGATGAGAGACCCACTACTCAGTTTGACATCAACATACAACATGAAATCTGGTACATCTTCATCACCAAGCCAACTTTTTCCAAGTACACGGAGATGGATGAAGTATATCGTAGATTGCTCAAAGTCAGCATTCCTAGTCACCTTCGATGGGAAGAGCTTTGCAATCTGATCGAGTAGTCGATGAGTTGTCCCAGCCCAGTCAACTATCCAGTCAGACAAGGTCGTGTGGAGGCCTCACCAATGGTTCACCCAGAAAACAACATGAAGTTTCAACACATCATCAAACAGTTTCCTAGATTTTTGTATCTTGTTAAGTTAGTTAGCTAAATTTAGATTTGCCACGTCTTGATCTTTAATGACATGATCATTTGTAATTTCAATTATAAATACTTCAAACTTGGAATTATTGAGGGTTGATATTTACGCTCTGCAAGCTACAAGACTGTAATATTTTTATCAAGAGATCTTCCATTAATACAAAGAGACGTTTCACAAGATTCTCACGTGTTGTTCATTGGTGATGTTTTCTTTCTATGTTGAATGTTCCTCTTGCTCAGTTATTATAGTGTTTTCTAATCTAATCTTTTAAAAGTAACGTACATTGCAGGATTTATCCTTGTATACCCTTTTTAAGACTTTGAAAGATTTTAATGTTTATCTTATGATATTACAGTGAAGAAATTCTTAAATGTTTTTTTACTTTAATTGATACTCTCATCTTTTCTGCTTTTCATCATTTTACTACTAAAAGAATTCAGCGAATGCATTATCTTTCCCTGTGAAAAGAATCTTTTTGTTTCTGGTTTATATTTCTATCTTTATAACACAGACCCCATAGCCCAATGATGCGTAAATCCCCTTCAACCAACTTAACAAAAACAACAACAAACCTTTTCAATCTTATTTATTTAACTAGAATATCTTAAGTTCAAAACATATCTAAATCATACGGAGAGATCCTCTCTGAAGCTGGTAGGGCTAGATTCTAGTTTTGAAGTGGTTGGATAAGGTTACCTCTCATAGATTTCTTCTTTCCTAACAACCTCTAGGAATTTACAGAGCAATAACAAGGTCTTTTGCTTAGAAATGTGGAGTTGCCTCTTTATAGGCATTGTTCTTTATACCACTGGTTTGCGAGAGTCAGTGTGTGAGACTTTTACCAACTTGAACGATCCTGCAAGGGGAGAACCTATGCATAAGATATTCATGGCTAAATTTCCCGATGATACCAACCAAGGAACCCCTTAAAAAGGGGATTCTTGTGATTTTCCTTTTTTCTGCAACATTGGTGTTCCTTTGATGGCCACTTTGTACATTCCTGGGTTGAATGTGGGACTATCGGTTTGGTTGGGTACCATTCCAAATGTCCCGAATACTCTTTACGCTTCTCAATTAAGCACTTTATGTCATGGGCACCATGTTGATTTTCCTTCATCAACGAAGCCTTCTCCTGCTCCTTCTCTTGTCTCTGGTGAAAGTACAGTTACTAGTAACTGGAAGCCTAAATGAAATAGAAAGAGGAAGAATAGGAAGAAGAAATCACCAACCTTTGCGAGTCACGTTGGAGATAGGTCGTCAACCTTTGTAAGTCATGTTGAAGACTGGCACCCAACCTCTACAAGTCATGTTGGGGTCATGATCTAGTCCCTGCAAGTCATACTGGAGTTCAACAACTAACCTCTGTTAGTCATGTTGGAGAGTTGTCAATAACTGATGCGAGTCATGTTGGGGGAAAGCACCCAACCTCTGCAAGTCATGCTGGGGGGAAAAGTCTAGTCACTGCTAGTCATACTGGTGATAGGTCTGTAGCCTCTGCGAGTCATGTTATCGACCCATCACCAACCTTTGCAAGTCATGTTGGAGATGTGAAACCAACCATTGCTAGTCATGTTAGGGGCATTGATTATGTTGAGAAACCTAGATGGATAATATGTAACCCTAAGTTCCCTTGTAATCTCTGTAAGGGAGATCACCTTACTCATTTGTGCCCTGGAATTTCATAGGTGAGAGTATTGTGGTCCCTGTCTACAAACTCTTCTGATTCCGAGTCTTCTAAGTTTTCCTCACAGTATATTCAGCCTTTGGTTGATGAAATGGTCACGCTGATGCAGTCTTTGGCTGATCCCACTCCTATTTTGGGGGGTGATGTGCCTGTAGACCATGTTATCACTCAGCCTATTCATCCAGTGGTTGAGAAAGTGGTCACACCGATGCAATCTTTGGTTGATCCCACTCTTCTCTTGGAGAGTGTCGAGTCTACCAAAGTGGTCACGCCGATGTAATCTTCGGCTGATCCCACTCTTCTCTTGGGGAGTGATGTGTCTGCCTGCTATGTTTTTATCATTTCCAGTTCAGTACTTTCAGAACAAGGGGGCATTCCGCTCACTTCGAGCACACCCCCTTCAAGCCCTAGGATGGTTTCCTTTGATTGGAATGATCTTGTTGAGCCTCGTCTTCCTTCTTTTGCACCTTGTCAAATAAAGGTTGAATTTAATTCAACAAACATTTATTGATGTATTGTGGATGAATGAGCCTCCACAAGTATTTTATCCTCCTCGATTTGGCAAGCCTTGGGATCTCCTGAACTTGTGTCTGCATCGCAGGAGTTGTTGGATTTTGACAGACATCCTAGTGAACATTTGGGGATTCTTCCTCAGTTTCCTATCTCATTAGGTGGGAAGACTGTCCTTGTCGATGTTATAGTGGTGCAAGTCCCATTAGATTTCAATATGCTTCTCGGGCATGATTATGTATATGCTATGAATGTTGTGGTGTCTACGCTCTTCTAGGTGATGCATTTACCTCATAATGGAAGCATTATCACTATTGACCAAATGACATCTAATAATCACCATCCTAATTCAACATTAGTTCAGGCTGCCCCTTTATATGTTCCTAGTGTTCGCGGAGACTCTACACCGCCACAGGTTAATTATGTGGCGTCTTATCCTCGATTTTCAATTGCTTCTGAGTAGGAACCTATGCAATCATGTTTTCCTTCTCAAGAATTTGTCTCAACAATTGATCCATTGGTTTATCCAATGGGGGCATGGGATCCCTTACTTCCCCCTCTTGGTCCAAGTGATCTTGAGTCTCCTTTTGATTCTGGTCTCATTGTTTGTAGATCCTCAAGCCCTCGTGCTTGTCATTCTTCGTTGATAGACTATGTCGGTCCCGACCAGAATCTCCATCATTATATGGAATATGGTCAGTTTACTTCACCCTTTGGGACTTTCAACCCTCCTTGTTTGCATGATTTCTCGGATTTTGAATTGCCTGCTAGCCTTGAAGCCATGACTATGGTTTCTATACCATGGGAAGACTTACACTGTGGTTTGTGTTTTCTTCCCTTTTGGGAGACTTTTCAAGTTGAATATCGAAGAGACTCTTGGTCTGAGCCTAGTAGTGCGCTCTACCTGAACCTGTACCATAAACAAGTGCATCAACCATGCACCAACCTTTACCAAACAACCTGTAATCAACCTGTACTATAAAAAAGTACATTAACCATGCACCAACTTGTACCGTCAATGAGTGCATCAACAATGCACCAAATATGTACCAATCATGCATCAAATACATATAAACTATGACTCATCAAGATGTACCAACATCATCAACTATACACCTCATGTATGTGCCAACTCATCAACTACTTGTCTCAACCATGTACCCAACATGTACCTCAACCATATACCAAAGACATACACCAATATAACCATCAAAATTTATCTAAGAATTCATCACTATATCCATAAACCCAATACCATAGACCATTAAATCAAACCATGTGCCACAACCTCACTATTATATAACCTCTATCTGTAACATACCTCTGTTGGATTATTGAGAGGGGGGGTGAATCAATAATAGAGCAATTTAATCCTTTTTAAACATATAATCCAAGTATTATATCAATGTATCATTATCATCCAATAATTGAAGAGTAAATAAGTAATAAACAAATGAACAATCATACACATACACAATACACCAGTGTTATACGTGGAAACCCAAAGCGGGAGAAAACCACAGAATGATTTTTCTTATATGTCTTGAAGAATTACAATCATTGGAAGCACCGACTACCTTTGTTTTCTAGCTGCAACTGGAAGGAGGCTCCAACCCCCTAGTTTCTCAGGCTACAACATGAGGGAATCTCCAACTCCCCAATTCTTTGGCTATAACTAGAAGAAGGCTACAACCCCCTATGTTCTCTGGCTACAACCACTTGTCCTTTCCCCATCCAACCACCCTGACATATAGGTAGAATGATGGAACCACTGTCACACTATCACTATGAGATACATTGCTGTAAACCTGTACCAATCAAACTGCACTAAATAACCTGTACCAATAACCTGAACCATGCATTAACCATGCATCAACCTGTACCTCAACCTGTAATCAACCTGTACCATAAACAAGTGCATTAACCATGCACCAACCTCTACCAAACAACGTGTAACCAACCTGACCCATAAACAAGTGCATCAACCATGCACCAACTTGTACCTCAACCTGTACCATGAACAAGTGCATCAACCATGCACCAAACCTGTACAAATAAGATGTCACAACAACTTGTCCAAACAACCTATCACAACAACCTGTCTCATCAATTTTATCAACCAAATCAGATCTACTCACCAAGATCAATATGTGCTTCTAATAATACAAGTATGCTACATCATCCATAAACCACGTGTCAACAATACTACTAACAAGTGCCTCCAACCATGTACCAATCATGTATCAACTACTCATCAACTATCACTCATGAAGATGTACCAACATCATCAACTATACACCTCATGTATGTGCCAACTCATCAACTACTTGTCTCAACCATGTACCCAACGTGTACCTCAACCAAAAGCCCTCATCAATTTCATCATCCAAATCTGATTTGTAACTCTGTAATATACCTGGTGTATATGATCACATACCTACAAACCTTCCTTAACTTTAACAAAAAGAGACTAGCATTTTCATCAAACTTTTCTTTAGTCTCACATGGCTAGTTTTGAATTAGTCAACAACCCTAACTTGAAATAATCATAACTATGTACCTGTAACGAATAAAGATCTGAAAATAGTTCACAATGTTCTTCAGTTTGTTTTATGCAATTCCTCTAGGTGTCACTACTTGGAACCTCTCAAAAAAGGAGTTATAGCAAAAATGACATACCTTGCTGGATTCTGGCTTATTCTAGAGAGCGACCTTGTAGAGCGTGCCCCACATGGAATATTTATTTAATGGATCTGAAAATTTTACAAAGAATAATATAGACTGTACTATAACCAACACATTTTGTCTTACTAAATTTGGATTTGTTATGAATAAGTTATGACTTTTTTACCCGAAACACCTGTTTTAGACTAGTTTTAGGACTAGCCACAAACCCTATTTTCCATGGAGTGTAACTCCAAAAATACAACGACCCATAAGCTGAATGTTTTACCACAGATACTTGGATATGTTTCCTCAATGGCCTATCAATTTCATGGTCTGAATCATTCTATAAAAAAACGTTATTGCAAAAATGGTGAGATGACCTCTAAATAACATACATTAGAAAGCATCATCAAAAGAATTTATCCTCCCTTGAATTCTGGCCTTCTTTTCTTCACCTTCCCTCTAAAATTTGGCTTTGATATCCTTTGGTTACCTCAGTCACCTATAGATATTCAATATTCCCAAGTGTGATATAAAATGAGAGAGCCTTGCCTCTTATTTATACTCTCCAAATATCTTCCTTAGAAGCATCTTCTAGGTCACTTAACCCATTTCTAGGTCACTTAACCTATTTCTAGGTCACTTAACCCATTTATAGGTCACTTAACCTATTTTCCTCATTTTTAGGTTTAACCACTTTCCATAATTAGAAAGTTCCCCATTACTTTATCATTTAAATATTCCTCCTTGACTTTGTCACCTCACTTTATCATTTAAATAATCTTCTTTGATTTTGTCTCTTCACTTTATTATTTAAATCATCCTTCTTGACTTTGCGACTTTACTTTATCATTTAAATAACAATTTCTTCTTTGCAAGCTCTTTGACTTCTTTGACCTTTTGGGGCTTCAATCCAACATATGAGGGTCCTCCAACTTCATAAGGCCATAACTCTCATACTGTGAGGAGTTATGTGATGTTCCACATACCACCAGAAATGGCATGACATGTGATATCCATATATAACTGTCTTTCCTTCAAATATATCAAAACTCATACCATTATCCATCAAACAAATTTGGTTCCATTACCCAAACCTGGGTTCTCCAACTTCTCATGGCCATAACTTTCTAACCGTGAGGAATTATGTTACGTTCCACATACCACCATAAATGGAATGACATGTACTATCCATCTAGAATAGTCTTACATTCAAATATATTAAAAATCATACCATTATACGTGAAACAACCTTGGGTCCATTACCCAAACCTTTGTGCTACCGTAATTCGCTACCAGAATTTCTCCAAGGGTTGACATCAATCACTAAGGGTTGACATAAATCTACAATATCACTCTCCAATAGTTGACATCAATGACAACCAACAATCCATACCAACTATCCATCAACCTAAGACAATTGTCTGACAATATCCCCCTTTGGGATTGATGGCAACACCAATATTGATGGAAACACTTAGTCATGATAACATTCATGCTTATACTCTTCATCAATGTTTTTATCTCTCCCCCTTTGACATCAATGGAAAAGGGTATCTCCCTTTGGGGCTGCTCCTCCTGATTGAACTCTCCGTGGGGATGCTCCCCCTGTTTATGTGCCTTTTATTTTTCTTTGTGTTTATAATCCTCTGATTACTCTCTTTCCCTTCATATGAATAATATCTCCCCCTTTGACAAAGGGTATCACTCTGAAGTCATATCGCTCATTCTTCCCTTGTGACAATCGCTCCCCTTGGAAACATTCATCTATTCTCTCTCTCCAAGCATTTACCTTTGCATCTGATAAATCTCTCCCCCTTTTTCATATTTATGGGGCTTCCTCATGTACATCTAAGACATATGAGATAAACATTCAGAAGCATTCATTTTGGAGTAGAAATTACTCCTAGTCTTTGGTGAAGATACTCAAGGGCTTCCCGTGGAAGTGGTTTTGTAAAGATGTATGACACTTGTTCTTTTGTTCCCACATATTCAACTATGATGTTCTTCTCTTCAACCTATTCTCGTAGAAATTGATACTTGATTGGAATGTGCTTTGTCTTGGAGTGCATCACCGAGTTTTTTGAGATACTGATGGCACTTGTATTATCACAATAGATTGGAATGGGCTCATCATACTCAACCTATATATATTTCAAAGTTTGTTTCATCCATAGAACCTATGTACAACATGTTGTTGCTGCAATATACTCTACCTCGACTGTAGATAAGGATATTGATGATTTTTTCTTGCTTAGCCAAGATACTAAACACTCACCCAAGTAGAACATTTCTCCACTGGTGCTTCATTGGTCATTAATGCAACCTGCCCAATCTACATCTGTGTAGGAAATAAGTGATAGATCCTTTCCTTTTGGATACCATAATCCAAACTCTTATATTCCTTTGAGATATCTGAAAATCCTCTTCACTACTAATACATGTGATTCCTTTGGTGTTGCTTGAAATCATGCCACCTGTCTAACTGCCTACATTACATCTGGTCTGGATGTTGTCACATATAGTAAGCTACCAATCATTGACCTGTATTGCCTCTAGTCCGTAGAATTTTAATCATCATCTTTTCTCAACTTGCAACTGGTTTGCATAGGAGTGGTAACTGGTTTGCAATCTTCCATTCCGAACCTCTTTAGAATTTCTCTAATATACTTAGTTTGAGAAATAAAAATTCCTTGGTTTTTTTGACATATCTGAAGACCCAAAAATAAGAATAGTTCTCCAAGTAATGACATTTCAAATTCATTTTGCACATCCTTTGCAAATTTCTGGCTTAACCTGTCATTAGTACTTCCAAAACAATATCATCGACATAAATTTCAATTCATAAAATATTACCTTGAGTTACCTTGATGTAGAGGTTGTTGTCTGCGCTTCCTTTCCATAGTTCGTAGGGAGTTTTTTCATTGTCGTTTCTGAGCATTACTTTGTTTTGAATGTGAATGGATGTATGCACTGCATGTGTCCAAAAAATATCTGTCAATTTGGAATCCATTAGCATTGTTCGAGCCATTTCCTATGCAATTATCATCCATTATGATAATGTTCCTTTGTCTCTGATCCACTCTCTGAACCAATATATGAATCCATGATCTCGTCCACTATCATATATCTGTCCAAACTTACTAAGTGTTCTTATGAATCCATATCTTTCCATACTATCCAAGACTCTACTTGGCGCAAATATCCATAATGTTGACCCATTTATCACTATATTATCATGAAGTCTTGATTAATCTATCAAACTGTACTTATGCTAACTGATTTCTCTGAATCTGTCTTCTCAAACTCTGCAAGATGCTCGAAGGAAGGTTCTTTGGTCTGTCACAGCTATCGCATAGACTCCCCCTATCTAATATTCATATTACTTGTGAGTCTCTAAGCCGAATGGCTCATAACAATTCCTGCTTTGATTTGTATTCATCATCATATTCATTGGTAGATTCATCATCATCTTCATTGGTATATTAATCATCTCTCTGAGCTTTGACTTCTTTCTTTTTGTCTATGGATTCATCTTTCACTACAATGCCTGAAAGTACAATCTCTTGAACCTGTTCCTTATTTACCTGTCATTCTTTTTTTTCAGTTATTTTCCAAACCTTTCTATATCTTACATCTTTCTTTTTCTCTATATAATTTTCTTCATATTGTTTTATTGCCAATCTTGCGATCTCTGGGACCTGGGCTTTGTTCACCTGTTCTTCGTGTTTTCTTATCCACGCTTCCTTACATCTGATATCAATGTTCTCTTTCATGGATGTATCGATCATGCTTCTACAATCACTAGTTATGTGTCCATAGTTATGACATTTGTAACATTCAATGTTACATGGGGCCACATAGACATTTATTGCTTGAACATTTCTTTTATAATCCTTGCAATCTGCAACCTTATGTCCAAATTTACTACAATAAAAACAATGACCATAAAATAAATTTTCATACCTGGGAGTGAATGATCT
>JZKD02S0715394.1:70688-121380 GCA_000966675.3 Picea glauca | reverse complement strand
GATAAAGTATTGGAGAACTTTCTATTTATGGAAAGTGGTTAACCCTAAAATAAGGAAAATAGGTTAAGTGACCTAGAAATGGGTTAAGTGACCTAAAAATGGGTGAAGTGACCTATAAGATGAAAGTATAAATAAGATAGCAATGGTCTCTTGTAGATCATCCTTTTTGTGGATCAATGGAGAGCTTCTTGTGAGAATATCTTTTGGAGTATTGGTGGAGAGATTCTTGTGAGAGCTTCTTGAGCATTTTTGGTGTGAAACACTTGAGCATATTGAAGATATATAAGTGACTGAGGTAACCAAGGATATCTAAGCCGAATTTCAGAAGGAAGGTGAAGAAAAGAGGGCCGAAATTGAAGGAAGGATAAATTATTTTCATGATGCTTTCTAAGGTATGTTATTTACAGGTCATCTCACCATTTTCATAATAATGTTTTTTATATAATGATTCATACCATGAGATTGATATTCCATTGAGGAAACATATCCAATTATTTTTGGTAAAAAAATCAACTTGTGGGTCGTTGTAGTTTTGGAGATACACTCCGTGGAAAATAGGGTTTGTGGCTAGTCCTGAAACTAGTCTAAAACATGTGTTTCAGGTAAAAACGTCATAACTTCTTCATAACAGATCCAAATTTAGTGACACCAATTGTCTTGGTTATATTACAAGTTGTAGTATGATGTGTAATAGTTTCAAATAAATTTAATGAACATTTTGTGCGGGGCACGCTCTACAAGGTCGCTCTCTAGAATAAGCCAGAATTCAACAAGGTATGCCATTTTTGCTATAACTCTTTTTCTGAGAGGTTCCAAGTAGTTCCACGTGGAGGAATTTCATAAAACACAATAAAGAACATTGTATATTAGTTTCAAATCTTTATTCATTACATGTACAAAGTTATGATTATTTCAAGTTGGGGTTGTTGACTAATCCAAAACTAGTCATTGTTGAGACAAGCAGTTGATGAGTTGGCACATACATGAAGTGTATAGTTGATGATGTTGGTACATATTGATGAGTCATTGTTGATGAGTAGTTGAAACATGATTGGTATATACTTGGTATATGGTTGGATGCACTTGTTTATGGTACAGGATGATTACAGGTTGTTTGGCACAAGTTGGTGCATGGTTGATGCACTTGTTTATGTTGACAGATTGATATGTGTTGAGGATTGTTGCCTCATCTCAGCTGCTGCTGAGAATGTAAGCCGAGTCTTGCATATAGATCTGGTTCTCTTGTATAGTTTTACTCTATTCATTTGTTTCTGAAAAACCCCCGGATTGAAGTCCATAATAAAAAGAAAAATTGCACATACATCTTGTGTTCTTTGTGTTCCTTGTGGAGATGATTTGTTGATGATATGTTGCTGATATATGTTTCTGATATGTATTCACATCTAACTGATTATAAATGACATCAATGAGTAATGAGAAAATGTTGAATGTTAACTAAGGAGTTTTTGTGTAAGAGGGAAGTTTTGGGAAAAAGATCCCCACACTCATTCACCCCCCCCTCTAAGCGTGGTAAGTGTGTCCAACATGATCTTCTTTGTGGCGTAGTCCTTCTGAATTTTTTCCTTGACTGATCATGATCATGATTGAAGCTTCTTTGTGGCTTGAACATGGATGGTCTTTTTGAAGATGTATCCTCAACAGTTTTCTTAGATTCTGGTTGACCATGATTCCTTCCTTTGAGTACTTCTACATAACTCTTTCTATTTTCTTCATTCTTCTTTTCTAGCAACCTAGAGTGCTTCTCTTCATTATCTATTATGGATGTGGATGTTTTTGTCTCTTCAACATTCTTGTTGAGCTTGACGATTTTACTTCTCAATGTGACAACTTCTTCTTCAAGCTTCTGAACCTTTTCTTCTTTCTTCATTATCTGATATTTCATGACCTCTTCTATTCTCTTTGCTTCTTCAAGTTGGATTTTCAATGTAATTATTTCTTCTTCTAGTCTTCTCTCTTCTTGACCAAACTCTTCCTCAAGTTGGTTTAAGTCATTGGTTCTTTCCTTGAGATGATCCATCAGTATATTTTCTCTCTTTTTTGCTTTTTCCTTTTGTGCTTCTATGTTGACTTCTAAACATTTCTTTTGATATTCTAGAGTTTCTTCAATTATTTTGGCCTCTTCTAGTTGATCTCTTAAATTCTTGATGACCTTCTGATCCTTTTCGGAACCTTGAACACTTTCCTTTTGGTTCATCAATTCTTTCTTGGATGAATTATTTTCTTCTCTTTCTTTCTTTATATATTTAATTGCACTGATCAATTTTTCTCTATAATCAACTTCTGCTTCTTCATACTCTTCCTTTTCTAAATCTGTCTAACATAATCAACATCTTTCTTCTTGTTCTGTATCTGCATCTTCTTTGGCATTTTCTGAATCTACGATGGGTGAAGAATATATGTCATGTAACTTATCCTGTTGGAGCCGCCCTTGTTTTTCTAACCCGTCACAATTTTCATTTTTAATGCTTTAAATCTAAAAAATGGTTTTCTTTTTCCCTCTGAGATATCAAGATCTCTGAAGATTTATCACATGAGCAACGAAGATTATTCTACTCTCGAAACAAGTCCTACCTTTCGTAGAAATGTTTCCTCTTTTTGTTCTACTTCAGGATCTCGTAGGTCGAATACTATAACTCATGTAATTCTCCCGTCCCGAGTCACGAAATGGTGAAATCATTTAACTTTCAATCAAGACCATAATGAGGGTAAAGTTTTCTCTAACTCATGATTAAACGTCGTCGGGGTTTCATGCCTCGGTGTTCGCCAAACCCAAAAAATTATTGTCATAGCCCTGATAGCCGAGAACACGAGGTCCTTATTTGATTGACTCGTGTCAAGGTTAAGGGTAAAAGCTAAACCGTGGTATAAGATTCTCTTGGCATTTCGCCACTCAGTACTATCTTTTTCAAAAGTTACACCATCTAAACCCCGACTCGCGAAATCATGATGCAATTATAACGTGATTAATTAATCCCTTAATATAAGATTATCTTCCCTTTAATTAAGTCATGTTATCGCAATCTTGCGGTTTCGCAGCTCGGCATGTAAATCTACAAGAAACTCATCTTTGAAGCTCCAAGTCGTGATATGGCAAAAGTAATAATTATAAAATTAATCGAGCCTCAAATCACGATTAACTTTTATTAACCAAAGTCGATCTTTGCAGTCTCGGGTGTTAGAGACTCAAAATGTTAAAGAAAAATCCCTGATATAACGAGTACCGAGATATTGATTAACGTTAGCGAGATTGGATTAATTAGGCTAAATCAAGACATATCCCGCATTTCGATGCTTGCATGATTCACGAGGAATCCTTTTCTCCCATACGCCAACTGACGTTTAAACCACCAAAATTTATGACATTAATGAGGAAATAGGGTAAATCTATGAATATAGATCGGATTTTTATGGCAAAAAATTATTTCTAAATATGATTTGACAGACTTATTCTAAAAGGTACCGAGTTTTTAAATATATGTAAGAGTTGTGGTTCATTATAACAAATGCATTTCATATTATGCAGAGCACACTATATCTGAGTAAACTGACTTCTGTATGTATACGCAATTCTATCGCAGAAGAGCTAAAACGCAAGCTTCAGCCATGGCTCTGCGAAAAGCATCAAAAGCGAATGTTGAGGTTTCGGGACAAGGCTCAGACAATGTCTCTGATACTTCACCCCGAAGTATCAACTCGGTCCCGAACTGGTCATATGTTTCAGATATTCTGCAAGCTGAATTGGTGGATTATTCTGACGACTCCGACGACAATGAAAGAGATGATTTAAACACCAAATATAAAATAGTCGTCCAATCTGGAATGCACAGAGTAGTAGCCAGACCGCAGTTTCTTCCATATTATGATATGGTCCGATGGGCATTGGACCATGTGGACATACTGACCAGGACTATCATGAACGAGCAGAAAGTCACCATCGAGACTTTTAGGCCAGAGCATTTGCAAACCATGTATAAGATGCCCACGACGTCCGACCACACATATGGTGCTGAGTTCTTGGAAGAATTCAAGGAGAAGGAATACGAACAGTATGATAAAACCATGTCCAGTTTGATAAAGGATTGGGTTTCAAACACCACGAAGTTCAGAGCTGATGCCCACGACATATATTCAATCGCTTCGTTAGAACCATAGTACAGATATGTGGCCATGATGACATGTCGGTTATATGGGAAAGAGGACACATCGCATTTTTTCCTTGCGTGGGTGCGTCTAATGTTTTGGGTTGCCGAAGGCAGTTCCTTTAACTGGGCAAAGATGCTTTTGGATACCTTGACTAATCGGGTCACAGAGTACTAGGAGCAGAAGGAGAATGGGAAAGCATCGTCATTCTTCATGTCTGCGTACATTATGGACGCGATTTGTTCTATGACACCATTTCCATTAATGAGATGGAGTTGGAATCCAGCCGAAGACAAACCCATGCATGTATATCACGCAAAATTATGGGAAAACAAGGCGGAAAATTTTGCTTATGAAATTTTTAACTTGGTGATTGTGCCCCTGCATGTCGCCATTTTTGGTCACCTGCCACCTTGGATCTCAGACATCATAGTTATGAATCTGAGCAGCATAGCAGACTGGTATGTGGAGGCAGAATTCTCATACCTTAGAGTTTTCGAGGCTTCTGTTCCCCCGCATGCGCTGCCATTGTTCATTCCTGACAAGCTGGCTTGTCACGAGGTTGCCCGACAAATGGTAATTGGTGGTGTAAGCAAAGAAATTAAAGGGTACTCGAAGAAGGTATGGCCATCCTTTCCTATTCGTTTGAATTCTTATTCTTTATTAGATTTCGGGCATGCCAAAGCCAAGGCGGCAGCCCTGGAAGACCTAAATTTGGTCTCCATCAAATACAAGAAGCATGATTCGCAGAGGGTCATGAGCAACTGTTTTCAAGAGATTCGAGTATGAGAATTCACCCTCGGATGACATTTTCTGAGGAGCAAGGTCCTATGAGGATATTCTAACTTGGATACAATCCTTGGCACCCAGGGAAAGAGCCGATGTCCTGAAGTTCCAGGAACATCGACGTAGCTGTCTTCCCACTGTGTTGCGAGGCGAGGGTCCAGGTATTTTGGAGACGAAACAGAAGGATGACGAAGGTTCTAAGGTTGCGCTCTCGACCAAGGAAAAAACCAGGACAAGGGGAAACAAATGAAGAATCCGGACGCAGAGGAAAAGACTCCAGACCCACAAAAAAAACAGAATCCGGAGACAAAGATAAAGACTCCAGAACAGTCGAAGAAGCAGAGTCCAATCGATACTCCAGGAAAATCAGTGAAGCAGATCAGAGAACCCATCACATCAGTTACCCCCTTGCAGTCGACGTAGGGAAATATCGATGTTGGATGGATATTCAATGAAGAGCTGAGGCCCATAAGAGTAGAAGAACTCCCTCCGAATGAGTTTTTCTTTGATAAAAAGAGAAAGGCAGTAGTGAAAAGGGAATTCTATCAAGAAGGAGAGTCTACTGCCAAGAAATATAAAGTCATAACTGATGGAAAAGACAAGAAAAATGAGTAATTCACCACCAAGATAGCAGGGACACTAGGATCATATGCCTCGGTGAATCAATTTTCAGTTGGGCTCCTAAAAAACCAACTTAAAAGAAAGAATTGCCTCATTAGGACCCTTGAAGCTAGATTGGCCACAGAAACGGAGACTGCTAAAGACCAAGCGAGCGTAGGAATGGAGCAGGCCAGGTTGTCTTATAAGAACGAGATAGAGATGCTCAAAACCAAGCTCGAGCAAGCATAGCTGGTGGTCTGGGATGGTCAGATGCAAGTGAGACAGCAGAGGGATTTGATCGAACAACTGCAGGCCAGGGTGGAGATCGCCGAGAACATAATGATAGACATCGGGATGTTCAAATGCCAGGCGATCGAGATTCAAAGAAGAGTCTCTATGGCGCAACGAAATTTTCTCGCCAAGGTAGAAGCGATAAGGGACAACTGTCTGTTGGTAAATCAGGTTTCCGAGAACCTATCTGCTAGAGAAAGGGATGCCAGAGCAACTCGGGTCGCCTTCCAGGAGGCTGTGATAACCACGAACAACAGGGTTTCGGCAGGTACTCCCAGGTTCACCATTTCAGAGCAAACTAGAGGAAACATTCTATTAAAGGAATGGGAGCATAACATCACCGAAGGCAAGCAACAAGCCCAAAAGATAACCAATTCCTTATAGGAGGCCTTTAATTCTATAGACAGTGAGCTACTAGGCATTGACAGCAGAGGCAACACCGAGATGTTGATGAAAATGAATGTGGAACAGATCTCACTTGATCTAAAGGAAAAGGAAGAAAGAGATTCGACCAATATCTCTCAGATGACTATGGTGGACATAGTCCAAGTTGATAAATGCATGATCAAACCTAGCACACAACTATGTGCCATCGACATCATCGATGGGCAGATGGAAGACAAGCTGCAACAGTTAGCCCGAGAATGTTACTTCTTTGAAGCCAGTTGTCAAGCAGAACCGTCTCGGTTAATATATCAGCTGGTCGAAAGATGTGTCGCATGTACCGAGCCCGCGCGACGACCAATGCCTGGCACCAAGTGAAGACAGAGAAGGAGAAATGGAGCGATTGCTCTCCTCCCTGTCATAACCAAAATTTTGCGACTATTGAGATTCTATCTTATTTGTAAAATTGTATAAATATACAATAGAAAGAAATAAACAAGGCTGGACCTTTTTGTGTCGATTGTAATAGATTTTTTTACATTTGAGAAGTTAATACAATCAAATCTAAAGATTCTCAATTTCGTCACGACTGTGTTACAAGTTTGTTTCCTTGTATCTCATATTTCGTTTCATTTCATATTTCTTAACTGATGTGCTTCGTTATACTTTAGTACGACCACTACTATAACGAATGAATTTTGGTTTTTTGTAATTGTTTACTGTTTTTCCTTTGTACCAGCTATCAGTGGGTGTAAGACCAGTCTGCATTTTCAGAATTCTACATATATTCTCTTCTACATCGGTTACTTCCTTACATTTTCCTCTTCTGTTTATTCATGATATTATTCCCTGGTAGGAGCCTTACACTATAGACAGCTAAATGTTTTTATTCCACCTCACACCTTTTATTAAAATATAATATAGTTACGGGAAAGAGCCTTTGATTTGCATCCCTATTTTATTGCTAAAACCATAAAATCTCTTTTATACGACCAAATTGAGACAACACTTAATCTCACTCTGAAGTTTTTCCCTTTTTTTACTGTTCCTCCATGACTGTCCCTGTACCAACACAGCCTAATATCGAACCCAGACTATCGGACCAAACGCACATTGCTTTAAACCTTTTCGACACAATTCTTAAAACTGCTACTAACCAGGTCAAACTTGAACATTCATGGGCAGCCATTGAATAATATATAACTATCCAGGAACAATTGGAAGCTAGACAATGCCAACGTAGAAATCTTCCCTAGTTTCCTTTGCCGAAGGTTGACGTTTCTCTCTTCTCCATATTTTACCCACTTTTGGATGCCTTGAAACTGTACTTTTAAGCCTTAAGTACAAACTCAGGAACAACATCTTTCCGGTGCCGTTGTCGGGGACTGAAGTTACGAAATCTTCTTCCATGGGAAAACGACATTTGTTTTTCATTGAAAGTGTTACCGTTTGATAGTGAACAAAAAGTACACACCTTTTAAGGCTTTTAATCTTTCACTTGGCGACTCCACAAGAAAAATTACTGTCATCTGGTCAAAGGAATACTAGACAAAACCTGGATGGTAAGCAGATTACACCCGTTACCGATCCCAAAAAAATTCTAAAGGCGAGAGGATCTTTTAAGCCAACTGCTACAGTTTACAAACTTAAAACCCCATCACTAAAGACTAAGAGTCCTTCCGAACCCTCAACTTCACTCAGTCCTCTGTTTGATGCTAAAGATTCAACGCCAAACTGCTCCGAAGTTAGGAGTGAGATTCATCCAACAGTCCCCTTAGCACACAAAGGAAAGGGCCCTCTTGAAAGTTCGTCGGATTTTGACATACCATATTTTCTTCAGTTGAATTTCTTGACTTCACCAAATTCTGAAGAGTGTGTTACACACTCAGTTCCCACACCCGTCGGTTCTCCAGATTTTGTCTCTTGCAAATCCGAGGAACTGAGTCCTCGTGTTCCCTATCTTTCCTCATTGGATTTTCCGCTTTGTGAAGAAAATAAAGGTTCCCTTTTAATTTTCCAAAACCCCCTTTACAACTTGCCACAAACAATGATGGCAGCCACCGGAGGAGGAGGTGGAGGGTTTATAGGAGGAGGCGGAGGGTTTATCGGAGGAGGAGGGGGAGGAGCCCCTCTAGGAGGAGATGGAGGCCAAGGGCCTGCTCCCCCTCCTAGAGTGTTTGTGAAAGTTGCAGCCAGATATGCTCTATTAGTATTGCCCATCCCTCTACACGATCTTCCAGAAAATTACATAAAAAATTTACCGAAATTCACCAGGGAAGGGGATTTGATCGCGGCCGAACATATTAATTTTTTCGACCAATTTGCAGATATCTTCGGTATCGAGCATGAGGACGTATATTCGAGACTCCTTGTCCAAAAATTTGAAGGTCAGGTCCAAACTTGGTTTCGGAGCCTACCCGCAGCTTCTATCTTGTCTTATGATGCTTTGGAAGATGCTTTCCTCAGACAATGGGGCGAGAGAAAAGACCATCTCTATTATTTAACTGAATTTGGGTATTTGAGGAAAAAGAACTCAGAAACAGTCATGGAATTCATTCAGATATTCAACAAACTATACAATAAAATCCTAGCCGAGGTTAAACCATCCCAACCCACGGCCAAAGTGACTTTCGCCGGAGTAGAGTTTGCACTCCTTTTGCGAGAGAGAAGGGGAGCCACCTTAAACCGAATGTAGGACGATGCAGTAGAAATAGAGTCTAATATGATGGATTCAGGTAAGCTTAAATCTATATTAGAGACTGGAAACCAAGAGACCAAACACTTTAGAGAACAAGTAGGTCCTTCAGGGTCAAATAGATCCACAGATGATAGGGTGGACGATATGGCCAGAGTGATTAAAGAACTGTCAAATAAAATATCCAGAATGGAACTCGAATAGGCCAAAGCTGACTCTTACCCCAAAAAGGATTTCAAGAGAAACTCAAACCCCCCGAACCAACAAAGACAAATAAAAAATGAAGATCAAAAAATACAAGCTCCCTTAAAGAATGAAAATTTTATAGGAGCGAACGATTTTCAAGACTTCGGAGATTCGGATAATGATGTCATGAACTTTGGTGATGACTGTGCTCAAACATATCTGACTTGAGAAGACTATGAAAAATATCTAAACATGCCACAACCATCGAATGAGGGTGAATAATGTGATCACACTGATTTCTATGAGTCTCAACCAGAAACTGAGATGATAATGGCTGAGTTTCAACCAAAGTACAACCTAAGATCTAAGAGTAAGCCCACCTCAACTACTCAACCCAGGAAAATCCTTCAAAGAGGTCAAGCTTATGAACCTCCTTCGGAAGAGACCTTATTACCCAACAACAAAACTAAAGTAGTAAGCACTCAAGAGTCCGAAGTGAAGAAAGTTGAAACCCAAACACAAGAAACCGAACCAGTAAATAAAGTTACGTCTTCAACCAGGATCATGAGTGATAAAGTGGTCCAGACAAATAAGTTGGAAAGGAAGGATTTGGGAGTCTCAACCAAATAAACAGACAAGGTGAGCAGGGCTTTCAATTTTGAATATGAGATAAATAAAATTAAGATACCCATCCCTTTGGTAGAGTTAGCAAAAAACCCCGTTTATCGGAAGCAAATTACCAAAGTGATGGGCGTCTCTGAGCTAGAAAGCCAGTCTGATGTTTTAAACATGGAAGATGACAAACCCAACATCACCTTTGGTCCCCATTTTGAAGGGGCCAAAGACACCATAGCTCCCTTTTATATCACTCTGAATGTGTATGATCAACTGCTACACAATTGCATGTTAGACTCCAGAGCCTCCTATAACATTATGCCCAAGATTATTATGGACAAGTTGGGTCTCTAGATCACCAGACCTTATGGATATCTGTACTCTTTTGACTCAAGAAGGGTTAAGTGTATGGGGATGATTAAAGATCTGGTAGTTACCCTGGCTCAGGTCCCAGTTAAGAGTATCCTGATGGATGTGGTTATCACAGATATTCCCCCTAAGTATGGCTTGTTGTTATCTAGGTCATGGGGAGCCAAGTTGGGGGGTTATCTTTAGTTGGACATGACATATGCCACAATCCTAGTGTTCGGTGGTCAGTTCACTCGGCTGTAAAGAGAAACGAGATTAGCATATACAGTGAGTGACCCTCAAAACCCTAACAATTTCCCTATCTACATCGCGGACCAAGATCTGGGAAATTGCATCTTGTCTTTTGATGATGGTCTGGACGGTTGTCCGGAGGAAATCGATATGGAGTGAGAGGAGTCAAGTCACATGACAGAAGATCTGTGTAATACCGATGTCTGGAAAATGTATTTTGACAGTGCTTTATCTTCTGAGGGAGCAGGTGCTGGAGTGCTTTTAGTGGCTCCCGAAGGTAAATTCATTGTTCCTTTCTCCTACCGACTGCAGTGTGACATAGATTACACTAACAACGTATGTGAATATGAAGCATTGATCTTAGGATTAGAGGCTACCACGAAGCTAAGTATAAGTAACTTGGAGGTATATGGTGATGCCGAGTTAATAGTCAAACAAATAAACCGACAGTACCTAGCCAAGCATCCCAGACTAAGAACGTATAGAAATTGTGCTTGGGATCTCATGGAAAACCTTTTCTCATCCGTAAATGTCCATTTTATCCCTCGCCTAGAAAATCTACATGCTGATGCATTGGCAAAGGCAGCTTCAACCTTCTCTCCTCCCACGACCTTCAAACTAAAGTATCACATTGAAATCAGATACAAACCTTCTATACCAGACAATATCTGACACTGGCAGGTCTTTGAAGATGATGAACAAATTAAGAAATTTCTTACAGTAGTGGGTGAGTTCTCCGAAACTCATGTAGACCAAGAGAATCAAAATGACCTGATGTGGATCATGTAAGAGGGGGAGGATCCTGAAACCTTCCGAGAAAAAATTGTTGATCATTGTATGCTGGTCCTTAAAAGCAACCAGATTCTGAAAGGCTTGATTCCTTTAGAAAGACTTTTTGATCAGAACGACGTACCTGTGAAATCCACTTTGCATCCCCAACCAGAAGAAGTGGAGGACTATGATAAAGGAACTGAAAAAGAATATAGGGTGGTAAAAATATCCAAGTTCCTCCCTCCCGAAGTAAAAGATAAGTACAAAGACCTACTCAGAAAGTACACAGATGTTTTCGCCTGGTCTTATGATGAGCTAAGAACGTATGACACTTCCATAATTGATCACAAGATACCCTTGAGCCTAGGGTCAAACTGTTTAGGAAAACTCTTAGACAGATTAACCCCATTTTGTTACCTATGATCGAAAAAGAAGTTAAGAAATTTTTAGACGCGAAAATAATCGTGCCTCTGAGATACTCAAACTGGGTAGCAAACCTGGTCCCAGTCAGGAAAAAGAGCGGGGAAATCAGACTGTGTGTGGATTTCCGAAACTTAAATAAGTCGTCTCTCAAGGACAATTATCCGCTGCCCAAAATGGACCATGTGCTAGAAAAAGTAGTTGGAGAAAACCGAATGTCTATGATAGATGGGTTCTCTGGTTATAATCAAATCGCCATGAACGGACAAGACGGGGAAAAAACTGCTTTCACCACACCATGGGGTACGTTCATGTATGACAAAATGCCTTTTGGTTTGACGAATGCAGGGGCTACATTCCAATGCACTATGGACATTGCTTTCATAGGAGAAAGGGACAAGTTCGTAGTCATTTACCTCGACGATTTGATGGTTTTCTCTAAAACCGATGAAGAACACTTGATCCATCTTAAACAGACTTTCAAAAAATGTCGCAGGTTTGGTCTATCTTTGAACCCAAAGAAATCACATTTTTCTATGTGGGAAGGTAAGCTTTTGGGCCATATCGTATCTAGGGATGGAATCAGGATTGATCCTAAGAGGATTGAAGTAATAGATACTAGAAATATTCCTAGAAATATAAAAGAGATTCAATCTTTCTTAGGTAGAATAATTTTTTTACGAAGGTTTATCCCCAATTTCACTGATATTGTCAAATTGATCACAGGGATGTTGAAGAAGGACAGCGGAGTAAATTGGACAATCGAGGCCAGAGCATCGTTCGCACATATTAAGAAATTCATAAGCGATACACCTGTGTTAGCAAGTCCAGACTATCTGAAAGATTTTCTTATTTTCTCATTTGCCTCTGAACATACTATCACCGCGGTGCTCCTACAGAAAAATGAAGAAGGATTCGAACAACCGATCACGTTTTTTAGCAAGAGCCTTAGATATGTAGAACTGAAGTATGATATAATAGAAAAATAGGCGTACGCAATGGTAAAATCATTAAAGGCATTCAGAACTTACGTGCTACATTCAAAGATAATTGCGTATGTGCCTACCAATTTTGTGAAAGATATATTGGTACAGCCAGACAGTGACGGAAAAAGAGGGCGATGGCTTGCTAAAATCCAAGAATTCGATCTGGAAGTTAAACTGACCAAACTGATAAAAGGGAAAGGACTGGCCAAACTCTTAGCTGAGTCAAATTTCAGAGCCCTTGATATCAATTGGCCGCAGGAAGGTGACGGAGACACAAGCCTAAATGAGCTGGATGAGCAAGCAAACCCAAACAAGATCGAAGAAAAGTTCATATCGTCAGGCTGGTATAGAGACATAGTGTTTTACTTGCTGAACCTGAAGTGCCCAAAGGAATTATCACCATCTAAATGCATAACTTTAAAACTCCATGCAGTTAAATATTGTATCATCGAAAGTCAGCTATATTGGAAGGATCCACTCGGTTTCCTGTTAGTCTGTTTAGTCGAATCAGAAACTCAGCGGGTTATAGATGAATTTCATAAGGGAGTCTGTGGGGGGCATCACGCATGGAGAGCTACAGCCTACAAGATCTTGAGGGATGGGTACTACTGTTCGAAACTCTTTTCAGACGTCAATGCCAAAATGCATGCCTGCAACCCTTGTCAACTGTTCGCAGGTAAACAGAAGCTCTCGGCCTTGCCTCTAGTTCCAGTCAAAGCTGAAGCCCCATTTCAGCAATGGGGTCTAGACTTCATAGGCGAGATTAATCCCCATTCCAGTGCTCAACATAAGTGGATCTTAACAGCTACAGATTATTTTACTAAGTGGGTGGAAGCCATTCCAACCAAAAGGGCAATAGACTTGGTGGTAATCGATTTTTTGGAAAACAAATTTTTTTCAAGATTCAGTTGTCCCCGAAAGATAGTTACCGACAATGCCCAGGCCTTTAAATCTATGACTACGATCAGCTTCTGTTAGAGGTATAACATTGTTCTTGGCCATTCCATAGCATATTCCCCCAGGGGAACAGATTGGCTGAATCATCTAACAAGAACCTGGTGAACATAATCAAGAAAGTATTGGATGAAAATAAATGGTCTTGGCATGTTCACTTAAAATACACATCATGGGCAAACCGCATCAGCACTAAAAGGTCTATCGGCATTTCGCTGTTTCAAATGGTCTATGGGACAGATGTTGTTCTACCTATAAACCTAGCTCTACCAGTGATGAAGTTATGGCAGGATCAAAACGAAGAACCCAATCATGTAACCAGGAGGATTAATCAGTTGATTGAGGTTCAACAACATAGAGTTGAAGTTGAAGAAAAGATGTAGAAGTACCAAGATGATATGAAAGCATTGTTTGACCGCAAGGCAAAGGACATGGAATTCCTTCGAGGGGATTTAGTGCTAAGATGGGATGCAAGAAAGGAGGAAGCAGCGAAGCATAGTAAATTTGACCACCTCTGGTATGGACCATTTAGGGTCTCGGCTCCGGAAGAAAAAAATTCTTTCCTACTGAAAAATATAGACGGAGAAGTCCTCCACACCCCTGTCAACAGGCGATATCTAAAGAATTACACGACATAACAATCGCTAGATTAAAAAATAAAAATAAATAAATAAATAAATAAATTTTTGATATATATATATATATTTTGTGTACATATATGTATTTTCATTTAAATATTTCTTTTGATTTTCTTTTTTCGTTCATGAACTTTTGACACATTTCGAATAATATTCGTATTTTCCTTTACAGGATTCTAGCTGCATACGAAACAAGTAGGAAAAGTAATTTGAAAGTCGGTGTCGGAAATAAATCGGCATAAACAGGGGATACCTAGAGTAATTTCATATTGTTCAAAGAAAGTAAAAAGAAAAGGTAAAGAGGAGATTTCTCAAAAGACGTGTTATATAGGAGTGTTAAAGAAAACCGAGGTAACGCCATTCAAACTGCAATATCAGCTGAACTGACAGATAACTGAATTGTTTCTTGGTTTGATAATTTTTGGAAAAATTAAAACAATTTAAATGATTCACTCAAGCTAAAAATAGTCAGTCAAAGTAAATTATCCCCGAAAGTATCTACAAGAGTTAGTCTTGAATTGTTTGACCTCTGTATTTTCAGTAAGTAAATCTCTACCTGGCATCCTTTCTATCTTCAGGTTTAACTTTTAACTGGTCACCATCTTTCCGTTTCATATACGAAGGGATACAAGTTTTTCATTTCAACCTCGTGAGTTTCAAAACAGATTGTGGAAAGAAAGCAGGTCTTCACAACTACTTGATCCCCTGCTAAGCGAAGAAACGTTTAGAATGATCCTAACTTTCCTAGGTTTTTCAATGGCATCGAAGGATTGAAGTTTGCTCAAATAAAATGCCCTTAAAAAGTTATTCTCCTTTTCTCCCTAAGAACGAAGATGTTGTGAAGGTCGAGGGAAGGTTGGTACCAAGTAATCAAAGTAAGTTGACAGACCTATAATACAAAATATTCCACAAATATCAGCCCTGATACAAACTGATTGCCCCCATCTTCGCGCTCTAAAAAGTAAATTATAAGACAGGTGGTGAAAGGAAATTCAGAAATGAATACCCCCACCTAGTCCAAGAGACGATGAAAGGAAATTCAGAAATGATTCCCCTCGTCTCAGCATTTAAATGCATAAATATATTCTGAAGTGGTGAAAGGAAATTCAGTAAAAACAAGCCAGATAACTTCACTGGGGTACTGAACAGGCTCGCTGGCAGTGAAGCAATGTATGAGATATCTATAAGGCTATTATACATGAATATCACTCTACTCTGGTAACCAATGCTTTCTAAAACCTGATCCACATCCCAAATTCAGACGAGACTCCCCAATTAAAAACATATAATCTTATTCTTTTGATGCAAGTCGAGAGCCGCAAGATCTGTTGGGTCTCCTAGGACTGTTTCAATTGTCTTGAAACATACCTGAATTTAGTAGCGGGAAAGAGAAAATTGTGAAAGGGACTACAACTGTGTTTAAAAAGAGTATTTTATTTTGAAAAATCTTTTCAAGGTAAAGAATGAAGTCTTTTTCCCCCTTCGATATACTATTCTCGAGAACCTTTCCGCCTGATTGAGCTTTTGACTCCATTTACCCAATATTGGCACGTGGTCTATTGTTCTTCCTGCCTCATAGGAAGGCAGGATCCCTAGTTGGAGCCTATGTTGGAGCTGCCCTTGTTTTTCTAACCCGTCATCATTTTCATTTTTAATGCTTTAAATCTAAAAAATGGTTTTCTTTTTCCCTCTGAGATATCAAGATCTCTAAAGCTTTATCATGTGAGCAACGATGATTATTCTACTCTCGAAACAAGTCCTACCTTTCGTAGAAATGTTTCCTCTTTTTGTTCTACTTCGGGATCTCGCAGGTCGGATACTATAACTCATGTAATTCTCTAGTCCCGAGTCACGAAACGGTGAAATCATTTAACTTTCACTCAAGACCGTAACGAGGGTAATTTTTTCCCTAACTCATGATTAAACGTCATCGGGGTTACACGCCTCGGCGTTTGCCAAACCCAAAAATTTATTGTCATAGCCCTGATAGCTGAGAACACGAGGTCCTTATTTGATTGACTCGTGTCAAGGTTAAGGGTAAAAGCTAAACCATGGTATAAGATTCTCTCAGCATTTCGCCACTCGGTACTATTTTTTTCGAAAGTTACACCGTCTAAATCCCGAATCGCGAAATCACGATGCAATTATAACGTGATTAATTAATCCCTTAATATAATATTATCTTCCCTTTAATTAAGTCATGTTATCGCAATCTCGCGGTTTCGCATCTCGGCATGTAAATCTCCAAGAAACTCATCTCTGAAGCTCCGAGTCGTGATATGGAGAAAGTAATAATTATAAAATTAATCGAGCCTCAAATCATGATTACCTTTTATTAACCAAAGTCAATATTCACAGTCTTGGGTGTTAGAGACTCAAAATGTTAAAGAAAAATCCCCGATATAACGAGTACTGAGATATTGATTAACGTTAGCGAGATTGGATTAATTAAGCTAAATAAAGACATATCCCGTGTTTCGATGCTTGCACGATTCACGAGGAAGCCTTTTCTCCCATACGCCAACTGACGTTTAAACCGCCAAAATTTATGACATTAATGAGGAAATAGGGTAAATCTATGAATATAGATAGGATTTTTACGACAAAAATTTATTTCTAAATATGATTTGACAGACTTATTCTGAAAGGTACCGAGTTTTCAAATATATGTAAGAGCTATGGTTCATTATAACAAATGCATTTCATATTACGCAGAGCACACTATATCTGAGTAAACTGACTTCTGTATGTATACGCAGTTCTATCGCAGAAGAGCTAAAACGCAAGCTTCATCCATGGCTCCGTGAAAAGCATCGAAAGAAAATGTTGAGGTTTTGGGAAAAGGCTCAGACAATGTCTCTGATACTTCACCCCGAAGTATCAACTCGGTCCCGAACTGGTCATATGTTTAAGATATTCTGCAAGCTGAATTGGTGGATTATTCCGACGACTCCGACGACAACGAAAGAGATGATTTAGCCACCAAATACAAAATAGTCGTCCAATCCGAAATGCACAGAGTAGCAGTCAGACTGCGGTTGCTTCCATATTATGATATGGTCCAATGGGCATTGGACCATGTGGACATACCGACCAGGACTATCATGAACGAGTAGAAAGTCACCATCGGGACTTTCAGGCCAGATCATTTGCAAACCATTTATAAGATGCCCATGACGTCCGACCACACATATGGTGCTGAGTTCTTGGAAGAATTCAAGGAGAAGGAATGTGAACAGTATGATAAAACCATGTCCAGTTTGATAAAGGATTGGGTTTCAAACACCGTGAATTTCAGAGCTGATGCCCACGGCATATATTCAATCGCTTCGTTAGAACCGCAGTACAGATATGTGGCCATGATGACATGCTGGTTATATGGGAAAGAGGACACATCGCATTTTTTCCTTGCGTGGGTGTGTCTAATGTTTTGGGTTGCCGAAGGCAGTTCCTTTAACTGGGCAAAGATGCTTTCGGATAGCTTGACTAATCGGGTCACAGAGTATTGGGAGCAGAAGGAGAATGGGAAAGCATCATCATTCTTCATGTCCGCATACATTATGGACACGATTTGTTCTATGACACCATTTCCATTAACGAGCTGGAGTTGGACTCCAGCCGAAGACGAACCCATACATGTATATCACGCAAAATTATGGGAAAACAAGGCGGAAATTTTTTCTTATGAAAATTTTAACTAGGTGATGGTGCCCCTGCATGTCGCCATTTTTGGTCACCCGCCACCCCGGATCTTGGACAACATAGTTACGAATCTGAGCAGCATAGAAGACTGGTATGTGGAGGCATAATTCTCATACCTCAGAGTTTTTGGGGCTTCTGTTCCCTTGCATGCGCTGCCATTGTTCATTCCTAACAAGCTGGCTTGTCACAAGGTTGCCCGACAAACGGTAATTGGCGGTGTAAGCAAAGAACTTAAAGGGTACTCGAAGAAGGTATGGCCATCCTTTCCTATTCGTTTGAATTCTTATTCTTTATTAGATTTCAGGCATGCCAAAGCCGAGGCGACAACCTTGGAAGACCTAAATTTGGTCTCCCTCGAATACAAGAAGCACGATCCGCAGAGGGTCGTGAGCAACCATTTGGCAAATTGTGGGCTCAAGAGATTCGAACATGAGAATTCACCCTCGGATGAAATTTTCCGAGGAGAAAGGTCCTATGAGGAGATTCTAGCCCAAATACAATCCTTGGCACCCGAGGAAAGAGCCAATGTCCTAAAGTTCCAGGAACATTGACGTAGCTGTCTTCCTGCTATGTTGCGAGGCGAGGGTCCAGGTATTTCGGACATGAAATAGAAGGATGCCGAAGTTTCTAAGGATGCGAATCATGACCAAGGAAAACACCAGGATGAGGGGGAACAAACGAAGAATCCAAAAGCAGAGGAAAAGACTCCAGACCCACCAAAGAAACAGAATCCGGAGATAGAGATAAAGACTCCAGAATAGCCGAAGAAGCAGAGTCCGATCGATACTCTAGGAAAATCGGCGAAGAAAATCAGAGAACCCATCACATCAGTTACCCCCTTCCAGTCGACGTAGGGAAATATCGATGCCGGATGGATATTCAATGAAGAGCTGAGGCCCATAAGAGTAGAAGAACTCCCTTCGAATGAGTTTTTCTTCGATAAAAAGAGAAAGGTAGTAGTGAAAAGGGAATTCTATCAATAAGGAGAGTCTACTGCCAAGAAATATAAATTCATAACTGATGGAAAAGACAAGAAAAATGAGCATTTCGCCAATGAGATAGTAGGGACACTAGGAGCATATGCCTTGGCGAATCAATTTTTAGTCGGGCTCCTAAAAAACCAACTTAAAAGAAAGAATCGCCTCATTAGGACCCTTGAAGCCAGATTGGCCACAACAACGGAGACTGCTAAAGACCAGGCGAGCGTAGGAATGGAGCAGGCCAGGTTGGCCGATAAGAACGAGATAGAGATGCTCAAAACTAAGCTCGAGCAAGCACAACTAGTGGTCCGGGATGGTCGGATGCAAGCGAGCCAACAGAGGGATTTGATCGAACAACTGCAGGCTAGGGTGGAGATTGCCAAGAACATAATGATAGACATCGTGATGTTCAAATCCCAGGCGATCGAGATTCAGAGCAGATTCTCTGCGGCGCAGTGAAATTTTCTCGCCAAGGTAGAAGCGATCAGGGACAATTGTATGTTGGTAAATCAAGTTTCTGAGAACCTATCTTCCAGAGAAAGGGATGTCGGAGTGGCTCGGGTCGCCTTCCAGGAGGCTGTGATAGCCACGAACAATAGGGTTTTGGCAGGTAATCCCAGGTTCACCATTTCAGAGAAAACTAGAGGAAACATTCTATTAAAGGAATGGGAGCATAACATCGTCGAAGGCAAGCAGCAAGCCCAAAAGATAACCAATTCCTTAGAGGAGGCCTTTAATTTTATAGACGGTGAGCTACTGGGCATTGACAGCGGAGGCAACGTCGAGACGTTGATGAAAATGAATGTGGAACAGATCTCACTTGATCTAAAGGAAAAGGAAGAAAGAGATTCGGTCGATATCTCTCAGATGACTATGGTGGACATAGTCCAAGTTGATAAATGCATGATCAAACCCAGCGTGCAACTATGTGCCATCAACATCATCGATGGATAGATGGAAGATAGGCTGCAACAGTTAGCCCGAGAATGTTACTTATTTGAAGCCAGCTATCAAGCAGAACCATCTCGGTTAATATCTCAGCTGGTCAAAAGATGTGTCGCATGTACCAAGCCCGCGTGATGACCAACGCCTAGCACCAAGTGAAGATAGAGAAGGAGAAATGGAGCGATTTCTCTCCTCCCTGTCACAACCAAAATTTTCTGACTATTGATATTATGTCTTATTTGTAAAGTTGTATAAATATACCACAAAAATAAATAAACAAGGATGAACCTTTTTGTGTCAATTGTAACAGAGTTTTTTTCATTTGAGAAGTTGATACAAGCAAATCTAAAGATTCTCAATTCCATCACGACTGTGTTACAAGTTTGTTTCCTTGTATCTCATATTTTGTTTCATTTCATATTTCTTAACTGATGTGCTTCGTTATACTTTAGTACAACCACTACTATAATGAATGAATTTTGGTTTTCTGTAATTGTTTACTGTTTTTCCTTTGTACCAGCTATCAGCGGGTGTAAGACTAGTCTGCATTTTCAGAATTCTACATATATTCTCTGCTACATCGGTTACTTCCTTACATTTTCCTCTTTTGTTTATTCGTGAGATTCTTCCCTGGTAGGAGCCTTACACTATAGACAGCTAAATGTTTTTCTTCCACCTCACACCTTTTATTAATATATAATACAGTTACAGGAAAGAGCCTTTGATTTGCATCCGTATTTTATTCCTAAAACTATAAAATCTCTTTTATACGACCAAATTGAGACAACACTTAATCTCACTCTGAAGTTTTTCCCTTTTTTTACTATTCCTCCATGACTGTCCCTGTACCAACACAGCCTAATATCGAACCCGGACTATTGGACCAAACGCAGATTGCTTTAAACCTTTTTGACACAATTCTTAAAACTGCTACTAACCGGGTCGAACTTGAACGTTCATGGGCAGCCATTGAACAAGATATAACTATCCAGAAACAGTTGGAAGCTAGACAACGCCAACGTAGAAATCTTCCCTAGTTTCCTTTGCCGAAGGTTGACGTTTCTCTCTTCTCCATCTTTTACCCACTTTCAGATGCCTTGACACTGTACTTTTAAGCCTTAAGTACAGACTCAGGAACAACATATCCCAAAGTTCTTTTGCTGATGAAGATCTACCAACCTTTTCTCTTACCGGATTAGGTAATCCTTCCCAAATGAAATCCATTTCTATTTTGTTATTCTTCCTCAATTCCTTCTTGGCTGTAGTCTTTGCCCTTTTTGAACTATGATATCTTGTAACAAATGATAGCCAAATATAATGTCCATGTGCCTGTAAAAAAACTTCCATCCTTATGCTCTACATCTCATACTTAAAACCATTATGACCATTAAACATTGGTACTCCATTCTTAGAATAATCCATGATCTCCTTCCAATGGTTAAACTATTTCTTGAAGGAACTGGATCTTATACCAATTGTTGGATTACCAAGAGGGGGGTGAATTATTAATAGAGCAATTTAATCCTTTTTAAACATATAATCCAAGTGTTATATCAATGTATCATTATCATCCAATAACTGTAGAGTAAATAAGCAATGAACAAATGAACAATCATACACATACACAGTACACCAGTGTTTTACGTGGAAACCCAAAGCGAGAGAAAACCATGAAATGATGTTTCTTATATGTCTTGAAGAATTACATTCATTGGAAGCACCAACTTCCTTTGTTTTCTAGCTGCAACTGGAAGGAGGCTCCAACCCCCTAGTTTCTTATGCTAAAACCTGAGGGAATATCTAACTCCCCAATTCTCTGGCTACAACCAGAAGGAGGCTACAACCCCCTATGTTCTCCGGCTACAACCACTTGTCCTTGCCCTGTCTAACCACCTTGACATATAAGTAGAATGATGGAACTAGTGTCACACTATCACTGTGAGATATACTATTGTAAACCTATACCAATCAACCTACACCAAATAACCTGTACCAATAACCTGAACCATGCATCAACCATGCATCAATATGTACCTCAACCTATAATCAACCTGTACCATAAATAATTGCATCAACCATGCACCAACCTGTACCAAACAACCTATAATCAACATGTACTATAAACAAGTGTATCAACCATGCACCAACCTATACCTCAACCTATACCATGAACAAGTGCATCAACCATGCACCAAACATGTACAAATAACCTATCACAACAACTTTTCCAAACAACCTATCATAACAACCTGTCTCATCAATCTTATCAACCAAATCAGATCTACTCACCAAGATCAATATGTGCTTCTAATAATACAAGTATGCTACATCATCCGTAAACCACGTGTCAAAAATAATACTAACAAGTGCCTCCAACCATGTACCAAGTATTTACCAATCATGTATCAAATACTCATGAACTATCACTCATTAAGATGTACCAACATCATCAACTATACACTTCATGTATGTGCCAACTCATCAACTACTTGTCTCAACCATGTACCCAACATGTACCTCAACCAAAATCGCTCATCAATTTCATCATCCAAATTTGATTTTTAACTTTTTAATAGACCTAGTGTATATGATCACATACCTACAAACCTTCCTTAACTTTAACAACAAGAGACTAACATTTTCATCAAACTTTTCTTTAGTCTCACATGACTAGTTTTGGATTAGTCAACAACCCTAACTTGAAATAATCATAACTATGTGCCTGTAATGAATTAAGATATGAAAATAGTACACAATGTTCTTTAGTTTTCTTTATGCAATTCCTCCAGGTTTCACTACTTGGAACCTCTCAGAAAAGGAGTTATAGAAAAAATAACATACCTTGCTGAATTTTGGCTTATTCTAGAGAACGACCTTGTAGAGTGTGCCCCGCACGAAATATTTTTTGAATGGATCTGAAAATTTTAAACATAATACTACAGACTGTACTATAACCAACACATTTGGTCTTACTGAATTTGGATCTATTATGAAGAATTTATGATCTTTTTACCCGAAACACCTGTTTTAGACTAGTTTTAGGACTAGCCACAAACCCTGTTTTCCACGGAGTGTAACTCCAAAAATACAACGACCCACAAGTTGAATATTTTACCACAAATACTTGGATATGTTTCCTCAATGGCCTATCAATTTCACGGTCTGAATCATTCTATAAAAAAAGTTATTGCGAAAATGGTGAGATGACCTGTAAAACATAGCTTAGAAAGCATCATCAAAATAATTTATCCTCCCTTGAATTACGACCTTCTATTCTTCACCTTCCCTCTGAAATTCGGCTTAGATATCCTTTGGTTACCTCAGTCACCTATAGATATTCAATATGCTCAATTGTGATATTAAATGAGAGAGCCTTGCCTCTTATTTATACTCTCCAAATATCTTCCTTAGAAGCATCTTCTAGGTCACTTAACCCATTTCTAGGTCACTTTACCCATTTCTAGGTCACTTACCCCATTTATAGGTCACTTAACCTATTTTCCTCATTTTTAGGGTTAACCACTTTCCATAATTAGAAAGTTCTCCATTACTTTATCACTTAAATATTCCTTCTTGACTTTGTCACCTCACTTTATCATTTAAATAATCTTCTTTGATTTTGTCACTTCACTTTATTATTTAAATAATCCTTCTTGACTTTGTCACTTTACTTTATCATTTAAATCATAATTTATTCTTTGCAAGCTCTTTGACTTCTTTGACCTTTTGGGGCTTCAAGCCAACATATGAGGGTCCTCCAACCAGGGATGATTTTAAGGATGAAAATTTATTTTAAAATGTAGAAACCTTAGCGAATTTTACTAATCCTTCATATGCCAACTATAAATGTTTAGCGATATTTTTGTAAAAACATTCAAATTTCTAAGGATTTTATATAGTTTGTATAAATTTTTGGCAATTTTTAAGGTAAAATAATTTTATCCAATATAATTTGGGAAAATCAATTTTAGAATAGCGAATCGTTTTTTTGGAAAAACCATGGAAAATTAGCCCATGAGCAAAATTCAGCCCCTAAAATCATCCCTGTCTCCAACTTCGTAAGGCCATAACTCTCAAACCGTGAGGAGTTATGTGACGTTCCACATACCACCAGAAATGGCATGAAATGTACTATCCATATATAATATTATTTCCTTCAAATATGTCATAACTCATACCATTATCAATCAAACAATCTTGGGTCCATTACCCAAACTTGGGTTCTCCAACTTGTCATGGCCATAACTCTCTAACCATGAGGAGTTATGTGACGTTCCACATACCACCAAAAATGGAATGGAATGTACTACACATATAGAATAGTCTTACCTTCAAATATATTAAAACTCATACCATTATACATGAAACAACCTTGGGTCCATTACCCAAACCTTTTCTCTACCGAAATTCGCTATCGGACTTTCTCCAAGGGTTGAGAACAATCTACAATATCACTCTCCAATAGTTGACATCAATGACAACCAAAAATCCATACCAACTATCCATCAACCTAATCCAACTGTCTGACAACCTCAACCAAAATCCCTCATCAATTTCATCATCCAAATCTGATTTGTAACTCTGTAATAGACCTTGTGTATATGATCACATACCTGCAAACCTTCCTTAACTTTAACAACAAGAGACTAGCATTTTCATCAAAAATTACTTTAGTATCACATGACTAATTTTGGATTAGTCAACAACCCTAACTTCAAATAATCATAACTATGTGCCTATAATGAATAAATATATGAAAATAATACACAATGTTCTTTAGTGTCTTTTATGCAATTCCTCTAGGTTTCACTACTTGGAACCTCCCAGAAAAAGAGTTATAGCAAAACTGGCATACCTTGTCGAATTTTGGATTATTCTAGAGAGCGAACATGTAGAGCATGCCTCGCATGGTATATTTGCTGTATGGATCTAAAAATGGTAGAAAACATACTAAAGAATGTACTCTAACCCATACATTTAGTCTTACTTAATGTGGATATGTTATGAAGAAGTTATGACTTTTTTACCTGAAACACTTGTTTTAGACTAGTTTGAGGACTAGCCACAAACCCTATTTTCCATGGAGTGTAACTCCCAAAATACAACGACCCACAAGCTGAAATTTTTATCACAGTTACTTGGATATGTTTTCTCATCGGCCTCAATATTTCCTTATCTGAGTCAATGTAGAAAAACATTTATTGCAAAAATGGTGAGATGAACTGTAAATAACATACGTTAGAAAGCATCATCAAAAGACTTTATCCTCCCTTGAATTTAGACCTTCTTTACTTCACCTTCCCTTTGAAATTCACCTTAGATCTCCTTTGGTTACCTCGGTCATTTGTAGATATTCAATATGCTCAATGAATACTAATGGGAGACCCGCGTTCTCTTATTTATACTCTCCAAGTAGCTTCCTCTAGAAGTATCCACTTAACCACTTTGTCCACTTAGCCACTTTGTCCACTTAACCAACTTTGTTCACTTAGACACTTTTTCCACTTAACAAAGTTTGTCCACTTAGCCACTTTGTCCACTTAACCACTTTGTCCACTTAACCACTTCTTGTTGCAACCACTTTATTATTTAAATAATTTCTCTTTGCAACCACTTTGACTACTTTATTATTTAAATAATTTCTCTTTACTCAAAACTTCTTGTTGCAACTAAATTTTATATAATTATTCAATTCATAGCTTATTTTCCCTTAACTTGTTGCAACCACTTTATTATTTAATTTGTTTCTTGGTCAACCACTTTGACTATTCAATCTTCTCATCACAACTACTTTACCATAATTACCAAAATCACAACTTCTTGTTGCAACTAATTTATTTTTAATTATTTTCTTAATGCAACAACTATACCCTTGATTAACTCCTTGTTTCACCCACTTTGACTAGTCAACTTCTTCTAGGAGTTTCTAGAGTAATTTGACTTCTTTGACCTTCTAGGGGCTTCTAGATAACTCATTAGGGTTCTCCAACTTCACAAGGCCATAGCTCTCTAACCGTGAGGAGTTATGTGATGTTCCACATATCACCGGAAATGGAATGACTTGTACTATCCATCTCGAATAGTATTACCTACATATACATTTATCTTCATTACATTATTCCTCAACCAAACTTGGGTTCCTTACCCATACCTCTAGATCTACCAGACATACTCAAGGGTTGACATCAATCTCTAAGAGTTGAAATCAATCTACAATATCACTCTCCAAAGGTTGACATCAATGACAACCAACAATCGAAACCAACTATCCATCAATCTAAACCAACTGTCTGACAATCTCCCCCTTTGGCATTGATGGAAACACCAACATTGATGGCAACCCTTACTCATGATAACATTCATTCTCATAGTTCTCATCAATTTTTATATCTCTCCCCCTTTGACAACAATGGAAAAGGGTATTTCTCCTTGGGGATACTCCCCCTGAATGAACTCTCCTTGGGGCCACTCCCCCTATCTAAATACCTTTGATATTTTCTTTGTGTTTCTAATTATATGATTAATCTCTCTCCCTTCATATGAATAATATCCCCCCTTTTGAAAAATGGTATCACTTTGATGCAACACTGAAGTCATATTGCACATTCTTCCCTTGTGACAATCTCTCCCCCTAGAAACATGTTTATGTGCTCTCTCTCCAATCATCTAACTCTCTAGCCTACATCTTATGAATATCTTCCCATGAAATCATACCTCTATTATTACCTCTTTGTCTGAAAACTTATCTGAATGATATTTCTACCTATCTTTTTGGTTTTGTTTCTCTCTCTTGACTTCTCTGCAAGATGTGTAGAAAATATAAGTCTTCTTGTACCTGCTACCTTTTGGAGTTATTGTCCATTGGTGCTTCCTTGTGTAATCAACTGACATATATGAAAAGCATTCAAGAATAAGCATTCAAATATTCTTGTGTAATTATCATCCATTATGATAATGTTCCTTTGTCTCCAAACCACTCTTTGAACCAATCTATGAATCCATTCTCTCATCGACTGTCATATATCTTTCCAAACCTACTAAGTGTTCTTATGAATTCATCTCTATCCATATCGTCCAAGACTTTTCTACACAACTATCCATAATTTTGACTCATATGTCAATGTACCATCATGAAATATTCACTACTACAATTGATTAATCTATCATATTGTACTTCTGCTAACTGACTGCTTTGAACCTGTCTACTCAAACTTTGCAAGCTACTCGAAGGATGGTTCTCTGGTCTATCTCAGCTACCACATAGACTCCCCCTGTCTATTATTCATATTGTCTGGGAGTCTCTAAGCCAGATGGCTCAGAATAATTCCTGCTCTGATGTGGATTCATCATCATCTTCATTGGTAGATTCATCATCTCTCTGAACTCTAGCTTCTTTATTTCTGTTTGTGGATTCATATTTCACTACAATACCTAAAAGTACAATCTCTTGAACCTGTTCTTTATTTACCTATCCTCCTTTTCTTTCATTTATTTTCCAAACCTTTATGTATCTGACATCTTCCTTTTTCTTTGTATATTTGTATTCATCTCGTTTTATTTCCAATCTTGTGATCTATGGGACCTGGTCTTTGTTCACCTATTCTTCTTGTTTTTCTTATCCATACTTTCTTATATCTGATATCAATGTTATCTTTCATGGAAGTATTGATCATGCTTCTAAAATCACGAGATATGTGTCTATAGTTATGCCATTTGTAACATTCAATGCTACCTGGGGCCACATAAGCATTTCTTGCTCGAACATTTCTTTTATAATCCCTACACTCTGCAACCTTATGTTCAAAGTTAGTATAATAAAAAAAATGACCATAAAATAAATTTACATACCTGGGAGTGAATGATCTTCTTTGTGGTGTAGTCATTCTAAATTTCTACCTTGACTGATCATGATCATGATTGAAGCTTCTTTGTGGCTTGAACATGGATGGACTTCTTGAAGATGTATCTTTATTAGTTTTCTTAGATTCTCGTTGACCATGATTCCTTCTTTTGAGTACTTCTGCATAACTATTTCTATTTTCTTCATTCTTCTTTTCTAGCAACCTAGAGTGCTTCTCTTCATTCTTTACAACTGATGTGGATATTTCTGTCTCTTCAACATTCTTGTTGAGCTTGGCGATTTTACTTCTCAATGTGACAACTTCTTCTTCAAGCTTCTCAACCTCTTCTTCTTTCTTCATTATCTGAGACTTCATGACTTATTTTGTTCTTTTCTCTTCTTCAAGTTGGATTTTTAATGTGATTATTTCTTCTTCAAGTCATTTCTCTTCTTCACCAAACTCTGCCTCATGTTGTTTTAGATCGTTATTTCTTTCCTTCAGATGATCTGTCAATATCTTCTCTCTCATTTTTGCTTCTTCCTTCTGTGCTGCTATGTTGGCTTCCAAATACTACTTTTGATATTCAAGATTTTCTTCGATCTTTCTGGCTTCTTCTAGCTGAGTTCTTAAGTTCTCGATCACTTGTTGGGCTTCTTCAAAAATGTGAACACTTTTCTTATGTTTCATCAATTCTTTCTTGAGTCACTTGTTTTCATCTCTTTCTTTTCTTAGTTCATCTAAAGCACTTATCAATTCTGCTTCATAATTGTATTCTATTTCAATTAGTTTTTTTGTCTCATTTCCTTCATGGCATTCCATTTCAAGATGTCTTTGTTCTTCACAATTAAAGCAAAACACCATACATCTGTTGATTATGTACTCTTCATATTCTGAATCTGTTTGACATGATTAACGTCTTTCTTCTTGATGTGTACCTGCATCTTCTTTGACATTCTTTGAATCTGTGATGAGTGAAGAATGGATATTATGTAACTTATCCCAAAGTTCTTTAGATGATGAACATTTACCCACTTTTTCCTTTACAGAATCATATAGTCCTTCCAAAATGAAATCCATTGCAATTTTGTTATTTCATTTCAGTTCCTTCTTTGATGTAGTCTTTTCCCTTTTTGAACTATCATATTCTATAACAACTGATTTCCAAATATTATACCCTTGTGCCTTTAAAAATACTTTCATCCTTCCACTCCATATCTCATACTTTAAACCATTCTGACCATTATACAATGGTACTCCATTCTCAGAATAATCCATGATCTCCTTCCAGTGGTTAAACTGTTTCCTGAAGGAACCCACTCTGATACCAATTGTTGGATTACTGAGAGGGGGGGGAGGGGGGTGTAACATCCCCAGCCACCCATGCTGGGGAATTCTACACTAGAAAACATTTTTATTCTTTGATCAACATACTGTAATAACAATAAACATATACATGCAACATATAATGACAATACCCATAATTATAAAGACAGTTATATCCACACATAGGATAAACCCATAAAAATAAACACATAAATAATAATGAAACATGTAAATTTATCACACAATTGACACTTATCTTGGTAAGAATATCACCAACTGCATGCAGACCTTCCATGAACCTCCCAACCTTAGACCACACTGCTCATCACTCTCAGCAGTGAGTCACCCCCGAGCTGGGACTAAACTCCACCTGGGTTAAGGGGTTCCTAACTAGGCTGATGTATCACAGTCAATAGGAAAGAATCTGTCATGGGTGCCAACTCAAACTAACTCCCTCATTCCCCACATGCCTGTCCCACCCCAGGAAGTGTGCCCCTTCTCTACTCAATAGTCCTTCGGCTACCCCACTTCCTTTCTGGGCTTTAGCAATAGGCCGAAAAGGAAGTCTCAAAGCCCTATAACTACAGTTTAACACCTTAAGGAAATCAATTCCCATAAATTCTCTCACCCAAAGAATTTCCCACGAGCCTGACAACCCTCCTCTTCAATATCCCATGGGTTTGACAACCCGCTTCTTTAGTCCAGCTCACAAGCTAACCAGGTACACCAACAGGTATGGTTATGGATACAGGTTCAGGTATAGTGACATGAAGGTACCGAGGATAGCTCAATGAGTGTGAATCATGATGATGGAATGATTGAATGAATGATGGAAGAATCCCAAAAATTAACTAATTCCAAACAATATGTATGCATGTTCCCAACTTGACACTTGTCATGTTGGGAGCTACTTTGGCCCACTTGTCCCCATCTTTAGAACTAGGATAAAATAATTATCCATACTTTATGATTTAAGGAATATTAATATAATATTCCTTTTTGTCTTTAGCTCCTTAGCTTAGCCCTTTTTCTTAACTTTCATCCCCCCCCTTTCCCTAACTAGTGGAGTTTAGTCCCCCATACTCTTTTATTGTGGTCGGTCTATGCACAACGATGTATTTTATTTTAATGTTGAGACATATACAAAAATAGGTGCCACTCCAAACATATACAAATCTAGGCTCTCTGTCCTAATACAAACATAATCCTCCTAGCTTATAATAACTGGCTCACCAGCCTATAAAACACAACATATACACAAAGTCTCCCTGGCCTCAAAATCGTGCACACTTAAGTTGTTGCGCATGGTTTCCTGGAATGTGCACACTTCATCATTTTACTGCGCAGTACATGCACGCACTATGCCATGAAAGATGAATACAAAATGATATCAAACAAATCACCAACTTAAGTACATTTTCATTTACATTTGCAACTGGGTTCGGCCTAGGGATATTACAATCCCTTCCCCTTATTTATGCACCGTCCTCAGTGCATTATGTACACATATAGAACAAAATTTTCAAAAATCCTCAAAAAGATGCAGGTATTCTACCCGCATTGCATCCTCATGCTCCCAAGTAGCATCCTTAGGACCATACCAATTCCATTGGACCTTTATAATCCCTATGGCTTGATTCCAGAGTTGTTAGATTTTTCGGTCTAGAATGCGTACCAGATGCACTTGGAAAGCGCCTTCTTGCTCCACCTAAATCAGATTCCAATCAATAACATGATTAGCATCAGGTATATATTTTTTGAGCAATGATACATGGAATACATTATGAAGAGACATAGATGCATGCAATACAATCATATAATCTATTGGACCAATCCTCTCTAGGATTTCAAACGGCCCACAATAGTGAGTTACCAACTTTGAACAATTTCCCAACTTCAGGGAACTTCTGTTGGCCTTCACTTTCAAGAATAAATGGTCCCCAACTTTAAATTCCCTGTGAGTTCTGCCCTTATCAGCATAGCTTTTTTTCTTGTCTTGAGCAACCTTTAAATTTTGTTTTATTTTCAACATTTTCTCCTCCATTTCCCTGAGAAAATATGGCCCAACCACTGCTCTATCTACTAGGTTATCCCAGCTTACCGGTGTGTTGTGCTTTCTTCCATAAAGTGCCTCAAATGGGCTCATCTTTAGATATGTTTGGTACCCATTGTTATAAGAAAACTCTACTAAGTGTAGGTAGTCTTCCCATTTTGATGGTTTATCCATCACATACATCCTTAAGATATCCTCAATCACTTGATTCACCCTCTCTATTTTTCCATCTTATTCTGTATGATAAGTTGTACTAAAATTCAAATTTGTTCCAAATCCATTAAATAATCCCTTCCAAAAATTTGAGGTAAATTTTGGATCTCTGTCAAACACGATTGTCTTGGGTATGTCATATAATCGAGCAATTTCTTTCATATAAACATCAGCAATGTTGGCTTCCTTGTGAGTGAGCTTAACTGGAATAAAATGGGCAACTTTAGTAAGCTTATCCACCACTACCATAATAGAATCATGTTGCTTGTTTATTCTGGGAAGTTTGGTGATGAAATCCATTGTTACAACTTCCAATTTCCACTCAGGAATGGGTAATGGCTCTAAACCAACTGGGTGTCTATGCTCAACCTTTACCTTTTGACATTCCAAACATTTAGCAATAAAATCAACAACTTCTTTCTTCATGCCTGGCCAATAATATTGGCTCTTGACAACTACAATAGTTTTCTGATAACCTGGGTGCCCAACATAAGGTACATTATGCATTTCTCTAAATATCATATTTTTCAATTCCTGGGAATTTAGTACATAAATTATGCCCCTGTACATGAGAATTTCATCATTATCTAGCTTGCATTCTTCAAATTTATGCTGCAAATTACCTTGATGTAATTTTGCCACTAATTCCTTGTATTGCAAATATTATTTGGAAGCCTCTATAATTCTGTCTTTCAAATCTGATTGGTACATGCTAATGGTTGTAGCATGCAATTTATGCACTCTTCTATTGAGTGCATCAGCCACTTTGTTCTCTTTCCCCTTGATATGCTTTATATCAAAGTCATATTCACTTAGAAATTCTAACCATATGATTTTCCTAGCATTTAGAGTTGGCTGATCAAATAGATATTTCAGACCATTATGGTTTGTCCTCAACTCAAACCTTTTCCCCATGAGGCAGTGTCTCCATTTCCTCAAGGCATGCACTATGGATGCCAACTCCAAATCATGAATAGCATAGTGTCTTTCATGCTCCTTCAACTTCCTTGATTCATAACATATAACAAATCCATTTTGACTGAGGACTCCACCAAGTCCTTCTTTACATACATCTGTGCATACAATGAAGTCTTCATTTGGGTATGCAATCCTTAGTATTCGAGCACTTGTTAATAATTGTTTCAAGTGTTGGAAACTCTTTTCACAATCCAATGTCCAATGAAACTTCACACCCTTCTTTTGTAAGGAAGTGATTAGGTGTGCAATCTCTGAGAATCCTTCAATAAATCTCCTATAGTAGCCCGCAAGGCCCATGAATTATCTGACCTCTGTCACATTCTTTGGTGTTGACCATTTTCCAATGGATTCTATCTTCTCAGGATCCACTTCTATCCCATCCTCTGAAATGATATGTCCCAAATAATGAATTTTGGTTATGATAAAATGAGCACTTTCTCAATTTGGCATACAACTGATGCTCCCTTAATAATTGAAACAACATCCTCAAATGATGCTCATGCTCTTCTTCTGATTTAGAATATATAAGGATGTCATTCAAAAAGACAATGACAAACTTGTCTAAATATTCTCAGAAACACCATTCATTAAGCACATGAAAACAACTGGTGCATTTGACAACCCAAATGGCACCACTATGAACTCATAATGACCATACCTTGTCCTAAAGGTGGTCTTGATGATATCTTCCTCTTTAATATTTACCTGATGGTATCCTGATCTGAGATCTATCTTTTAAAATATCTTTTCCTCCTTCAATTGATCAAAGAGATCATCAATCCTTGGTAGAGGATACTTGTTCTTTACAGTCACTTTATTCAACTGTCTGAAATCAATGCACAATATTAATGTCCCATCTTTTGTATTCATGAACAAGACTGGGGCACCCCAAGGTGACACACTTGGGCATATATACCCCTTCTTCAGAAATTCTTCAAGCTGCATTTGCAACTCCTTCAGCTCTGGTGTACTCATTCTGTAAGGAGTCTTTGACACTGGAGCTGCTCCAGGCATTAAATTTATAGAGAAATCAATATATGTCTTTGGGGGTAGTCCTGGTACCACCTTGAACACATCTTCAAAATCTTCCAGGACTGCATGGTCTTCCAAATTTGGCACCTTATCTTTAGGTGTCTCTTGCATATGAGTTGCAAATATTTGACACCCTTTTCTGTAACATTTCTTCAGCTGGAATGCTAAAATTTCTCTGATGCCTTGGGAATTCCCTGCACTTTTCTTAGGTTCCCTTCCTCATCAAAGAAAGTAAATGCCTTGTTATGATAGTCTAGGATAGCATGATGTTGGTATAACCAATCCATCCCAATTAGACAATCATAGGAACCTAAAGGCAAGATGTTCAAATCTTCCTCGGTGTTCAATCCATTCATGTCCATAAGACATGACTTAACCATCTCATTAACTTTTATTTTGGCTCTAGTATCCAGCTGCACCAACCAAGATTTTCCATGCTTGCTTCTTGGAAAATGCAAACTTTCCACCATCTTAGGATCTATATAACTGTGACTAGCTCTTGAATCAATTAAAATAGCAATGGTTTTGTTGTTGATCATACCTTCCACTTCAACCATATCTGACTGATACTCTTCTTGCTTGTTGTCCAGGGATGCATAGATCCTTGGTACATTTTTGCCCATGTCCTCCACTGTTTCAGCTTGTTGTACATTGTGAATAACCCTCACTTTTTCACCTCTGTGAGGGAAATCTCTAAACATATGATCTCCTTTACAACCCCAACATTGAATAGGTGTATGCCTCGGCCTTTGACCTCCTGTCTCAACTGCTCTGGGTTCTTTGGAAGTTGGTTTTCCTTGAGGATTATTTTTGAAGAATGGTGGCTTAGTTCCCTTCTTCCTCTGATCCACCTTGAATTTATTTATCTTCCCAATCTTTTTGGAAAGTTGGCCTTTCTTTTTGATGATCATTTAGGCATTTATCTCACCTGATGGTCTCCTCCAATGTCTTGGGATCATCATATTGTATTTTTTCATTGATGAATGATGGAAATCCACTCAAATACCTTTGAATCTTAATTGTCTTAGCCTTGATGAAGGAAACATATTTCAACAGTTTTAAAAACCTTCTTTCATATTCATCTATGGTCATACTCCCAAGCTTGAGTTCAAAGAACTCTTTCATTTTCTTGTCATAGTATCTCTTAGTCAAGTATTTCTTTTCAAAATACTTCTTGAATTCCCTCCAAGTAATAATTTTTTTGGCACAGGGGCAGGCCCAGGGTTCAACGCTATAACATCACACCAACAAAACCCTAACTATCAGCCCTTTCAGCAACACCTGCAAAGCAGATGAAGTCTCACCCGAGGTAGAGGCAGGGGTGTTTGCAGGACTCCTGTGTCTGTAACCTTAGCTGGGACATAAATCTATGACTGTAACACCTTAACAAATCACTTAGAAGTTATAGCTCATCAATATCCAGTCTTAGTTTACAACGTAGTTAAACCCTAATTATAGATCATTGCAATATTAAACCAGATCTACTATATTCAAGCACTAAGCACATCGACATAGGCTAGATCCAACATTCATCCATATTATTAAGCATATAGAATTAACCTATCTATCTATCATTCATCTATATCAAAGCACTAAGCAAGTAAACACATAAACACATCAATACATCACACAAAGAAGAGCAACACATCATGTATGTGGTTCACCCCCACCTTGGGGCTACGTCCACCAACTCTTCTTCTTTTATATTATATTATGTCGACCATTACATGCACAAAGCTGCAAAAACCCTACTCTGCATAGGACAGGGGATCTGTGCACTTCACTAGATCCTCCTTCCCCGAGTTATGTTACAGCACAAAGCCTCCTCTCAATTTCTTACAGTCTCTTGCACTTAGCCTTGCAAGTCTTACATAGCATGAAAAAAACATGTACTTGGAACTTAGCACACTTTCCCCTTACTTACATCACCTAGATACTTATTTATACATTACAAAAGTGGGCCTAAGCATGGGTAAACCCATGGGATGACATCCCCATACCCGTTACATAAGACCAAAACACAAAAATCCCTAAAAAGGGGCCAAGATCCTGCGATCTTCGCTTCGTCTTGCGCTCTGCCTTCGACAGCCTGTTGAAGTCCCAAAAATAGGTCAAACATGACCAAGAATTCTCAAAACTTGGTCAAGGGCCAACATGCCCCCAACACTCACCTATGACTCATCCTAAGTCACTCTGATCTGGGTAGTTTTGCTTCAAAAGCCTCGATATTGGCTTAAGATGCTTCGACTTGTTGTTGTTCCATGACTTTCTATTCAACAAACTCTTGGATGATTGCTTCATTGACAGGTCCCTCTAGGCGTTGTTCAACTACAGTGACAACTTGCTCCAGTTCTGCTCCTCGTCCTTCGATCTCTGTGAACAATTGGTAAGCCTCAACCTATATAGGTTGGAGCCTCTGAGTCACTTCCATGACTCTGCTCTGAATGGAGTGGACCTGCTGTTGGGCAGTGGGATGCTCTTGGGATCACTTCATTCTTTCAACAACTGATAGGGGCTTCAACTGTGCCTTTAGTGTTTCTGCTTGCTGCTTCACCTCTTGGAGCTATGACTCCAGTGTCTTCAGTTCTGGATTCTCAGTGAGTTTCTCATAAGTTTGGGCACTATGATCACTAAGTTTCTTACATTCCATGGAAAGGGCCTTTATTCATTCAACTGTGCTCCAAGAAGTTGCTTCTCTTTGATCCCTTACATCCTGCGGAGTGTCAGGCACTATACAGAGCTCTAAATATGTTATTATTTGTTGTAGTTGTTGGATACATTCCATGAGATTCTCTACTTGATATGTGACTCAGTCTTGTGCCTTTATCTCTTCTACTTCATCATCACCCCCTCGGTCAGGTGATACTGAAGTAGTCTTGTCTGAGGCGCTTCTTAAGTATTGGACCTCTTCGGTCTTCTTCCTACTGCTAGTTATGGGTGTGTCATGTTCTTTGTGAGTGGCCTCCGAGCTGTCTAGTTAGGGGCCAGGCATCTCTGCAGGGCTAATGAGGATGAGGAGGTCCACTGACCAGTCCTTAATGATCTCCTCAAGGTCCTCTTCTGTGAGTTTGTAGTATGACTGAAGCTGCTCCTTATGTTCATCTTGTCGCGCAGTAATATATATGAAGTGTCGATCTGCGCGGAACTTCATGAGGGGTCAGAACCTCTGTAGGGTGTTCGGCATCATGCGAGGTTCATCTTTGATGGATCTCTTCAACTGGAGACAATAGGTGTGAAAAACTATGTTCGACTGCCACTATTTGCTCATATCGCTCGAATACCAGAGCATGGTGAACTTCGCAGCAAGCGGTTCTAATGGATCAATATCTGGGAGGGTTGCACCTTCTGGCATCTCCCAAGAAACAAACATGATGAGGATCAGGAGCTAGCTAAAGTGAAACTCGTAGCCTTGATCCTGTGCTTCGCGACAGTCTAGCTCCAGCTAGTTAACTAGGTACTTCACCTAGTTCATCTGTAGGCCTTCCACGCATTTCCTTATGAGGTCAACAACAAAGATTGTGACCTACATGGGCCTGTTTTTCCTTACTAGCTTTCATGCAATTAGTTTCCATGCTAGGCACACTACGCCATTTTGGATGGAAACTAACTTGTAGCCTCGCATCCCCTTCTCAACATCACCATAGGTATCCTTGATCTTATGTGCTAGTGCGCGATCTATGGCTTTTCCTGGATAGAAATCCTACGGTTCAGGTCCTTGCATACTTAATCTGGTGATCCTATGGATCAACATCGGATCAACTATGATGTGGCGGTCTAGCCATAAGTAGCCACCATGGTAACATGAAAGTAGAATCTTGACATGAACGTTCACTTCCTGGTGCCTTTTGAGGTGTGGGATTTTCATTACATTAAGTACGGTGGACTATGTGAGGTTCATTTTCCGTGGCTGGGGGATTATCTTCGAGTTCTTCCCCTTTGTCCTGGTCAAGTATTTATACGGGGCGAGCATACTATGGTTCTTGCGATCCCCTAGGTTGAAGTTGCTGAACTTCAACGTGGCGATCTTGTCCTGTTGTGCTCGAACTGCATGTATCCCCTTTGGGAGGTACATAGTAACCATGGTGTACTCGAAATCTCTTGGCACACTATCACGACTCACCACGTCGACTAGAGGCAGGATGTAGTTGAGCAATATGGTTGAGATCAGCTTCTCATTTTCTAGGTCATCTTTGTGCTTGGTTCTCTTTTCCACTGATGGTTGGGATGGTCTGGCTCTACGAGCAGTCGACGGAGAGGCTTGCACTCCTCTTGTCGATGATTCTTTTACACCCATAGACATTACTTTGTCCAAAATTACTCTTTCAGTCATGAGGTCGATGAGTACCTCCTTCAAACATTCTTCGATTGCGCTAAGTTCTTCAGACATACATGATTGTGGTTGAATATCTCGGGTTGGAAGAGTAAATACTCAATGCAATGGGATGGATGATGATAGCGTGATGATCACTGTGAAAAATCAACTAATATGTGGGCTCAGATAATCATGGTGGGAAAAAGTGTTCTCAGTGCAAGGCTCGACAGGATAAATAGGTTACGAGGCAACAGATCTCTCCAATAGGAGAGAAGTCTCCATGAACTTAGTTCTGTCTGTTATGACATGGTCCCAACAGTTTGATGGTGAGATTTCTGGCCATAAATTTTGTTCTACCTATTCGGGGTGTTGGTCTAATGATTATACTATTCCCAATGGCTATATTTCTTCGCGATGGCGAAGTGAATTGTGACGTTGTTTTGATATCCCGACGAAGTTCCATTTTTGCAAATTTTCCCTCTACGAAGTTCCCTCTGGAACCTTCTGTAACTTTTCAATCTTGGATCTCTTCTTACTGAGATTTCTAGCGTTTTTCCCAGTGAGCTTTGTCTAGGTATTCCTCTTTCCATTCTAATTCTTATCTTCTTTTGGCATAGTAACTTTACGTTGTTGATATTCTTTCCTAAGATCCAAAGGAAATACTTCGTCTCTATCTGGAATAGGTACTTCAGTCTTCGGTGGGTCTTCTAGTGTTATTGCAACTTCGACATCCAAGTCTCTGGTGTTAAATATCTTTTCTCTAATCTTCTATTCTCCAATCCAGTGTGCAATCCTCCCAGTCATGAAATCTTTTAATTCTTGCTTCTTCTACTCTAAGACTTCTTCTTCCTTCCTTCTGACCTAATCTCTTTCAATCCAAGGTTTTCCTAGTAATATAGCAAATGGAGCAATGTTCTTAATAAATTTAACAATCTTAAAATGTTCCTTTGTCGAAGTTCCATGAGAGTTCATAGATGTCTGAGTGAGATTTCCACTCAGGGTTATCTGTTTTCCTATAAATAATCCTATTCCTCCCAATGAAGGAATCATAGCAGGCTTTCCTAAAGTTTCCCAAGTTCTTTCTGTCATAACATTTACTTGTGTTTCTTCATCCAGAATGCAGTCAATGTCGAAGTCTCCTATTCTTTCTTCTATGCACTCTTTTTCATTGAATATCTATGATAAGTTGGTATGTCCGCGATCATTCAAGGTTTCTTTCATTTGTAGAAATACAGTCTCTGATTCTTTCTATGGTTCTGCCATGGTCTTAGTTGTTGGATATGCCTTAGGGTTTTCTTGTCTCATATTCATTCTTTCAAGCTTAACAATCATTCAAGGGAAATCCAATACTTCATGGTCCATAGCATTACAACAAAGATAACTAGGTCTTCTACCAGAGCATTCCTTAGCCATATGCCCTGGTCTTATGCAAATGTAACAAAGGGTTAATCCTCGTTTTCTTTTAAATGATCCCCAACCTTTCCTGTACTGCATGCTAGGATCATAGTAGCTAACCTGCAAAAAATTCTTTCTAGGATCCTGCATCCATTTGTTAGTCCAAACATTCTTTCTATGCATAGGTATAACATATCTTTCACTATTCTTATCAGATCTACTCATATCAAATCTTCGTTCATCTATCAGTTCCCTAGTTTCCAAGCTAGGACAAATCTTATTAAACATACCGAGATCCATATTTTAGAAACAAAATTTTCCACTTATCTTACTTCTACATAGCACAAAGCTTACATATATTACCTCTTTTCTTCAGATCTGACCCTTTTTTTTTTCAGATTTGACCTATTTTCTTCAGATCTAACCCTTCCTCTTGGCACAGAGCTTCACAGATCAAGTAGTACTACGTACTAGGGCAACAGTTCTATGCACGAAGCTTTTCTCTTTTTCAGTTCAGGTCTTCGCACAAAGCTCCTTTTTCCTCAGTTCCCAGCAATCACAGTTTTAGGTCCTGGCAACAGAACCATTTGTTGGCACAGGGGAAAACCTAGGGTTCAATGCTATAACATCACACCATCAAAACCCTAACTACCAGCCCTTTCGGCAACACCTGCGAAGCAAATGAAGTCTCACCCGAGGTAGAGGCAGGGGTGGTTGCAGGACTCCAATGTTTGCAACCTTAGATGGGACACAGATCTATGACTATAACACCTTAAAAAAGAACTTAACAGTTATATTTAATCAATATCTAGTCTTAGTTTACAACGCAGTTAAAACCTAATTACAGAGGATCGCAGTATTCAAACAAATCTACTATATTCAAGCACTAAGCACATCCACATAGGCCAGATCTAGAATTCATCCATATTATTAAGCACATAGCATTAACCTATCTATATATCATTCATCTATATCAAAGAACTAAGAAAGTAAACACATAAACACATCAATACATCACACAAACCAAAGCAACACAACATGTATGTGGTTCACCCCCACCCTGGGGCTACGTCCACCAACTCTTCTTCTTTTATATTATCTTATGTCGATCGTTACATGCACAGAGCCGCAAAAACCCTACTCCACATAGGACAGGAGATCTACGCACTTCGCTAGATCCTCCTTCCACGGGTTGGGTTATAGCACAAAGCCTCCTCTCAATTTCTTACAGTTTCTTGCACTTAGCCTTGCAAGTCTTACATAGCATGCACAAAGCATGTACTTAACACTCAACACACTTTCCCCTTACTTACATCACCTAGCTACTTATTTATACATTACAAAAGTGGGCCTAAGCATGGGTAAACCCATGGGCCGACATCCCCATACCCGTTACATAAGCCCAAAATCCAAAAATCCCTAAAAAGGGGCCGAGATCCGATGATCTCTACTTTGTCTTGCGCTCTGCCTTCAACAGCCTTTCGAAGTCCCAAAAATAGGTCAAACATGACCAAGAATCCTCAAAACTTGGTCAAGGGCCAACAAATTTTCTCTTTAATGTGTTGCACCTGCACAAGCTGATCCCACCACATGGATGCCTTTCCCTTGAGTTGATAGATGGAAATTCTACCTTCTACATGAGAAGAATAATTATACAATTAAAAATACTTTCTCATGCCCAACAACCATGTCTCTGCATCTTCAACCTTCTTGTGCTCACCATCAAATGTAGGAGGTTTGATTTTGTTCATTTCTCCTTGTAGCTCATCCACCCCAAACCTCTTATGCTTCCTGACCGGGGATGGAGTTGAGATGTTGTGTTCTCTCTTATGGGAATTCCTTAGGGAGTTACGGTGATGTCTGCTAACACTTCTTGCTCTTATTTTCTCATCAAGAGACTCGTGACTTCCCGATTTTCTTGAGCCACTCTCCTTATCCAATTTATTTTATATTTTGTTCAAGCTATGCATTAACTTCATGTTGAATTCCTCCTGTTGCTCCTTGTCTCTCATAGGCCTTTCATTATCAACTTTATGGCTTTGGACATCCTTCTGCAAATTTTTAATGGTCTCTACCATATTCATGTTTTCATCCCTTCCTTCTCCATGTCCATTAGAGTTTGTTTCTTCCATGCCCAAATGGACATCCATCCCTTTAATCTCATCTTCTTGGATATAAGTCCCATGTGCCTCTTCCATTCCTATGGACTCTGTGTTGATATTGATCTGATCTAGTTGTTGTTAACTCTGCAAAATGTGCAGCTAACAAAACTTTGTCAGGTTAATTGACTCAACAATTTCATGAAAATATATGAACCATTCTGGTTCAATAATATATTAGAAATATTTCTTCCTATTTCCTGAAATCTTGAGTGCCCAGATCAATTTTCTATGTGCATATTTATATTCCACTACCCGAGACCTTTCCAATGCCTTCTCCCATGCTCAATTCTGAGTCTTAAGCAGAAAGTTATGGATATTTGAAAATTGCACATTAATTTTCTGTTCACACTTCAACTTGGCGCAAATCTGCGCTGTAATTATGCATTTTTGCACCTACTCCATTAGATTTCTCATAGGAGCTCAATTTGATTTCTTCATATACATATGCTAGACACTTTTTCCAAGTTTCACCTTTTTCTGGGTTCTGGAATGCTACTTACAGCCTCTTGAAGTTCTAGGATAATTCATGTTTTTGGTCTAGAATGCTACAGGTACCTTCTTTGCCATCTTAAACACTTTTAACATGCCCAAAAATTTAATTCAGCTCTGGTAATGTCTTCTATGGTTCAATAAATTTCCATTGACTTCTCTTACGCCTCATTCTGATTCTGGAGCAGAAAGTTATGGCTCTTTAAAGTTAGTTGAGTCTTAAAATTTACCCTCCACTGTTTGTGTTGTAACTTTCTCATAAAAGCTCTGTTTGATGAATGGTTTACACCATTAGAAAGATATCTCCGAGATATTTTATTTGAGATAAAGGGATAGAGTGTAACTTGGTACACATTATTCTTGTGGTTTTTGCATTGCTAAAAACGTTTTTAAGGGCCTCAAAAACGCACTTAAAAAAGATGGCGTTCAAACAGTATAAAATGTTGCAGATATTAACTAGTTTTTCGTTGTTGTTCACCCTCAAAACTACTTCATGCACACAAATTTAAACCTGTACACCCATATATACTATGCGCAATGACACCACAAGGTAAATCGTTCTCCGCGCACATATAACCAATGTGTATCACTTATTTTTCGCACCAATAACTGACGCACATTACTTTTGTGTCGCACGCGAATATCCACCACGCAAAATTTTCGTTCTTGCACCAATACCTATTGCATGCAATTTTTGTATCGCGCACTGATATTCTGTGTTCATTTCACTCTATGTGTTGCACCATGCCAAAGTTTAGTACGCCCCCACCGCACACCATTAACTAAACTGTCGCGTGACAACATATATCGTCATTGCGCGTGCACCAACCAAACTCCTATGCACTCTGCCAATACTGTGCACACCATGTGCGCCATTATTATATGTGTACACACTGTGCACACCTTATTATGTGTATGCACACCACACGCCAGTATTACACATGTGTCACTCAATCCGCACCGCGCAATGATAAATTTAGCGTCCGCACCCACACACTAACATTTTTTCGCGCGACACCAAAATTTAGTGCGCGCATCCGCACACCAACATTTTTCCGCACAGTGCCATAATTTAGTGCGCACACCTGCACACCAACATTTTTTCGCACGATGCCAAATTTTACATATCACAAGATTTTTACTACGCATCATGCATTTTTAGTGCACCTACCTACGCACATACATTTTTATGCGCATCGATTCCTCATGAATTCCGCTGCAAAAATTGGGGCTTTTGCTTAACTTTTCCCCAATTTTTTTACCATAGACATTCTGCAACTATGAAATTTGTTCAATTTTACCCTGATAACACCAATTCAACCACTGTAACTCCAAATCGTTGTGGGTTGACATTTCTGAAACAAATTTTTCCCAAACTCAATTCACGAATTGAGAATTTTAATTACAAAACTCACTCCATCTGTCATGGCTTCACTGTAACTTCAAATTCGACCAATTCCAGGTATGAATTTTCTAGAACAAATATTACATCAAGAATATCTTACCACATGGCCAAATTTATGAATTTTACCATGAATTTAACAACAAAAATTGGGGCTTTTTCCCAATTTTGCGTCATTGATTCTAAATTTTACCATGGACACTCTACAACTTGAAGTTTGGCCACTTAGAAATAAATCCTCTGTGAAATTTCTCTTCAACTCAACTTGCTCGGCCCATCCAGGCTCAGTGTTGAAAGCTGAAGCTCTGATAACATATTGTAACATCCCCAACCACCCATGTTGGGGAATGCTACACCAAAAAATGTTTTATTCTTTGCTCAACATAATGAAATAACAATAAACATATACATGTAGCATATACAGACAATACCCATAATTATAAAGACAGTTGTAACCACACATAGAATAAACCCATAAAAATAAACACGTAAATAATAATGCAGCATGTAAATTTATCACACAATTGACACTTATCTTGGTAAGAATATCACCAATTGCGTGCAGACATTCCACGAACCTCCTAGCCTTAGAACACACTGCTCATCACTCTCAGCAGTGAGTCACCCCTGAGCTGGGACTAAACTCCACTCGGGTAAAGGGGTTCCTAACTAGGATGATGTATCACAGTCAATAGGAAAGACTTCATCATAGGTTCCAACTCAAACTAACAGCTTACAATCCCTCATTCCCCACATGCCTGTCCCACCCTAAGAAGTGTGCCCCTTCTCTACTCAACAGTCCTTCGGCTGCCCCACTTCCTTTCTGGGCTTCAACAATAGGCTAGATAGGAAGTCTCAGAGCCGTGTAGTTGCAGTTTAGCACCTTAAGGAAATAAATTCCCAATAATTCTCTCACCCAAAGAATTTCCCACGGGCCTGACAACCCACCTCTTCAATATCCCACGGGCCTGACAACCTGCTTCTTCAGTCCATCTCACAAGCTAACCAGGTACACCAACAGGTATGGTTATGGATACGGGTTCAGGTATAGTGACATGAAGGTACCTAGGATAGCTCAATGAGTGTGAATCATGATGATGAAATGATTGACTAAATGATGGAAGAATCCCAAAAATGAACTAAGTCCAAAAAATATGTATGCATGTTCCCAACTTGACACTTGTCATGTTGGGAGCTACTTTGTCCCACTTGTCCCCATCTTTAGAACTTAGGATAAAATAATTATCCATACTTTATGATTTAAAGAATATTAATATAATATTCCTTTTTGGCTTTAGCTCCCTATCTTATCCCTTTTTCTTAACTTTCATCGCCCCCCCTTTTCCCTAACTAGTGGAGTTTGGTCCCCCATACTCTTTTATCATGGTCGGTCTGCGTGCAATGATGTATTTTATATTAATGCTGAGACATATACAAAAATAGGCGAACTGGCCTTTATCATCTAGGCCCTCTGGCCTAATACAAACATAATCCTCCTAGCTTATAATAACTAGCTCACCAACCTATAAAACACAAGATATACACAAAGGATCCCTGCCCTCAAAATCATGCGCACTTAAGTTGTTGCACGCGGTATCCTGGAATGTGCACACTTCATCATTTTACTGCACAGTACATGCACACACTATGCCATGGAAGGTGCATACAAAATTATATCAAACAACTCATCATCTTAAGTACATTTTCATTTACATTTACAAATGGGTTCGGCCTAGGGATATTACAGGGGGTGAATCAGTAATGAGCAATTATACCAATTATTAATCCTTTAAACCATAAAGTATATTCTTTTACTTATTCAACCACGTTCATATGTTCATCATCAATATCTTACTGTATCATAAGCATTAACATTCATCAGTGCATAATAAATAATAATAAACACATCCACACAATGCAAAATACACCAATATTTACATGGAAACCCAATGTGGGAGAAAACCACATAATGCTTTTCTTATATGTCAAGAATTACATTTAAGGAAGCACCAACTTCCAATTCTCCAGCTACAACTGGAAGGAGGCTCCAACCCCCTAGTTTCTCAGGATACAATCTAAGGGAAGATCCAACTCCCCAATTCTCTGGCTATAGCCAGAAGGAGGCTACAACCCCCTATGTTCTCTGGCTACAACCACCTATTCTTTCCCCATCCAACCACCCTAAAATATAAGTAGAATGATGGAACCACTGTCACACTATCACTGTGAAATATACTGATGTAAACATGTACCAATCAACATGCACCAAACAACTTATAATCAACCTGTACCATAAAAAAGTGCATCAACCATGCACCAACCTGTACCAAACAACTTGTAATCAACCTGTACCATAAACAAGTGCATCAACCATGCACCAATCTGTACCATCAACGAGTGCATAAACCATGCACCAAATATGTACCAATCATGCATCAAATACACATAAATTATGACTCATCAATATGTACCAACATCATCAACTATACACCTCATGTATGTGCCAACTCATCAACTACTTGTCTCAACCATGTACCCAACATGTACCTCAACCATATACAAAATACATACACCAATATAAGCATCAAAATTTATCTAACAATTCATCACTCTATCCATAAACCCAATACCATAAACCATTACATCAAACCATGTGCCACAACCTCACTGTTATTGATCCGAAAAGATCTTTTACATGACAATGGTTGAGTTATTTAGCATGTGTTAATTAACCATTTAGGAAGTTGAATGAAAGAGGATGAATTATGAATGAAACATGATAGACATATATACATATACAGATCTGAAATAAAGCAAGAAGAACAACAAACCATAAACACCAATGTGATAATGGAGTTCAACAATCTCGCCTACGTCTCCGAGCCTTTGTCTCAGTGGGTGAGGCTTTCTTATTTCTGTTCAAAGTGAAAGATACCATATATAATAAATATGCAGAAAAAAAATAAAATGCTAGAAATGGCAGAATAACAATAATATATTTAGCATAATCTCCACAATAACACAAAAATGATATAAGAACAACAACATAAATAACACTTTGATTCAGAAAGCAATGTTCGCAGGCCTCTTCGAGGGGGAAAACTCCAATCGAGAAGCACTCTATTACAATAATCTCCAAGCTAGAGTTTTCATACCCTCGACCCTTATTTATACTAAATATGTCTATCAAGAGAAGCATCTAGAGGAATATCCTTCTAGAAGTGAAAGCTTCTATTAGGTCTTCTTACATCTGCCTTATTCTATTTTATTGAAAGGCCTTATTAATATTGAACTTTATTACATCTGAATATATTGATCTACCTATGTGTGGGTTAGGACCCTAACATGTCTGCCCCCTTAAAAACAACCTTTTCCTCAAGGCTTGAGATGTGGAAACTGCTGCAGAATGGTAGCTAGTTCCCAAGTGGCATCTGCTGGAGTCGTATCTTTCCACTGGACTAGCACTTCCTTGATGGTTCTCTGACGCAGGAAACACTCACACTGGTCCAAAACTGCTTCTGGTTGTAGTCAAATGGATCCTTCTTCAGCTAACTCGAGAAGGTTGGTTTGAATTTGGCACCTAGTTCCAATCACCTTCTTTAAGCATGAAACATGAAAAACTAGATGTAGCTTCGACTGACTGGGTAGAGCTAACTAATATGAAACTTGTTCCACATGCTTGAGAACTGTATAAGGACCATAAAATTTGGGTGCTAGCTTCTGATAAGGCTCGACCTTTAGGGAAGTTTTCTTGTATGGTTGCAGTCACAGAAACACCTGATCCCCTTCTGCAAATTGACGTTCAGAGCGACCTTGTTCTACTTGTTGCTTCATGCAATTCTGTGCCATGACCAAGTTCTCTTTAAGGGTATGAAGAATATCCTCTTGAACTGTAAGTGTTTGGTCAACCACCTGGACCTTTGAAGTACCTGGTAAGTATGAGAGAACTAAAGGTGGCTTCTATCCATATACCGCTTCAAAAAGAGTCATGCGAGTAACTGTATGGTAGGAAGTGTTGTACCACCATTCGGCTAGGGGTAGCCATTGAGCCCATTGATGTTGTTTTTTAGAGGCAAAACACCTAAGATATGTTTCCAAACACTTGTTGACAACTTCCCTTTGACCATCAGTCTGGAGATGATAAGTTGTGCTGAGATGCAATTGGGTGCCCTGTAGCTTAAACATTTCTTGCCAAAAATTGCTTGTGAAAGTTGGGTGACGATCAAAAACAATAGAGTGCGACATGCCATGAAGCTTGAAGACCTGGTCCATGAAAAGTTGAGCCACTGTGGATGTAGTAAATGGGTGTTGAAGAGTGTAGAAATGAGAATACTTGGAAAGGCGATCCACAACCACCATTATGACTGATTTATTCCCTGATTTGGGTAAGCCGGTAATAAAGTCCATAGAGATATCCTTCCAAATAGCAGGTGGAATTGGAAGCGGTTGTAGTGTGCCCGAAGATTTGACTATTTCTTCCTTGTTGCATTGACATACCTCACATTCAACAACAAAATTACAGATGTCCTGTTTCATACCATCCCAGAAAAAAGAATGTTTGACCCTGTCATATGTTTTGGGGAACCCTGACTGCCTCGCTGTGGGTGTAGCATGAAGCTCAGAAAGTACTGTGGATTTAATCTTTGATTGTTTACTTAAATACAAACGACCTTTGTATCGAACCTCATCATAGAGACAAGAGTACCCTGTGGGAGTCAGAGCCTTGGTTTGCAATTGCTGGATCAGATGTGAAATTTTGGGTTCTTGAAGCCATTCCTGGCGCACAGCTTGGAGCCAATCGGGTACAATGAAGGAAAGGGAAAAAATGGATCCTTCTTCTTCATATTTTCGGGATAGTGCATCCTCCACTACATTGTCTTTGTCCTTCTTGTAAATGATCTCATAATCATAACCAAAGAGCTTAGTCACCCATTTTTGTTGCTCCTGGGAGGAAATGCGTTGTTCGAGAAAGTACTTGAGGCTTTGATGGTCGGTCTTAATTTGGAAGCATTGCCCCAAGAGATAAGGGTGCCACAGATCAATGACATGAAGAATAGCCAACATTTCCTTTTCATAAATGGGTTTGCCCGGATTCCTTTCAGATAGTTGCTTGCTGGTGAAGGCCAAAGATCGACCCTCTTGCATAAGGACATCACCGATTCGTTTCCCCAAGGCATCACATTCCAACACAAAGGTCTTTGTGAAATCAGGAAGGGCCAGAACCAGAGTGGTGCACATGGCCATCTTCAAGGTTTGAAAATCTTGAGCAACGACTAGAGTCCAAGTGAAAGAGTTGTTTTTTAGGAGAGTAGTGAGATGTGCTACAATCTTTCCGCAGTTCTTAACAAACTTACGATAGTAACCTGTTAAGCCTAGAAATCCATGCAAGATTTTGAGAGTATTTGGGTGTGGCCAGTCTTGCATAGCTTCAGTATTTTTTGGATCCACCCTAACACCATCCTTGCCAACCAGATGACCCAAGTATTCTACTTCTGAGGCACCAAAAGCACATTTAGACAGTTTCAGGAAAAGTTGGTGCTGGGAGAGGAGATGGAGAACTTGATCCACATGAGTAAGATGGTATGTCTAGGTTTTTCTATATATGAGGATATCATCAAAGAAAACTAAGACAAAATGACGGAGAAAGGGATGGAAGACATGATTCATGAAGCTTTGGAAGGTGGAGGGGGCATTACACAAGCCAAAGGGCATGACCAAAAACTCATAGTGGCCCTCATGAGTGCAAAAGGCCATATTGGGAATGTCTACCTCTTTCATACGGATTTGGTGATAGCCCGAGCGAAGATCAATTTTATTAAAGAATTGGGCGCCACTCAATTCATCCAGGAGGTCATCAATGACAGGAATGGGAAATTTGTCTTTAATGGCCAGTTTGTTGAGGGCACGAAAGTCAGGACACATTCTCCAAGTACCTTTTTCTTTAAGACCATGACTATAGGAGAAGAATAAGGGCTCGTACTAGGGAGGATAATGCCTGCATTAAGGAGTTCCTAGATCATTTTCTCAATTTCTTTTTTTTGTGAAAAGGGGTGGCGATATGGACGGATATTGGGAGGAAGGCTTCCGGGTAGAAGGGGAATGGAATGATCATGAACACTGTGGGAAGGAGGGAGTCTTTATGGAGTGGAAAATACCATTTGATGTTTAGAAAGGAGAGCTTGGAGGTCATGCGGCACCGAGGGTGTCTCTATTGCTTGGATGGCATGGAGTTAGGCAATGACACCAGAATGACCTTTTTTGAGCATCTTTTCCATGCGATGGGAACTAATGACCTCAGGTGAACCAGTAGTGATGCCTTGGAATTTATATTGGTGGCCTTCCTGGTAGAATTGCATGCTTAATGCCTCAAAATCCATGAGAATGGGACCCAAAATTATTAGCCAGTTGGCACCCAACACAATGTCACAACCACCCATGTCGATAGCAAACATATGGGATTTTAGGTGGTAGTCACTGATTTGGAGACGCACATTTTCACAATGCCCTCCACATTTCATGGAACCACCATTGGCAATTATGATTTGGAAATTGTTGACGACATGGATGTAGCAATGAGTTTCTTGGGCAATGCGGCGATGAATAAAATTATGGGTGCTTCCACTATCAACCAGAATGATGACCTTACGATGCTTGATTTAACCGATTAACTTGAGGGTTTGGGGAGCATAAAATCCAGTGAGAGCATTAAGGGAAATGATAGGTTCTACTTCTGGAGGGTCTGAGGGAGGGGTTATGTCAGTGATTTCATGTGACTCAGATTCAAGGGGAGTTTCAACATCCTCTTCCAAAATATCCTCAGAGATGGCCATAAAAATATTTTGATCCTTACACTTGTGGCCCAAGAAATATTTTTCATCACAATTATAACAAAGGCCTTTGAGTTGGCATTTAGCCATTTCAGCCCTGCTCAATTTTTGGATCTTTAATGGGGTGGAGGGAGTAGTGGGAGTGACGAGTTTAGGGCGAGGGATAAAGGAGGGTTTGTGGTTTTGAGATGATACAACTTGTTGTGCTTCTTTAGCTCTTTTAGTAGCCTCCACCCAAGTCAAGGGTCGAGCCATGAGGACATGGGCCCGAATCCCCTCCTTGAGGCCACTGATAAAACACTCTCGAAAGAAATCAATAGTCATGCCCTCTGTTCAAAAAGCCAGGAAATTAAAGGCAGCTATGAAGTCTTCTATTGTTCCAGATTGTTTCAACTTTGTCAAATGTCCCAAATGGTTGGTGTCCATGTCAAAGAATTCATAAAGCTCAGTCACAAATGGGGTCCAAGCGATATACCCTTGACGAGAAGTTTTTCTCCATTGCCACCATTGCCAACGTTCTTGATCTATATGGAGAACACCATACCTGAGTTTGGCCAAGTCATCTGTGATGTCGTATAAAGATAAATAATGTTCCATTTGGGTGACCCAACCAGTGGGGTTCGAGCCATCAAATTTGGTCACATCCACCTGCAGAAGGCGTATGTCACATTGAAAGTATTGGTGCTGAAAGGTATGGGAATGGGAGGAATGTTCGCCTTCAGTCTTTGGACGTGATTCAGAGAAATGGTCTGTTAAGAACCTATACTAGATCTGCAAATATAATCACCACAAATACTGAATACACAATAGATCCATAGAGAAATATAGAAGAAACAACACTTTATTATATCAAACCCTTGAGGTAGGGCAACACCGTACAATGGATCCTATTATGGAAGGGATCCTCTCCTGTTCACTTGCCTCTTCGAGGGGGCATCCTCCTATTGAGCT
>JZKD02S0715394.1:36420-48614 GCA_000966675.3 Picea glauca | reverse complement strand
CACCTGGATCTAGAACAAAACAGGACAGAATAATACACTTTCCCTAGATTTTAACTGTTGAAGGAACTAGGAGGCAAGGATCATGTACATACCTTATGATCGCTTCCTTGGGTCTCTGTTGTTCCAAGCTTCACTCCAATGCTCTTGTATCGCCCAGACCACAACAAAACAAACCAATTGAAGTGAAGACAATTCAATATATTCAACAGTTAATCCATACATATGATCAAGGAGTTATGTAATAAAGTGACATCAGCTTTATGGGAAAGGGACATATTACTGTATTATATTGATTGAAAGTGAAACTTAATCCATACATATGATCAAGGAGTTATGTAATAAAGTGACATCAGCTTTATGGGAAAGGGACATATTACTGTATTATATTGATTGAAAGTGAAACTTACAACCTGAGCCTTGATGCTGCAAATCTCCTTTCGATGGCTCCTAGCTCTGACACACACTCTTGCTCATGCATGAAGAAAATCAACCACTTTTGATAACCTTGCTGGTGTCTCTAGCTGCTGTAGCATTGGTCCTTCATACAATCTTACACTAATTCTCCAATCAATCCCTTGCTAGTTTGCTTCCAACCTTTTCCATGAGCATTCTCTTCAATATATAGGAGAGAATAGATTAGTTACTTGGATAGGAATAATCCCAAGATATCAGGAAAACCAATACCTAGATAACCATTCGAATGCCAACTCATCCTTCTAGAAGATTCCCTTCTAGAAGGCTTGAGAACTTCATCTTTTTCCTTCCTTTAGAAGATGTTCGCACCCTGACAGTTAGGTACAGTGCAAACCCCTCGCACTCCAGCTTAATGCAGCCTGCGAGAATCAGGCATTCTCGTAGGAAAATATATAGGTAGCCTGCGAACCTCTCTTAAAAGTATGATTTCTGGAAGCAGACAAATGTAACTTTTCTCAAGAAAGTGTTCTTAGTGAACAACTTGATTTTCCATCATCATAACATCATCACGATGACCAAAATTTTGGATAACAGAATGCCCCCCAAAGTCTGAGAGTGGAACCAGTGACAGTCGATAGACTTTGTAAGCTACATGTGTGTGTCAAGAACCAAGAGAACATCTAATCGGAAACCTACAAACATCCAAGCATTGGAAGAATATCATGTATATCAATTTCTAAGGTAGGCATTCCCATACTCAAATCATAGACTTATGACATCATAAACAAAGGTCATGGCCACCAATCATACACTGTGGATCCATGCCGTCACAATATAGCATAGCCACCTGAATACACTGTGGATCTATGCGACAAAGTTTTAAAGCAAGACGACATAGCCACAAAACATACACAGTGGATCTATGTGTCACAAATTATACGTACTCCATCGCAACCTGGATCACAAAGATAATATCCAGGGTCTTCAATCTTGGCGCCCAAAGTACGAATCTAACCATGTGATTACATGTGTCGAAGTCGAACATGGTAGAAACCACTTGATTACCGGTCATTAATGTAACCATTAACAAGTGCGAGGGAAATCACCATTGATATCAATGACTCCCAAGGTACTATAGTACAATCCATCGACTGTGAATAAATGAGTTGATGTCCAAAAACCGATGGAATCTTTCGATCAGGGATCAATGATATAAACCCACTGTCGAAAGCAAGGAAACTTGCCATTGAGGCATGCAAGCTCCAAGGTACTGAATAATTTCTAAGTCTTGATTCCGGATAATGTGCTGAAGTCGATGGAACAAAACTCATCATAGGAGGGCCTTAATGTATCCCCCATCAATGACACGAAATGAGTAACAGAGTTTGAAAGTGAAATAGAGTATGTGGCAATTGGACTTTGGACACAGGGAAGGCCGACATGGAGAGAATGGATAACTGCAGATGGCTGACTCAATAGAGGTTTCAGACGGACTGCTCTTGAACATATGAATGACACGACCAATGATGTGGCAACATTGACTAAAAGACGACACATGGAAAGACCTTGTTATCAAATCAAATGAGAGACAAATGGATATCCCAAGCCGGCTTCAAATGATGAATAGGGGGTGTCATGTTCAAGAGCGACACTTACTACCAATCAATACAAAGATGAAACATCCCTTTCCCAAATTTCCCCCCACCATTTCTGGCAAGTACCTCTTTATTTTTACGCAAGCTTGAAGAGGATCACATATGCTTGTTGATATAAGCTCATCGTTCGTACGAGTCCCTCGGAGTATTTTTAATGAACCCTAGGAAGGAGTGGTTCGGTCCCATCACGGGTTTGTCAATGTTTGTTTAACGAGTCCAGAGATAGTAAACTCGAAGGTTTTTCAAGATTATAGAGTTTGGAAAAACACTTTAAAAGAGAAATATCTTAGTTCCTTTTTTGTACAGTAGTCCAACGAGACCAAAAAAGGGTTAAACTATCACTCGAAAGACGCACACTTCAAATACTTTAGCGAGCGTGAAAATAGCAAGATCGCTCAACAATCTTTTCATGTTTAGAGAGTCTGAAAAGAGCTTAAAGAAAACTCCAGGGGCGTTCCTTTTTCATATAACCATAGCGAGCCCGAAAAAGTGATAAAACAACGCTCGATCACGTTCTTATGTTTTTCACAAGCGCAAGAACGGACAAAAGGCGCTCGAGGTTTTAGGTAAAAACCATAACAAACAATCAAAATCACACCACACCAGGGAAAAAATTCTATTCATAATCATCCATGTTTCATACCTGCAATTCATTTCACTCATTTTCACATTAGTGATTAGGTTAAATAATAAATAAACATAAAAAACCCACATTTGATATAGTAAAAAGTAATTAAAATGAGTGAATAACCAAATTTACCATATCATTTCACACTTTTACCATTGAGTTCAAAAAACCCTCATTTTACCCTTTGCATTCAGTGTTGATTTCCAGAAGCTACGAGTGATCATTTGACGAGCCGTCAGTAGCATTTTGGTAAGTTCTTCATTCCTGATCTTTTCATGGTTTGAAAATTTGATTTCATTGGTTAAAAGTTCAGTTTTAAATTAGTTTTTTGAACCCTATTCACGTGGAGGCATTCTCACAGGTGGCCCATACGGGACCTACGAGAATGACTCATTCTCATAGGTGGGTCATAAGCCGTCTGTGAGAAGTTCGCACCATGCATAGTATGGCACCTGTGAGCAGCGCAGAACTCAAAAATTGTTGAAACGTTTAGCCAATAGAAAATTTTTATTTCATGAACAAGATCATTAATCATCTTCATATGTTTCTTATGCAGGTTAATAGCCACAACCATGGTACTTGAGTGGCGGGAACGAGAGCATGAGGAGGATAATGAAAATGCCAAAAATCACCCTCCCACCATAGCTGCACTAAGAGACTGTGGTCTCTTAAAATACTTTCGTATCCTGGGCATGAGAGCCCGAGTTCGATTACTGGAGTACCTAGTCCGAATGTGGGATCCGGACCAGCAAGTTTTCATTGTGGGAGCTCATACATTAACCATTGAAATCGAGGACATATATTTCTTGACTGGATTATCCAGGCGTGGGTCCTATGTCAGTTTGACCAGCAGCAGAGAAGGTGGGTTAAAAACGAGTGAATATTGCAACCAATACTGCGTACCTAAGGCTGAAAGAAAGAAACGGAAAGTGGCAATTTGGGGAGTAACTGAATTGACTCTCCGCACTATTCTCTTCATGATTGCTAGGATGGCTGGAAGTGCCACTCCTCATATGGCATTGCAGAGCTATTTCCAGTACGCCATCGAGTGTACCGAGCCCCGGGTATTTAACTGGGCTGATGCAGTATTGCGCAATATCAAAAAATAGTTGACTAAGTGCAGGCGTGGAGATCTGAAACAGTTTGTATATGGATACTTATTAGTGTCCTTCTTCCTAGAGAGGGTCCCTGTGCTTAGACTACCGACAGAGTGGCATTTTCCGGGTCCTAGGGATCCGAGGATGTTGCGGTGGTGTCAGCTCATGGCTCGACATGTGGCAGGACCAATCGTCAAATATGACGATATTTTCTTTGACTGGTTGCAAAACCAAATGCTGATGGTCAACGACTGCTCATATGTCGGGTTGGATTTCCGAGGAGATCCAGATCTAGCACTACCTGAGGATGCTCAGTGGGGAGACCCTGGTAATAAGTACACAAATTTGTTGTTTTTAAATGTTTTTGAATTTTTATCATATTTAAATGTTTTTGTTTTATAGATTTACCCGAAGACTAACACCAAATACTTGTTGATAACATAGACGTTGGACCATATAGACCTGCTGGCAGTTCTCCTATCCAACGATGAGGAGAAGCACCAGCAGTATTACCTCAGTATGTCGAAGATTACCAGATCGTGGAGCAGAACTTAGAAGGCCTAACAACAGATATTCCAGATATGACTCTGGAAGAGGTTCCATGACGCGATCAGCATTACACTGTAGGAGTTTTAGCAACCATGGCCCGACTACTCCGCAAAGTAGCTAGGAAAGTAGTGTGTTACCGTGAACATCATCCGTGATGTCTCTATGTAGAAGCTAGAGGCTTCAATTTTTGATATTTTGGTCTTCGGACAAACATTTTGTAAAAACAAACTCTTTTGATCGTTATATATATACAGACGACTTCTACCGACTTACTTTACATTGTGTGAATTGTAATGTGTTTGATTTATAAATGATTTAAATGTCTGTCCAATACATAATTAGCTAAAGCATTTGTTACTGTATTAAGACATCTAGGAATATGTTGATATTCAATGTGATCAAAATGTCGTTCCAAGAGGCGAATCCGTAAATATACCCTTAATAAAGTAGGACTTCGAATAGAGTAGACATTACTTAGCTGTAGTACTACAAGCTGCGAGTCAAGTCGCACAACCAAGTGATGAATTCCGAGAGAGATATCATCAACCAATAATTCAATAACGACGCTATACTCTGCGATGTTGTTGGTTGCTCGGCCAAGACATACAGCTCGTAAAGATATAAGCTCGTTTGTTGGGGCATAGATTGCCCATGCCGCGGAAGCTAGGCTTCGAGTACTACGGCTAGCACCATCAGTGAAGCCAATATAAGGTAGTGAATACTCCGACATTTGGCAATCAAACACAACCTCATGTAAGGGCAGAGACCAGATAACGTCAAAAGCAAACTAAAGTAACACACACACAGTATGATACATAAAATACAAGTACTTGTGCACAAATGACTTATGCATAGTACTTCTTTAAGTACAACCCATTCCAGGGTGCACTCAAAGGGATACCAGTGTTGTAAAAAGTCGGCCTCGCCTCGGCCCATGTCGGGAAATAATCCATGTCTTGATTATGGTAACCATGCCCCCCGACTGAGGGAGGGTGACACGTCATGACATCCATTCCCCCTAGCAAAAAGGGATCAAGTGAGACCACAGGAACGGGCGAGAAGACAACACTGGGCAATGGAGTAGAAATTTGTCCATAGTGCTCTAGAGTATGTTGTTCCAGAAACAACCTAGAATGATGATGCCCATCATTCCAAGGGGTGCCCCCCATGATGGACATAAGCATCTCGTCGGTAGGGAGGATAACATGGAAAGGATCGGGAGACAACTCCTCAAGAAAGGGTATAGAAGGTATTTCTGATGGAATCGCATGATAAGCAGACTCAACCGGACTTAACGGCATGATGTTGCCAAAACGAGCATGATCTCCTGGATCAGGGACTATCCAAGGGTCAAAAGACACCGGAAGCTCATGAGGCACAGCGGAGATCATATTAATAAAAGCAACTGATGGGCATAGAATATCGGGTGGTGGTGGTATGGGAAAAGTACCCATTAACGAAGAGTCTTTTAAAAGACCGACTCCAACATTCTCGTAACCCGGTGGGGTTTTAGCTATAAACGACATGTTGCTAGTGCAAGTATCGGAATTAAAGAAGGCAAGTTGATCAACCATAATGACCTTTCCTTGATGAGGAAAATAGACTACACGGAAAAGTGTTGACACAACAGCGCGCATAGAATCTACCCAGCTACGGCCAAGAAGAAGATTATAATCTAAGGGAGCATCGAAAACTTCCACTTCAACTTGGACTGTCTTACCTTCGAGAGTAACAGGAAACGATGGAAGAACACCGTAAGGCTTAAAACCCGAGCCATTGAAGGATTTCAAAGTATTTTGTGATTTAGTTAAAGGAGGAGAGCCAATAGCTTTCCAACAAGTAAAAGACATTACACACGTAGAGGCACCCTCATCAATAACAGTTCGACAAATGTTCTTGTCGGCGACAACAACTTGTATCTGAAACACAAGTTGTGGGGGTAACCTTGGAATATGGTCTTCCAAGTCAAAGACTATCAAATTCGAATCTGTTGGATCAATTCCACCTATAGCTTTCAACAGAGCCCTTCGTTGTGTGGGACAAGACTGAAGGACTTCAAGGGCAGACATCGCTGAAGGTGCTTGGGCTAGATCTTCTACAATGCTATAGTTCTGGGCCGCACGAGCATGAGGATTGAATGTCGATTTCTTAACGACACCTTTCGGAGGTCGTAGGACTACATCAAGGCTCGGTTATTCGAGATGAAGAGGACCGTTCGTAGGTGGATTCGGCGGAGAGGGCTATACCAAATCAGGAGGTAAATCGTCAACCTTCTCCTTAGATGGAGAATAATCTTTGGCTCTAGTTGCGATGGCAACGTCATTGTTCTTAGAATCACCGGTGCACATCAAAACATATGATGTCGTAGAAGTAGAGGGTTGGTCATGGATGACCAACGAGGCCTGTTGCTGAGACGGGAAGGGTTGGGACAAGACTGCCGGCATAGAGGGTTTCGGCGTTCCTTGAAGGAACTTATTAACTTCGGCACATCAAGGACAATCCTTCGTGTAGTGATCATCACCACAGATAAGGCAAGGGTAGTGGGGTTTGCGCTTATCCCGGTCTTCAATAGGAGGGGTTTTAGTTTTCTCATTTTGATTATTATTTTTACTCTCCTTATTCTTGCCTCGCCCTTTCTTTGATTTATTTTTACCGGTCGGCATAGATTGAAAAATGTTCACTTCAAAGGTTTTACCGGTGGGAGGAGCAGGAGACGGAGCACTTTGAACATTAGAATAATTGGATTTAGGGGTTGTAGTTGAAATGTAATGTGAGTGGGTATGAGCAGTACCAATCACACCATCAGCTGCATGCGAGGTAGCTGGAGCAGTTGAAGTGCTGGAAGTACCAGGACGAGGTATTTCAGGTAGTAAATCGTAGAGTGTTCTCGTTTGCGAATAAATGAGATCAATATACTGAGTGCGACTTATAGCCCGCTCCTCTATAACAAAACCACCCATAGCAATGTCTTTACCAGTTTCATTCACGAAAGATTTCGTAAACCATTCTGCCAGTAACTGATCAGGGAGTTCAAGTTTAATGAGACGTTGTCTCTGTCTCCACTCATGTATATGATCTGAGATGTGAGTCCCTTTAGTTTGTTTAAAAGAAGTCAAGATCTCAGTTCCAGTATCGTAATGGATCGATAATTGGTAATGTGTGAGAAAAGCCATAGCTAGGGTGTTAAAATCAGAAAAGAAACCTCGTGGCAATTCAATATACCACTTCGCAGCCGAACCGGTAAGGGTTCGTTGGAAAAGACGTAGATGAATGGAGTCATCCATCAGTGAGTTGGACGAACACCATAAATGAAAAGTCATGACATGATTATTTGGGTCCTCTCCCGGCTTGCCATCGAATTTCGAAATATCCGATGGAAGTTTAGCAGGAATAGCAGGCCATTGGGGAGAGTGACAAATAGGATCATTTAGAATCCTAGACAAATATGGCAAATCCAAAGTAGCAAGGAAAGGCAACTGTCGGTTTACTTGCAGGTACTGATGGCTTTGGGGTGGAAGACCTATCGGCAAAATAGTAGGACCGTAAGCAGACTGTCCATAGAGGGAAGGCCCTGGCTAATTCATTGGTGGCCGGATAGGATAGTAACCCCAGGGATTGTAACCTTTAGTTTGAGTAGGGACCTAGGGTTGAGTAGTCTGAACCGAACCCCAAATAGGATTGGTTACACCCGGATAAGGTTGGCCTGCTGCAGGGACAGTTTGCTGCCCCCCAACATTTTGAGGAAAGTTCTGTAGAAGTTGATTCCAATACTGGGCCAATTCAGGGGGTATATTTTGTCCAAAAGGTGAGGTTGGTCCCCCTACTGTAGGTATAGTTCCACCCGGAAGTTGTGTGCCAAATGTAGGTTGTGTATTAACTGTGTTGTGTCTGAGAAAAGGAAAAGGAACCTTACCACCCTGTCCACCAACGGGAATCTGCGGGTTTGGTGCAACAGTCGGGATAGTACAACTAGGATTAGGATTACCAGAAGGAAACTGAGGGAGTGGCGGAATGAAATCGGGAAGAGGGTGCCCAGGAAAGGGAGGACCACCTGGAGAACTGGCTGGGGTTTGCGGAGGTGTTGTATTGGAAGCATTCAACAAAGAATTCAGCGCATGGTAACCGGGTGGTAATGTCAGGATGACATCAGGAATTCGCTGGGTATTGATAGGAGGAAGAGTAGCTGCAGTAATTTCGGTTTGGACACTCATAGTATTTGCGAGATGGGCCATTTCAGGAGGAAGAACAAAGCGGTAAGTAGTAGTCTCTGGTGTAGTTTCTGTCTCAGAAGACACGGGAGGGTTGATTGCGTAGACAGGGGGTGATTCAGTACCAAAAAGGACTCGTCGAAAATCACCCAACCAAAAAGGATCTTGGCCTACTACACCGGGAGAAGGCCCAACGGTTGATTCAGAAGATGTAACAACGAATTCTTCAGAAGGATTTAATCTCACAAAAGTTCATTCACCACGGCGAATGTGATAGTCCTCTCTAGTATTGGTAATTCATAAATCTTCTAGAGAGTCAGTTCGTTCTACCTGTGGAAGCGGTGTGGTGACAACTAAAACGTCACTGGTTTCCTCGTGCGGTGGAGTAACTACCGGGACTTCAGTCTGATGGGGAGAACCCTTAGGTGTACAAGTAGGCGAGGGTTGAGAATCGTCCAAATGCTCTGGAGATAAACCTTGCATTCTACGAGAACGCCATGGGGGAGAAATCGTAAACAAGTGACAAGCTCCGCGAAGAAATTCCTATGGTCAACTTCGAGAAACAAACAACACGCGCTAGTAAACAAAAATCTAGGAAGCAATCACCAAGCAAACAATACCTTCTAATTTCGAAGCCACTAGTTAGTGATGAAATCCAATGTCGCAACAACGAGATGAGAAGGGGCAGGGCTAAGGTGGAAAAATTACGTTGACGACCTGCTTAACGGACTTACACCCAGGTGCAAGCTCCCACACATAATCATGGGTATACCCTCCAAGGAGCCCGAATGAGTTTGATCAACGTCGATTCCAGGTATCGTGAAGACTTTCCCCTTCACAGTCACCTCGGGTAAGAACCTAGAGAGACAGGCCACTAAGGTCACCACAAACAATAGTACAGCCTAGGGGAACAGTCGTCAGTCCGATCCACACGCAAGGGCAGGGTATCTAGCCCGAAATCAACTCAAAGGCTTCCACTCATAATTGTGGGTATACCTCGGAATGATCCCCGTAATACATGCAATCTCTACACCGATGTCAACAAAGCAAGGTTAGTAACTCTGCCAACACCAATGCGACCTAGTGCTTGACCCTTGTGTTTGAAGGGCGTCCCAGGATAATATGTTGCAAATGGAATTTAACACTCCCTAACTCAAGATGCTATTGTGTGTTTTTGAGATTTTGGAGAGTGTATCTCTCTTCCTACTCCAAAGCACTAGCCTAGCTAAATGTTGGTGTAAAAGAGCCCTAGAAAAGAGTTACTAGATAAATTTTAAGATTACGCAATGTTTTTAAGAGTTGTTGCTTACTCAAAGGTAACGAAAGTGAAACTCATGTTGTATGACTCTGACCCAAATAATGCAAGTATGACGATGAAATATAACACTTTTCATTCCATGAATCCTATTTATGGGAGAGAGACAATTTTCCAAATTAATCTCAATACTATAATGCAATGCACAATTTCCTTTCAAACGTCAATACAAACAATCATTTATCAATGAACAATCTCTATATGTCTTTTTCAAATACTTCAACAAACTCAATAATTCGATTTTCAATGTTTTCTGAAATACAAAAAACCATATTTTGAAAGAAAACTTGTTGTTCACATTCCAAAAAGAACTCTGATTAACAAGAAAAGAAAATCAAATCATAAAGACTTAAACAAAAACAACCCAAATCAATTCTTTCAATGAAAGTAAAAACAAAAAGCAAACCAATGAGTCTTCTCAATGCAAATGAAAATGTTCTTTCGAACCAACAAGCAAATGAGAAACACCAAGTACTTAACTCTCTACCAATCATTGGTTCTCAGCCAATCAGACACATTCAACTCCAGAAGTCAGAGAGAACGAAAATGCCAATAAGAGCCAAGAAACGAAAGTCAAGCTACAAAGGGCAAGAAAAACCTTGAAACCCTAAATCTGTTCAAGCAAGAAAAATAAAGAAAGAAACATATCAATCAATGATCCAATAAGCCCAAAATATATAATTCAACTGGTCTGAGCAATTGAAAAAATCAAAACTCAATTTCAAAATTTTCAAAAATCTTGCTCGCAGGAAAGCAGTGTTACATAGTGCGAGAAGATAAGATTCTCGCAGGCCACCTTGTAGCAAGGTGCGAGGTGTTCGCACTGGACCCTATATGCAGGGTGCAAACTTGACTAATTCTCACAGGCTGTAGTTAAACGCAGTGCAAGAACTCTTGAAGATGACAATTTTTTTTGAAAATGAAGTAAAATTCAAGCAGGCTTCTGAACCCAGTAAGTCTATCAGGATATCCTGAAGACTCAGAGACTGAAAAAATAGGAGAATAAGGAAACTAGAGAAAATGGCCATAGAAAAACTCAAAAACCATAAAGAAAAAGGGAATAGGTCCCAGTGGAGTCGCCAATTTTGTTTCAGGATAAATCCGTGAGTGCAGACACAAACCGATCTCCCTAGCTCCACCTGGATCTAGAACAAAACAGGACAGAATAATACACTTTCCCTAGATTTTAACTGTTGAAGGAACTAGGAGGCAAGGATCATGTACATACCTTATGATCGCTTCCTTGGGTCTTTGTTGTTCCAAGCTTCGCTCCAATTCTCTTGTATCGCCCAGACCACAACAAAACAAACCAATCAAAGTGAAGACAATTCAATATATTCAACAGTTAATCCATACATATGATCAAGGAGTTATGTAATAAAGTGACATCAGCTTTATGGGAAAGGGACATATTACTGTATTATATTGATTGAAAGTGAAACTTACAACCTAAGCCTTGATGCTGCAAATCTCCTTTCAATGGCTCCTAGCTCTGACACACACACTTGCTCATGCATGAAGAAAATCAACCACTTTTGATAACCTTGCTGGTGTCTCTAGCTGCTGTAGCATTAGTCCTTCATACAATCTTACACTAATTCTCCAATCAATCCCTTGCTAGTTTGCTTCCAACCTTTTCCATGAGCATTCTCTTCAATATATAGGAGAGAATAGATTAGTTACTTAGATAGAAATAATCTCAAGATATCAGGAAAACTAGTACCTAGATAACTATTCGAATGCCAACTCATCCTTCTAGAAGATTCCCTTCTAGAAGGCTCGAGAACTTCATATTTTTCCTTCCTTTAGAAGATGTTCACACCCTAACAGTTAGGTACAGTGTGAACCCCTCGCAGTCCAGCTTAATGCAGCCTGCGAGAATCAGGCATTCTCGCAGGAAAATATATAGGTATCCTGCGAACCTCTCTTAAAAGTATGATTTCTGGAAGCAGACAAATGTAACTTTTCTCAGGAAAGTGTTCTTAGTGAAGAGCTTGATTTTCCATCATCATAACATCATCACGATGACCAAAATTGTGGATAACACTTTGTCCACTTAACCAACTTTGTGCACTTAACCACTTCTTGTTTCAACCAGTTTATTATTTAAATAATTTCTCTTTGCAACCACTTTGACTACTTTATTATTTAAATAATTTCTCTTTACTCAAAACTTCTTGTTGCTAACTTTTTTATAATTATTCAATTCATAGATTCTTTTCTCTTAACTAACTTCTTGTTGCAACCACTTTATTATTTAATTTATTTCTTGGTCAACCACTTTGACTATTCAATCTTCTCATCACAACTACTTTACCATAATTACCA
>JZKD02S0715394.1:19849-36370 GCA_000966675.3 Picea glauca | reverse complement strand
CCAAACTCGCAACTTCTTGTTGCAACTAATTTACTTTTAATTATTTTCTTAATGCAACAACTATACCCATGATTAACTCCTAGTTTCACCCACCTTGACTAGTCAACTTCTTCTAGGAGTTTCTAGAGTAATTTGACTTCTTTGACCTTCTAGGGGCTTCTAGATAACCCATTAGGGTTCTCCAATTTCACAAGGCCATAACTCTCTAACCGTGAGGATTTATGTGACGTTCCACATATCACTGGAAATGGCATGACATGTATTATCCATCTAGAATAGTATCACCTAAATATACATTGATATTCATTACATTATTCCTCAACCAAACTTGAGTTTCTTACCTATAAATCTAGAGATACCAGACATATTCAAGGGTTTACATCAATCTCTAAGAGTTGACATCAATATACAATATCACTCTCCAAAGGTTGACATCAATGACAACCAACAATCCAAACCAACTTTCCATCAATCTAAACCAACTGTCTGACAAGCTCATGAGAGTTTGCTCTTATTTTAACAATGTTGATTTTCTTCTTTATGCTAGATATAATAGAAAATACTTTTGATATTCTAGATTAGGGTTGATGACTTAATGGTTAAGAACATGTGTTTCCTCCTTGGAGGTCACAGGTTCAAATCTAGAGGGGGGTAGGGTATGTACACCTTCATTGACTTTAGTAGTCAAATCATTGTGTGGATGGGGTTCCTTGTCCACAAACAAGGGGGTATCATACACCAATTTGGTTTTTGTCTTGGAGATGACATTAAAATTAGATTATTATTATTATTATTAGTAGTAGTAGTAGTAGTATTAGTATTAGTATCTCATTTTTCTCTTATCCTCTAATTCTTTATTGCAACAGTTGATGACCTCTTTATAGTGTCTTAATTTTTTCTTTTTCTCTAATTCTTTATCCCACCACAATTTCTCCTTAAACTTAGACATGACAATATTTTTAATGGTATTGATATTATTTAGAGTGACCTCATTCTCTATTCTCCCATGATTTAGCCAAGATTTAGCATATTTATGCCAACCCATATTAAGTTAGAGTGGCTTTGACTGGAGTTTGAAGCAATCTTAGGAAGCCTCTTGGCTTTCATGTTAGTTGTCTCATGCTTGTACATTGGATACCTAGTAATAGTCATACTCTGAATGGAGTTATGGTACAATGAAATGAAAAAACAATGCCCAAAATTCAAATTTTGGATCATAAATTGCTCATTGTCGAGGAGATTGCCAATACAAAGGGACAATCTATCTAACTTGAGGGTAGATTATTAGTTAAATTGTAGGAAAATTAAATTTGTAGGAAGGAATAATTTGACGTAATTGTTGGACATAGACCTAGTCAGTGGAAAAGGCTATTTTTGGGGAAAAAAGCATGAAAGGAAGAAAGGATAGCTGGAAGGAAAAACAACACATGTGAGGGAAGCATGCGAGGCATGCATGCAAGGAAGACCTAATGATGCTAGGGTTAGGGTTTTTGCAATGTATTGTAATGGATGATGAGCCAATAATATAAATAAGTAGTACTGAGAGGGAGAGAGAAGATAGAGAGGAAGAGAGCAGAGAACGGATGGAAGAGAGTTGTAACAATTCTACTAGTCAGTAAGCTAGTGAGCTAGGGAAGCAATGAGTGACTCGATCTTGAGGGTTAGATCATGGGCTTAGGAGCCTGGTGTGATCTAGTCAGCCTCACATGGATCGAGGAGCCTCTTTAAGAGTGTAGGATCTAAGATTGTAAACATGCACAACGTGACATATTACTGCACCATAATAAAGAGCCCGAGAGCTAGATATTTGTGGACGTACCCCAGGAGGGGGTGAATCATGATAACACCTGTGTTGTGTGAATGGATGTATGCATATTTATTGTTGTTAAGTGGTGAATGTTAGATGAATGAATTAACTAGTTAGATATGGTATTTCACATGAATGAATAGAATGACTGCTATAATAAGATATTAGACTGAATAAATAAAGATTATAAGATACAACTGCAGATCTCCACTCATTCCCATGGAATTCAATGAATGGATGTTGAGTCCATGGAATCCAATGAAGGCGGAGATAGAGAGCTGGTTGAAAACAATGGAGTTGGAGTTTGTGCAGAAAGATAACATAAACCCAAAGTTGACATCGCACAAATATCTGGACAAGTACGTATTCAATGACTTGCATGAAGTATTTTTTTGTGATTTCCCGCATGTGTTGCACGAGTGGATAAAACGGTTGAAAGACAACCATCCTACAAATTGGATCAAACAGTTAGAGTAGAATCCTATAGAGATCGTGCAATTACAAAAATTTGATAATAAATTTACGCGTGCAGTAGATTTCTAGTTAGACAACATTGTTGCAGGATTTATCACAGAATTTGCAGGATATACAACAAAGTATTAGAGTGCAACAGAATAAGAGTTCTTGAAGGGACCTCGAGGTAGGTATCTTAGATCATTATATACTTCTATTAAGATATTACTATATAGAAAAGGTGTAATGACAATGGCGTCATACAACTAAACTTCTCTGTTTGCATGGGGGAAAGGGGGAAGCACTGACAGGAGAAGGAGAAATGGATAAAGGAAAGAAGGAGGAGGCCTTGGACCCAATTATGATGGACGAAGACTAGATTAAGAATATTATGGAAACATCTAGAAGAACGTGCAGTGGAGTACCCTACCAATATAATATGAACACCAAGAAGAGAGTTGTAGCCAGGAGGGAGGGCTTGGAAAGTGATGAAGAAGAGGTAGAGGACCTCCGAGCTGTGGATCAGATTGAGGAAATCCTGCGTGTGAAATATGAGAGGAAGACGAGAGGTCCAAGAGTGGGAATAGAAGGCAACACTCCTATCCATATCAGTTTCAATCTAGAACCCATAAACCCATGTGCGACTAATACACCAAGAAGAACACCACCATTTAGACAACCGCATTTGAGGAGAAGGAAGACAATAGGAAGTACATATACATAAGGAAAAACAACTAGGGGAGCCAGTTCAGGAAGAATTAGTCAATTATCTACACTGCACGGAGGTATTAGTTTAGCATTCAAGATGGCAGGACATGATCCCACAATCATGTTACCAAAATTCAAAGGAGAGGTCCTAGAGGACCCTGAGAAGTACTTGTTTATTTGTGAAAAGATCTGGGAAGCGAAACAGATCACAGATGGGGACACTAAACTTGCACAGTTAGTTATCATGCTAAGAGATCACACACTTTATTAGTACATGAGTTTAGCTACAAACAGTCATCTGGAGAAAACCAGAACGATTGGAGATATCAAAAATCTATTGATAAATGAATTCCAAAAACCTAGTTCAAAGGATCAATATATGAATGAGATGATAGAGATTAGACAGAAACTAGGACAATATGTATGGGAAATTGACCACAGATTCAAACGATTGAAGGGAAAGATAAAGTAAGTCATGATAGATATGCATCATAGGCATTTGTTCATCAATTTACTGCTACCACACTTGAAATACCCTTTACGACAACATAAGTTTCAAACCCAGGCAGAGGCTCTACAGGTAGCCCTACAATTGGAAGAGAGACAATATCAGAAGACAAATCCAGCCATAGAGGAACTGAAGGAGGTGTTGACACTCAGAAATGAAATGGGCTGCAACAAATCAATCCCGAGGCAACCTCGAACCACTTTGGATTGGGAGCTGCCCCTTCTAACCCGAGAGGGATCTCTCGAACAATGTCACAATAGGAATTTGAGTAGCGTGAAAAAGGTGGGAATATTTATGTGTAAAATATGGTCTCGGATTTGTGGGGTTTGAGGGTTAAACCAGGGAAAAGGTCCATTGGGCATGGAGTCAAATGGAAACCGAAGAAAGGAGATGATAACAGAGATTAAATAACTTGCGGAAAGTGAGGCAAAGTGGGTCTATCTTTCAGCGCTTTGATAAATCATGATGCGGTAGGGGAAAGAAAAAGAAAGGCCGACGTAGCAAAGGATACATGCAGAGTTCTGAAAATGTAGATTGGTCTTACACAACTGATAGCTGGTGTAGAGGAAAGGCAATAAACAAATACAGAAAACCCAAATCCTTTCATTACAGTAGTGGTCGTACTAAAGTGTAACGAAGCCCATCAGTTAGAGGAAAACAAAATGTAATGCAGTCGTAATGGATTAAGGAAGACATAAGGTTGTGGTAAAACATTTCAGCTGCGAGTAAAGAACACATAAATGCAATCCAAACAAATTTAACAAAACTGAAAAGAAGAAAGACATGCTGAAAGAAATCGACTGTGATGAATCTCACAGTCGCAAGAAAAAATCATCTTTATTACTCCAGTCTGGTTTACAAAAACTCAGTCATTACAATGAAAACTCCTTGACAAAAGTTTTTCTAGTCTTGTGCTCATGCGCCCCCCCACTGTCTGAATGTTCATACATCAGTCTTTTAAACAGAAAAATAAAACTCTTTGTCTTCCAGGAATCTGAAGCGATTTGTCTTCCTCGCACTCTGTGACTGCCAGATGTTCTGTAGTTACAAACATTTGTGTGCGTTGGAAAAAAACTCGTTCAGGTATAGAGGAAATGAAATAGAAAGCTCCAATGGATGTAAATCGATTTCCTCATCATCTGCACTTATCTCTACCTCTATAATATCGATGCCTTTGCATCACTGGAGAAAAGAGTCAGGCTGAGCCCTCCTCCTTCCTTGGTCAATATTGCAACATATGTTCTCATCTTTTGTAAAAGCTTTCTGCATTTATGGTCAATTGATTCAAGAGCAGAACACAATTTTGTGATTTGGGGCAAGTCCTCAGCATCCTCAGTTGCCAATGTACCTGCAACATCCTTCAGATGTTGCAACTGAGCTGTGTAAACTTGTTTTGTATATGCAGATAGAAGATGCCTCAATGCATCGGTGCTTGGGTGCCGAGGAACCCCAAGTCTAGACATCCAACCATCCATAATAGAAGTTGAAAGAAGTTCCAGTTGTCCGGGAACTCCTCCCAAGGAATCTCCACCAGTTACTGAAAGGAAATAAAAATTCTCTACAAGCCAAGCTCGAATCTGTCGCTGAAGATCACCAGTAGGGGTATGGACAAAAAGTGCAACAAGATCATTATTACCCATAGAATATTTCCATGCATCATCAGTCATCTCCCTCAACTTCCCACCAGTTATGTGTTGCTTCCATGTTTCCTGGTCAATTCCTCTGAGCTTCAAAACAATAGAAGAAAATTTTGATTTATTTTCTTGCTTGATGTTCACTCTAAAACCTTGGATATTATAAGCCATCAAATCCTTTCTTGCATTAGGCTCATGGCGAAAAGGAGACCTCCCTGGGATGCTACCCCAGCTGGAGCTTCGGCTGCATCCTGCATATTTATCTCACTTGCATTGGCACCGGCCTGCAGGAAGATGGTGACGATAATAACCACGACTTAGAACCAAAAGCCCCAAACCCATCTAACAGGAATGGAGGATTACGACAATGATGGCCATGACGAGAAACAAAAACCCTAAACCCATCGAACAGAAATGGAAGATGATGATAATGATGGGCATGGCGATGAGAAATAAAACCTGAAATCCGTCGAACGGGGATAGATGATGATGAAGATGATTGCTAAATTCACGTCCACAAAATCATCAAGAATCCTCTGGTCCTCAAAGTCTGCGATGTCATATTCACTTCATCTTCACTATCTCTACCTGATAATCTTCAGTAACCCAAAACTCGAAATTGAATAGATCATGTGAAGAATTCAAATGCAACCGTAAACCCTTGAACCTGGCACAACGCACCAAATGAAATGGGTAGGAAAAATCTTCTTTAACGCCACGTGAAATTGTTCCATGAAATTCCTCAGGTGGCCACATAGGGGGTTAAGAGTCATCATCTGGTTCATCTGTCGTGGCCTGTAGTAGCTCTCTGAACCATTACTAATGGCTTCAACGAATGGCGTATGGAAAATTGCTTTGCATGGCTTAACTTTCGTGCAGAGTTCTTGTCGTTTTACAAAGTGTTTGGAAGTTATTGTAATGGAAATGGGAAAACAATAAATCCAAATTCAACTTCGTAACTTCTGTGACATGAATGATCACCTGGGCGCTCAGTTCTGCTAAGAATCAGAAACAAATCCTTCGATGTCGGTCTGTTCTTGAAACACTCTTGTTAGCGCTTTAGCTGGAAGTTATGCTGAAAGGGTGCCACTGTAGGCAAGATATAACAGGAATCTTGAGCAATATCACACTCGTTGAAACGTACTTCAAGCTTGGGTGCCTTGACAAAGTAAGCTCTACATCTTTTCAGGGTAGTATTCGAGCTGATAGGATTTTGACAGTCCTTCAAAACTGTGCAGAAAATTCTATCATTGGTATGCAGAGCAAAAAAGACTATAAAGACCACATAAAGGATAGTGAGTATAATGGAATAGCTCAAAGAATTTTCTCCTTATTGGTTTAATTGATGTCGACCACATTATCATTCCTGATAATAGAGAAATCCCTCCTAGCAAATTGGCAGGTCCTGTTTTATCCCATCTTGTTAACTCTTTTAGTAGACTATTCCTGCTGCCCCAGACTACAGAAAAACGCACTCCGTGTAACGTGTATATGACCATCATGGCGTTACCCAACCATATGTGATACTTGACTGACATCTCGAAATGTACGCCAATCATCTGTAGCAAATCCATTCCTCGAGTAACAGGTAAGAACAACACAGCTAGACATAAGTTTCTAATGTAACCTAGTTTAGTGCCACGAATATAATGATGGTCAGTGGTTCAGCTGCAGAAACAAATCCCAATGGCCCTCGAATGAAAATTAGATGACGCGATAGTTTAACTCGAACCTTCTTTTTGGCTAGGCTTAAATCCTGATAGCGATGGGCCTACAGATATATTGCACCCAGTGGTGCTAAGAATATCAATGGAAACGAGTAGAGAAAAATATCAGGGCCTCAAACTTACATCTAGCCTTATCCAATTTTATCCACATCCATGAAAATTTTGACCCTAGAGATCAAGGTTAAAGCAAGCACAACCACCATAATGCCATAATGGAAATGGGTTGAGGAAAATATCATATATCTGCTAAATTGGGTCTGAGACAGTATAACAAATATCAATAGCCCCTGGTTCTTGGAGAAAATTATGCCAGAAATTAAGCTAAGCTAAGCTGTTAGGGTTATGAGGTCATATCTATGACGTCAAAACATCTGGGATTTGTTCCTTGTTTTATCTCCACCCAGGATCTTCCTAGTTTCACCTCCATCCAATCAACACAAATTCGATTTACTTGGGGTTTATGTGGAGAATAGGGCACAAAGCTTCCGCAAGAGGAAGAGGAGGATGACAGCATGCTTAACTTCCTCTGAGAAGGAGAAATTGCCTTCTTTGGCTTGCATGATGATGAGTCAGTAGAACCACCTTGGAGGGAGCGTGGCAAATTTAAACTAGCAGTTCTTTTGAGCAGACTGTTACCCACATACACAAGATCCTTGAAATGCCTTCTTCATGCCTTGGGCAGCCAATCAATTTTGACTTTTGTTACAACAGGAGGATCTAAAGAATTTAACATTCTATCTAAACCAGAACAAAGGTAAGGACAAAAGAGAATTTGTTTGGTGTACCACATGTAGGATAGAAGGACACAATAATAATGAATGTCCAACATTCGTGCAGTACATGACAACATGGATGCCAATCATGCTGCCAACAACAGGACTATGGTCTGAGATCTGTAAGAAATAGGGGAATGATCCATATCATTGCCTAATGATGCAGAAGTACCGGACAGTACCTAAGAGCTCATATTTCAACTTTTGCAAGTCACTAGGCCATGATGACAAGGACTGCAGGGCCATGGACCTGATGAGGGAAAGAACATCAGATGCTTACATGGTGCCAGCCCCGTATAACACTGTGCAACAATAGTATAACATTGTGCAACAATAATATAACACTACGCAACCGCAGTACAATACCACACAACCACACTATAATATCACGTTGTATAACTAGGCACCCTAGTACAATGCACCAATAGGACATCAAGCTGGCTACAGATGTGGTAGAAGAGGAAGAGGAGGTTTTGGAAGAGGCAGAGGACTAGTGGTATGCCACAACTGTCAACAACCAGGACACTATGAAAGAGAATGTCCACTCCCACCTGCAACATGTATGTATTGTCATGCATCAGATCATGACACAGAAGAATGCCCTACACTACTGGGGAAGATCCAGGAAAAGAGAAATTAGAACAATTAGAATGTTCAGTGGATTTTGGTAGAAGCAAGGGATGAAGGAATAAACATCAACATAGTTACACGGGGAGAAGCTAAGAGATGAAAAGATGTAGTAAGACACGATCCAACACAACACCAATGGGTGAAGAAGAATGTTGAACCAAAGAAGGAGTTTGATGCGCAGAAAGAAAAGGAGGTATTCAAGTAGGCCAGACAAGAATTCATGAAGCCATACATTGCATCAACATCAACTACACAACATAATATGGAAGTACCAGCCTACGAGATGCCTCCATCGCTGGATCACACCAAAGAAGCACAACCCCTGGGACAAGTAAGTACGATTAAGGGCTTTTTGCAATCCTGTGTTAAACTACTAAATTATCCATCATCTGTTAAAACATTACAAAATATGCTAAAAATATGTAGCAAAAAGGTATAACGAAATCTAGAACAAAAAATAGTTAATCATCTGCATACAAGGAGGAGAACAAGCAGAGAATTCAGACTGAACTCTAACATTGGAGATTTCAACATGGGAGATATTATACTGGATTTAGGATCTAAAGTAAATGTATTACCCAAGAAGACATGACAATTTATGGGAGATCCCACTTTAGGATATTCACCTGTTCAGTTGAAACTACCAAATCAACACAGAGTTCTACCAATTGGAAGACTAAAAGGGGTGACAATATATCTAGATGGAGTGTGCACTAAAGCCAATTTCGAAGTAATAGAGATAGTGAATGGCACAACAACTTATCCAACATTGCTTGGCTTGGATTGGGTGTTTGACAATCAGGCCATAATCAACTTAAAAACAAGGAAGATGACATTTGTTTCAGGAGAATAAAGAGTCATTGTGCCATTGGACCCATCAGAAGGGGAAAGGTTTGTAGAACCTACTTGCTTAGACATGGAGGAAATTAACCAATTGTACAAAAAAATCACATGAGAAGAATATTATGTGAACCCAACTACATATGGGATACTTAGTTGGAGAAGCATCACCTCATGCACGTTAGACTCAGATACGGGCTTATAAAATTGGCAGTAGAGGTTACATGAAGTCTCCACAAGAATATGTGCAAGAATAGACTGCACAGTAAGATGGGTAGGTACGGAGATAAGGGAACCTCCAAACTTTCATGGGGTGAATGAATTAGAAGAATTCTTAACATGATATGAAGATAAAGTGTTTGAAAATTAGAGGCTCTCAGCCCTGGATATAGAACTCAAGGCAACACCTACAAGATAGTGGGGTGCGCACAAAGAAATAATCAAGGACTGGTACCAATGTAAGCGATTACTACACATTATATTTGGAACCGAACAGGGAACCAACCAACTGCAAAAATATTACAGACAGGAGGCACCAACAGAACACTTGGAGAAGTGAAGAACGCTATGGAGGATGACACCACCAGAGGAATGGACTCATCATTTTGTTCACACATTAGAAGGGATTCCAGCAAACTGGTATACAGAACAGGAATTGCGCGGAGGAACTACAAACTAGGCAATATTACAGTAGAATTTTACAGTCACTTTCTCATTTGAACATGAGAACCCCAACATAGACTTAGCACTTAAATGAATCAGAGGGGTGATATTCATTAAATAACCGAAAGTTGAACTCATGAAAAAAGAGCAACAACAGAATAGACATACAGTAAAAGAACTATTGTCATGCTAGCATGTGTAGGAAGAAGCACCATATGAAGATGAACCGCAAAACATTCTGATTGTAGAAGTTGAAGGTGAAAGATAAGTGGAAGGTCCACCTCTGGAATCAGAAGTATTTTTTGTGTCAATCAAGGTGAATAAAGTCAACATTGGGGCAGTTGAGAATCCCAAAATGGCCAACATTGGAGATTACTGGGATGAGAAAACAGTGGAAAGCATAACAGAGTTACTGCGTGAGTACAACAACTTGTTCCCAACAACGTTCACAAAAATGAAAGGCATAGTAAGAGAGATAGGTGAAATGAAGATACCTCTCAGATCTAAGGCAATACCGATCAGACAAAGATCCTATAGACTAAACCCAATATATAAACAAAAAGTGAAAGAGAAATTGACAGGATGTTGGAGGCTGGAATCATAGAACCAATAGAGGAATCTAAATGGGTAAGCCCTATGGTAGTTCAGGAGAATAAGCAGGGGGGATAAGGATATGTGTCGACCTGAGGAAATTGAATGATTCTTGCCTACATGACACTTTCCCTACTTCTTTCACAAATGAGGTGTTGGAGAATGTAGGAGGTCAGTAAGCTTACTCATTCACTGACATATTCTCAGGCTACCATCAAATCAAGATAGCTACAGAAGAAAGGTACAAGACCACTTTTTCCATAGAATGGGGGTCTTACCAGTACACAGTCATGCCTTTTGGACTAAAGAATGCACCAACAATATTTTCTAGAGTAGTCATAGCTACATTCAAAGAATTCATCCACCAGTTTTTAGAGGTATATCTGGACAATTGGACAATCTACAGTCTGTTGAAATACCATGTAGGGGTGTTGAGGCTGATGTTAGAAATATGCAGGCAGTGTCAGATATCGTTGAACATCAATAAGTGCATCTTAGGAACACCCTTTGGGATACTATTGGGCCATATAGTATGCAAACAAGGCTTGCTAGTAGATCCTGCCAAGATTGCAGTAATTGTTAATCTACCACCACCAAAATCAATACGTCAGTTAAGAGAAACATTGGGACACACAAGATAATATAGGAAATTTATAAAAGGGTATGCACAGATCAATGCACCCATGGAGAAATTGTTGATAAAAGACATAAATTTTCAGTGGAATGAGGACTGTCATCAAGGATTGGACACCCTGAAAGAGAAGATGGTAACCGCACCAATAATAGTATTCCCAGATTGGGAAAAGACATTCCATGTGCATGTAGATGCATCAGCCATAGCACTTGGAGCTATTATAGCACAACTAGGAGTAGGAGAATTGGACCATCCTATAGCATTTGCTATCAGAAAACTGTGAGAGTCGGAGCAGAATTACAATACCATAGAGAGAGAAGGCTTAGCTATGGTCTATGCACTTCAGAAGTTCATACATTACCTATTTTGAAAACATTTCAATATGTTTATAGACCATTTATCTCTCAAATACCTTGTCAACAAGCCAGTGTTGGGGGGGAGAATTTGTATATGGTTATTGTTGTTCCAGGAATTTGACTTCAAAGTGATAGTCAAACCAGGGAAGTTGAATGTAGGACCTGATCACCTGTCAAGGATTTCTAATGGAGGGGAACCTATGAATCTAGAGGAAAAATTTCCTGATGCATAGTTATTTTCAGTCCATGTAGCTGATGAATATCTTGCAGACATCATTCAATACTTGAGTACAGGGACTATGCCACAAGAATTCAACACTCCACAGAAGAAAAGTCTGGTAGTTAGGGATGGAAACTATCAATTGATTGTAGGACACTTATACAAGATGGGTGTAAGCAAAATCTTGAGAATATGTGTATTAGAACATGAAAGACCTAGGATTTTAGCAGAGGCCCCTGAGGGACTAGAAGGAGGACATTATGCAGGAAAAGCTACCACGCAGAAGGTATTGTGCATAGGACTATGCTGGCCTACTTTTCACAGAGACCCAAAGGACTACTGCTAGAGATGTGATGTATGTCAGAGGGTTGGTAAACCTAATAGACGAGATGAGATGCCCCTGAAGCTTCAAGTAACCTTGCAGGTATTTGAAAAATGGGAAATAGATTTTGTAAGACCAATTAGCCCACCGACAAAAAGGTCAGGAGCAAGGTGTATCATTACTGCGACATAATACTTAAAAAAGATGGGAAGAAGTAGCACCAGTAAAAGATTGCAGCACGGAGACAACAAAACACTTATCTTTTGAGCAAGTGATCACTAGACTTGGATGCCCAAGGATTTTGATGAGTGACCAAGGCACTCACTTCATTAACAACACTATTAAGGCGATGACTGAGGAGTTGAAGTTTATCATCAAAAAAGTACACCATATCATACTCAAGAAAATGGGACAGTGGAAGCCTTTAATAAGATCCTCGAGAATGCACTGACAAAGATCTGCAACATAAACAAGGATGATTGGGACTTGAAGATATCAACAGTACTGTGGGTATACAGGACCACATGTAAACGATTAACATGGTAGACACCATTCATATTGGTGTATGGACAAGAAGCAGTGGTTCCATTCGAATTTTTGGTACCTAGTATTCCTGTAGCAAAAATTACAAACATGACAGAGTGAGGCGCAGTACAGGAAAGGCTAAGACAACTGATGATCATGGAAGAAGATAGGATTCTAGCAGGGTTTCACCAAGAGGTACAGAAAGCAAGGGACAAATCTTGGCATGATAGACATATTAAGAGGAAAAATTTCAAGGAGGGAGACCTAGTCTTGGTGTACAACAATAAATCTCTTCAACACCCAGGAAAACTTAGAATGCATTGGTTGGACCATATGAAGTAAAGACTGTCACAGATGTGGGAGTTGTATAGTTGAAGGATTTGGGAGGAACATAACTTAGGGGAATGATCAATGGGAGTCGACTAAAGTTGTATAGGGACAATCGACCTCCTAGCACTTAATATATATATATATATATATAGAATGCACCAAGCTACAAAGGACTACGCGCAACAACAGAAGGCTTACCGCACCAGACAATAGAGGGTAGCACCTAGCTAAAAGAGGGGTAGCGTGCCAAAAATAAAATGTCCACGTGCACTGACCAAACAACATAACACACACTTGGAACAACTAGCATATCATAGAAAGGACCAACGGTCAGAAAAAGGTGGAAATGGCTGAAATGGTGGCTATAGAAAATAGGCACCAACTGGTGGTGTTTATCAAAATTGAATGAGAAGAAAGATTGATGGGACGTCGCATTAATTGTGCCAACTGGCGATGTCAAAGGAATTCAATGGAAGGTACATGGGAAGCACCAATTCAATTAACCCACAACTCAGGTAACTTCCTCAATAAATTTCACATGATTCCTATGTAAAGTAAGCACGAGGGTATCAGAAGGGTTATTATGAAATTGAGAAAGCACAGAGAGATAGAGTATATGGAGAAGAGAGCGAGTTTGCAGGTGCTACAGAACGAACTATCCCGATGGAGACCATCTTAACCAACATGGCACCACCCTATCTAGGAGCGTCGAGCCAAGCCTGCAAACGACCTCAAAGAAACCTTAGAGCACCATAGCAGCCACATGGAATCGAACAAGAAACCACCTGAACCACTGAATTAATCAACTTGGACGAGATCTCTTCACCCAATATGGAACCAGGGATCCCCACACCAGGGGTGGAGGAAACCCAACAAACAATAGTAGTGGGCATGGATATTGATATGTCAGAAGTGGGACAGAGCGAGTAGTCCAAGGATGCAAGAAATCCTTTGCACCATGAAAACCATGAAGAATCCCCGAGGGTTAATGGGACAATCCCAAACTAGACAGACGTGGTCGTGCCAGAAAGGTCACACATAACAGCGTCAGAGTAGCAATAGGAGGGCATAGTAGAAGATGTCATCAGTCGGCCAGAGGCATATACAAAGGAGAGAACATTGGAGGCTAGAACCTTGAGTCATCCACCACAGTGGAAGGGAAAGAAGCTAGTAGCAAGATCACCGCCCAGACAGGTTGCAACAACCATAGTCTTATCATGCATTCTAGAAAGGGTGCGTATCATGGCTAACCTGTTAGGATGCATGGAAAAATGATGGTACTTGGATCACGATGTGATCGACATGGACAAGTTTCCTGAGTTTGAAAAGCAATTTTACCTAGATAGTGTGGGTATAGGACCCTTCGGTGAGCCAATGTTTCAACCAAAATAGTGGGCATCCAGACTGATCAACACTGGGATTCTAAACCTGTTGGATATCCTGCATTTTGGAAGGGGCCACAACATAAATAACTACATCACGAAGCTGATGGAAGTTACCCACAAAGGGTAGATATGGGTGGAGGATCCTGTCTCGATAGACATAGAGCTCATTGCTTTTATTATAGGGCTACCATCTTGGGGTAGAGTCCCACGCAATTTCTCAATGACAATACAGAGGAGAAGGCATTGGCCGAGGAAATAAGGAAGATGTATGGCACAGAAAGAGGGTCACATAGAATCATCATTAAGCACATTTGTAATGTAGCGACAAGTCTGGCCAACAAACTCATGGCATGCAAGTTTCTCAGGAAGTGTCGCAAGGAAGAAGTCCCTTTCGGGGTCATTACAACTGCAACATATTGCGTGGAGGGCACTATCCTTAGCTGGGCCCTATAATTGTTAAATCTATTCCTTGAGGACTACAAAGACACGCAGGACCTGGGGACAAAGTTCCACTACTCTCGGCTACTCATCCTGATCACCTTGGTTGAATGGAGGGAGCCTAAGTATACATACTTTTGTGAGTGAGCCACTTGTTGCTGTGCAATGCGATACCTCTCATTGGGGAGCACTTCAGACCTCAAAAACAAAAGTGCAAATGCAGGTATGTTCGCAGGGTATTACAACAACCTACAGGAAAGCATTGCCAACACTTGGCGGATTACACCAGAAGTGGTCATGCAATATCGGGACATTGCCAAATTTAAAGTGACTAGGAATATAGTATGGATCGAAGCATGAAAGGGTCCCAACAAGGAGTGGCTACAACTACGATACTGCATCAAATAAGATGATGTAGAGATGGCCATCAAGGATTGGCAAGATGACTGGACAGTTCCAGTCCTGATTCAAGAAATGACCACGGATAAGGAGGATGATGTAGGGAAAGAAAAGACACTTTTCAGAGACAAAACAATGCCCAAGAAGCCAAATCCAGGTCAGAATTCGGCACAACAGAAGAAAGCGAGTGCGCCAAAGTAAGGCACCCAGGCGGGAAAAAAGGACACCACCCAGGCACTGCAGGAATAGGAAAAAGAGGCTGTGACGGCACAAGGGACAACATCAAGTGATACCCAACAGGAAAAAGTCCAGACCAAGAGGTCGATCATACACACTGGGGGTGCACGCAAGAAGGATAAGGTGCACAAAATGCCATTGGAATATACAATCACTGAGGACGATACAGAGCTTGTGGCTGAAAGAGTCCATGACTGGGTAGTTGAGGACTTTGAAGATGCCCAACACCAAAGGGACCAGATTCAGGATGAGCTGGCTGACATGAGGCAGCTCCTAGAGAAGATAAGAAAAATGCAGAGGGTGTGTAGAGGAATAGAGTCAGTCCCCATAGCATTAGAAGTAGGAGCCAAGGTTGTTCCCAACGAGTAGGATATGATCCAGACAATAACACAGGTGATCTCGAATTTCCACGTTACACCCATCATGTTGTGTATGGATGATATTGTGGGCCAGACACCCTTGAAATATATGGCACAAATAAATTCGGTAATGGGATAGATACCAACTAAGGAGCTATATAAACTACAAGTCAACGTCGCACAAGAGGTACAGTCGCGTGCACGCATAGACGTAGCAGAGTTGTAGCAAACAAAGGACAATAGAGAAGAGTTGGAGTTGGTGCTCGAACAGTTCAAGCTCGAGACCAAAGATGAGAAATATCACGTGGATAGGCTTGAGCAAGGATTGGATGTATCCTATGAAAAAATTCCAAAGAGTGTGAAAATAACAGAGCCCACGATGATGCAGAAAATTGATCATATTGTGCAAACAATGGATCAATACATGCAGGAGATCAAGAACCTTCAGGAACAACTCATCCCTACGACTCCCCTGGAGGTCAAGGAACAAATGAAGAAGGAAGCAACAGGGCAGATGGAGTAAATAGAATGACAAGTCAGTGTAGTTGTTGACTTGTTTGATAGAGCAACACAGCTATGGACAAAGTTGGAGGAGGATCAATATGTATAGCAGTGGGACCAGGAAGAGGAAAAGATAAGCATAGGCAGAATATGATGAAGATCATTGAGCCCCTCAAAGCAGTACAAGATATGAAGAAGCTGCAAGTAGAGCTCATAGCCGCACAGACTGTAATAAGCCCAACCACCCATAGGTCGGGGTAAGCCACCTTCAATCCCACCCTTGGACTTCTGTCTCTTACCGATAACCTTATAAATTAATAAGGATTCATAAAAGAAAAGGATTTAGTGACATGCATAACAATAACCAACATGTTAGGGTCCTAACCCGCACATAGGTAGAAAAATATATTCGGATGTAATAAAGGTCAATATTAATAAGGCCTTTCAATAAAATAGAATAAGGCGGATGTAAGAAGACCTA
>JZKD02S0715372.1:0-15100 GCA_000966675.3 Picea glauca | reverse complement strand
AGAAACTAACAAGTGTAACTTTCTTCATGAAAATGATCTTAAAGAAGAGTTAGATCTTCTATCACCATGTCATAATCATGTCATCATCTTGATAACCAAAAATGTGGATAACAGTTAGTCCTCTCTTTCTTTTAAATGATCCCCAACCCTTCCTGTACTGCATGCTAGGCTCATAGTAGCTGACCTACAAAAAAATATTTCTAGGATCCTTCATTGATTTGTTAGTCCAAACATTCTCTCTATGCATAGGTATAACATATCGTTCACTATTCTTATTAGATCTAATCATATCAAATATTCTTTCATCTATTAGTGCCCTAGTTTTCAAGATAGGAAAGAATCTATCAAACATACCTAGATCCATACTTTAGAAACAAAAATTTCCACTTATCTTACTTCAGCAGAGCACAAAGATTTTAGATCTAAAACTTCTCACTATTCTTACCTTTATCAGAGCACAGATCTACCATATCTTACCTCTTTTCTTCAGTTCTGTCCTTCCTCTTGGCATAGAGCTTCATAGGTCAAGTAGAATGCTGTGCACTAGGGCAACATATCTATGCACAGAGCTTTCACAGTTTCAGGTCGAATATTTTCACAAAGCTTCTTCTTCCTCAGTTGTCAACAATCACAGTTTCATGTCCTGACAATGAAACCATTTGTTGGCACAGGGGCAGACCCAGGGTTCAACGTCACAATAGTGCACCAACAAAACCCTAACTACTAGCCCTTTCGGTAACATCCGTGAAGAAGATGAATTCTCACCCGAGGTAGAGGCAGGGGTGGTTGCAGGACTCCAGTGTCTGCAACCTTAGCTGAAACATAGATATGTGATTGTAATACTTGACAGAGCACTTAGCACCAACAGTTCCTCAATATTTAACCAATATCTACTCCACAAATAAAACAGAGCATCGCAAAATTCATTCATATCTAAGGTATCTAAGAACTTATAATAAAGAGATAGATTAGATCTAAAAGATTCAAGCACTGAGCACATTCACATAGGTCAGATCTAGCATCCATATACATCATTAAGCACAAAGCATAAACAGATCTATATATCTATATCAAATCACTTAGTAAGTAAACACATAAACACATCAATACATCGCACAAAGCATAGAAACACAACATGTACATGGTTCACCCCCACCCCGGGGCTACGTCCACCAACTCTTCTCTTCTTTATTATCTTTTGTCAATCATTTACATGCACAGAGCCATGAAAACCCTACTCCACATAGGACATGAGATCTGCACACCTCGCTAGATCCTCCTTCCCTGATTTAGGTTACAGCACAAAAATTCCTCTTAATCTCTTACAACCTCTTGCACTTAGCCTTATGAGTCTTACAAAACATGCACAAAGCAGGTACTTAGCACACTGACTTCTTCCTACATCGCCTAGCTACTTATTTGTATATTACAAAAGTGGGCCTAAGCATGGGTAAACCCATGGGCCGACATTCCCAAGCCCATTACATAATCCCAAAACCCAAAAATCCCTAAAAAGGGGCCAAGATCCCGCGATCTCTTCTTCGTCTTACGCTCCGCCTTCGACAGCCTGTCGAAGTCCCAAAAATAGTTCCAATATGACCAAGAACCCTCAAAACTTGGTCAAGGGCCAACAACCACATTCCCATTAGGTACCTCATATTAACTCCCTAGGTATACTACATTCCATCCCCCATCACATGTTTCATCCTCGAAACATGAGAAGAAACCATACAATATGACTGACTAAGCAATGTAGCCAAATGGTACCAAGTATGACCATACATCCATCCTAATGGAAGATGAACATGATATCCAAATGCTTCCTTGCAACCTTAATATTGATATGCATTATGTTTGTGTTTCCATGGGATTGTTTCACTAGCCGAATGTCTTCCTACAGTGCCAATAGTCCTCCATGCACCTCTTGATTGGTTTCCTTTCTGGTTCCATGCTGGTTCACAAGTGTGTTGATGCTCACGTCCTTGCCTTGATGATTGTTTTTTCTCTATATGATGTGGATGATGATATAAAATTTTAGGAATATGTTCTTTTTTATTCAAATATTTGACACATTGTGCCTTTAAGTCAATGACCTCCTTAGCTTCATGATTGTGTCCTTTCTATGGTTTTGCTTCATCTCCTTCTGTAGACTCTACCTCTAATTCAACTTCAGACTCAACAATAATTTCTTTGTTGTCCTCTGTGGGCCCATATTTCTTACTAAGAGACACATCCTACAATGTGATTTTATTTTTCTTGTACCACAACTTCAAAAACTTCTTTTGCACATTAATATTAATGGCACCCACTGACTCTATCCAAGGATATCCCAAAACAATATCCACTTCATCCATATCCATAACATAAAAATATGAATGCAACACATATTTATCCATTGTAATCTTCAAATCTTTAAAAAATTGAATATTTTTACCCTCAACCTGTGTGCTTTGGATATTCTTTGTAGGAACTTGCAATCTATTACCCAACTGAACATTGATAAAATTTTGTTGACAACTAGGGTTAATAGAAACAATGACATTTTATTTATGATTACAACCATGAACCTATAATATAGAGTTTCCACATGAAAATAAACCCTTGGTAATCTCTATATCCGTTTTTCCATCATGAGACCATCTATCTAAAAATAATTTTCCAAATTCTTCATCAGAAAGTGCCATTATTTGGGTATACTTAAGCGGATCCCACCAAATCAATGCATCACCTTCTAAAGATAAATTTACCAAAGCTCTCCATTGATCTTTCCTTGATGACTTCATATATTTTATGAATTCTTCAATAATAGGGCCATTATTGTTTCCAGTAAAAAGCATCTTGATTGGAATAAATCTTCAAAAAAAACTAAAGCTTAAAAATAACTTATTGTGCAAATTGCACGGCTTTTTTCAGAAGCACCTTGAAAAATGGCCGAATTTAAAATGTTTATAACTTTACTTCCCAGACTCCATTTCGAGTGATGTTTTTCTTTGAAATTGGGTATTTTCTGAGAGGAATTCAAATATCCAATTTGTTTTTCCAAATTCTTCTTATAAAGTTTCATATCTGAACTTGAAGTGCACCACCCTCTCTTTTCCCTAGAAAATATCTACAAAAAGAGCCAAACTTTTCTTCCCTTCTTTGGCCAAGGAAAGTGCTCTCATACCAATTTGTAAGTACTTGAATAGATCTACAAATATACTTCATAAATAACCCTTAATATCAACAATAATAGAAAAAAACCATTCACCAATAATGAACACAAGAATGCAGACAACACCCTTCAGGTAGGGTAACACCATATATTATTCCTTATGGAAGGAATGCACTCCTCAAGTAATAATTTCTTGTTACATTCATGATACTCTTCACCATGCTTCAATACATTTCTTACATTTATTTATATAACACTCTCTATCTCCTAGGAACGTTCTAGAAAGCCTTCTCACATTTATTATATCTAAGTACCATAGTGTGCATTATTTAATATAGTGGACCTAGTCCACCTTACATTGAATGAATTATACTAATAATACATAAAAAAATTCCCATTGGGTACCTCCCTAAGTTGATCCAGGTGGATATTAGTGTCCACCCACCTTTTTTGACTGGCTCAAAACAATTTTCTGGCAATTTTGGCAATTTACTATTTTTAGCAGTTTTTAACTTTTGGGGCCATTTTGAGGGCCTAAATGAAGGTTTTTTGGGATTGATATTCTCGATTATATCCTATAGCATGATTGATCCCCCAAAATGAATCTCCTCGATGATACCTTTCCAATGGGATATCATGCGCCTAAAACGAAGATCGTATGCAAAAGTTACGACCCCGAGAAGTTAATGTACTAACTTACCCAAACGGGGGCCACATGATGTTTGGCGCTTCATCTCCTATGGTTAGGTTTTTGGATGTCTAGGGTTTTTGGAATTCCTATTTATTGTAAAAATGCCTTCAGATCCCCATTGTAATCATCTTCTTGCGAATGAGAGTAGCCATCACATCTCTTCTCAGAGATAAGTTGCCACCATTCTAGTGAGCCTTTCACTCTGTGTTTTTACAGTCTCTGTGCATTTATTTCATTAATAGAAATCATGTATTACTGTATATATGTGTTTATGGTTGCATATCGGATACATTTCTATTATACTATTGAATATCTACGATATCTCTGTGCATTTCTTTATTATATCTTCGCTCTCATTTTGTGTTGAAAATAATCTGAATCATAGGTACCCCATATTACCTCCATGGGTATACTACATAAGGACACCATTGAGCAAAATGGGAATTTTAGGAAGCCAAAATTGTTGTCTCATAAATCATATTGAAGCATGAGTATGGTCTTTGGAAGTGTAATCTAGGTTAAAGCATGATATAAAGAGTAGGCTATCCTAGGAAGCATTTGGTTGTGTTATAAGTCTACAAGAAAAAGGAGAATTTGGACTCTATGACCCATACAATTTCTCAATATGAAAGTTTTCCAAAACAAGTCAATTTTGGGAAAGCATTTAAAAATGTTAGAAGTACATTCCAAAGGTGAATATTGGTTCAAAAGAAGAGTATTTATTGTGAATTTGGTTGAGGCAACAAAGAGATGCAGAGGGAAGTGCAAGGCTATAGAAAATATATTGAAGGGTTGAAAAGGACTCAAGAAGAGGAAAGTAAGATTAGTATTCAACTAGTTCAAAATTTGAATGGATTTCAAGTGGGAATCAATAGATATTCTCACATGAACATGAAGCTAGTAGGTGAAGAATGACATTTTCATGCTCATGGAATTAAGAATAACTTGATATCCTTGAAGGTAGATATGTGGTGAAGGTGGAAAATCTTGTTGCAAAAGAAAAGAAAGGGTCTTATGAGGTGGGGTGTGACTCATGGAGTGGATGATTCATGTCTATGTGCAAGAATAGGAAATACAAGAAGAATGAATTGTTAAGCTATGTCTAATCTACTTACATCTAAAAGTACCAAGGAAAGAAATCCACTTATGTTATCAAAGTGCACAGTGAAATCATGGTACAGGTGAAAGGAAGGATGCAATAATGAAGGTTCAATTTCACTTCTAAGTATCAATCATGAAAAATATAACATTCCATTGGAAGCAATTTAGTCTTGAGAAGATGAAGATGGTTTCACAAGAAAAATTCTATGTTTCTAAAGGGTTAGCAAGTTATAAAATATTGTAGCATTAGAAGATGGAATGGTAGAAATTACATCATTCCAATGCGCGTAATGAATTCTAGCAAGGTAAAGTTGGGGCATGTTGTCCTAAGTGGGATTAGTTTCCAATAAGACATATTGTATAGAAATGAAGAACAAACAAGTGGGGATTGGCTAGAAAAAGGTTTAGGTTAGAGTTCACTAGTGGTGTTCAAATGAGAAGAATGGAAGAGTATCAAGGTCTACAAGAATTCAAGGACAACCATCTACAACAACAACAAATTAAAAATAAATAAGTGAGTTGAAATAAATATGCAGTAGAGTGCATGATAGAAGTGAAGCATGATCCATATGATAAACATAGAAAGCATGTGCATTAAGTACACATGATAAGATTTAATGCCTAATGAATAATGATTTATGTTTGTGCATGTGGACATGCCTGGACATGCATATGTCATGATTGTAGACTGCTATTAGTATGTGGTTATACATGTCCATGCAATAATGATTTTGTGATATTTAGATATGACTAATAATGGATTGTGTATCTAGGAAAATTGTTTATAGCAAGGTTGAATATGTTGATGATGTTGTTTCATATGAATTCCATCCATGTGGAAATGACTGAGGATGGTAATAGGTTGATAAAGATGTCAATGAAGGGAGATTGCAAGTTGGCAAAAAAATATCAATTGGTCAGGTAGCATCAATTAATGCAATAACAACCACGTAGTTATGAAATTGGGGTTATTATGATGCATAAATTTTGAAGGTAATTGACGTAAGAATCACCTCAATAAAATTTTAATATTTGGATTGATGTAAAGGTAGAAGGCCTTGAGTACACAATTTTTAATCTAATGCTTGAATACATTTATGTCAAATTTAATTGCATACTATATTATATTGGTTAAGATATCATAGCCAAGTTAAGACCAAATAAGATAGAAAAATAACTACCAAAATGAAAATTGCATGTGAACCAGTTGGAATAGGTGGGTGGCCACCGATATGCACCTAGATTACCAACCAAGTAATTGTGGGTGTCCACCTTTCCACCCTACCATAGGCTCATAAGCTTTCATTCTCCACATTCTATCCACCCATGTGCCAAGCCATGATACCATCAAGAGATTTATTTGCACTCCTTCGTTCATTGACTTGTAGCCACCCATTCATGTGTTCACTTGCATCCACCCATTAGAGTGTGTATTTGTCTATCCCTACACCCCCTTTTCCTGCCTTCTCCTCCAAGACTTTGTGGGTTGTTACATAAGTTTCCTGAAGGTACTTTTCTCATCCTTCCTTAACTTCCAAAAGAAATGTTCCAACTACTACCATGACTGATAGTCATTTTTTAGGGATCGGGATATTCCAATTCTGCACAATTTTAATTGGGTAGAGTACTTCTTGGAACAATCAATTAAATTAGTAATTACCTCCCTCGTGCACCACTCCTCTCATGGTATCATGGATCGTACATTCAAGGCTTCACCCCATAGTCATCTATTGGAATTTTTAAATAAATAATCATATAATTACAATGTTTATATGCCACTACATGGAAATCTTGATTAATTAGGTATAATTATAGGTTTAGGAAAGGGGGTGTTACAATCCCCTCCCCCTTCAAAGGAATATTGTCCTCGATGTTCTTTCTCAATAACACCTACCATGCCTTTATCCTTTAGTTTCTTCAACATCCTCTTCCTTTTCTTTATAGTCTAGTCCTTTCCCAAGATCTTGACATTAGTGCATTCCTACAATAATTTCAATAGTAAGCATATTATTCACAATTTCATGTAAACAAATTTATTGTTGTTCAAATCAAGAGGACATATTGACAATTCAACAAGATACTTATCTGTGCAGTTCATGGATCTGCGTCCATGTGGTTGTTTCATTAACTTATCGCATTGCTTTCCTTGACATACCCATTGTGTGCATGATCCCACTCAACAGGTGAAAATTTTAAAGACTCCACTGAGTCTTTCATATGCGCTATCGAAGTCTCCCCTTACTTGTGGTCACTTTCCTTTTAGGATTTTTCACACAAGAAGAGTCTTAGAGACTCCACTAAGTCTTACAGTTGAAGCGTCCCTCAAGATTTCTCTATCGAGGCATTCCTATGTCTTGCTTGGCTGAAAGTGTCCCTTCATCCCATGTTACCACAATACCACATTCGTTTTGGTAATCATGACTTATCACAAAGTTCCCTTGTCACACAATAGCCTTTTTCCATGCTTTGTTATTGGACAAACACCATCTATCCTCCCTAGACAGATCTTTCATGTCACCTATATCACATTCATACATAAATTACTAAGATACTTTCATTAGTTTTCAATCAAACTTCTTTTCAAATCTATTACCCACATATTTTATAATTCACAATTCCATTTTGATACTTTCCATATAGGAACCCGATTCCACAAGCCAGAGATTTGTTTCTCATGGCAGTTTGGTTCTTTTATAATTAGCAGGCATCGACCTTCCTCATGGAATTATAGAACTTCCATATCCAAGAAACTTCTTCCTACAATTTCATCTTCACATAGCCAATTTAATAAATTGTTAGTTATCATGCACATATATTTCATTGCACACTTGCCGTGATTTCCAAACAATTTTCAGAATTGTGCACATTAACAATTTCCTCACATTCATATATTCAATGATATAAAGAAAAAGGGAAATATCATTCCTTACACATTCATCATTTAAGCATAACAAACTTTTCCAAATCCAATTCAATATGAAGTGAATTTAATCCAATTTGTCAATATCCATGACCACATTCTCACATAATGGACCCTTGCATTGATCTCATATTATTACTTTTCATGTTAGGCACTCTTGTCAGGGTGTGTTGGAATTCATCCAACCTCTTACGATAAGGATTCTCTATCCACATTCATTATTACAACAAAACTATATTTTTTACTCTAAATCTATCACAGCCTCAAGTAATCACTCATGAAACTCAAAGTTTCACATGAATGCCTCTAAGAATTTATTTCTTTACCAATAATCAAGGTACCAACATTTAGGGTCACCTAATTTCTCTCTTTACCATTGTAAAACGTTGTATAGTATTGGAAGATACTTCTTCTACAAAGGGAAGCCCTATATATACCCATTCTTTATCCTTCAAGTTTTGTTCCTGATTCCAACCCTTTTTGGGGTATCAATGACATACAAAAGCAATCCCAAAACACATGCATATAATCAAACTAATAAAACCTTTCGAAATGAATCCTTACCCAATCCCTTTCAATTCTTATTCCATATAGACATAAACAAATTTATACCTATGTTGCCATCAATTTTGTTTTATTTTTTGTCGATATTTCCTCATCAATGGTGCTTCACAGGAAATATCAAAGTTCTTGTACATTTCTTTCAAAAAAAACTCTTTGTAGTTATCCTCTACCCTAGGTTGTACATCAGTGGAAACTCTCTTTCTGAACAACTCCAATATTTCCTATACATGACATATATCATCACATTCATAATAAAATTAGATTCCATGTTAAATAAAAATACATGTACCACAACAAATGAACTAGAAAACATTCTCAGACATGTCCTAGTATATCTGTATGCACTTGTCACACTATCCTCAATGTTTTTGTGAGTGCAAACACAATCAACTTTTTCAGCTATGTTTATCATCATGTATTTGTCAACACTCTCATGTCGAAAAATTTACATGCATTAGCATATCAATTTCTCCCCCCAAAGAATATCAATAGGTAACAAGAAAGAATTAAGGTACTCTTCCCTATTTATAATTCCTTTACACACCTAAATATTTTCAACTCTATGGAACTATTTCCAAGGCTTCACTACCTTCACACAATATAGCTTAACCAAGAAGATTCATTTAAACATATTTATTAGTTTATTTTTTCTTTGATTTACCAATGATATTTACTTTCACAACTGCTCTCTTAAAGCATACAACTCTGTCTCATTATTCAAACTTTGATAGTGAGAAAAGTATTAATCATTTTCTCTTTCCTTGCTTCTATAATTTATTCCTCTTGGGATCTGCCTGCTCCATCCTTGAGCAATCTCATTTAATTTTATATGCACCTTTCTTGGATAATAAACAACATCCTTACTACAACAAGATTTAGTTCACAATTTTAATTATGTCAGTAGTGCATTCTCCACATTTACCAAAAATCAGGTTGGTCAAAATTCACTTGCATGTCTCCCAGGCATGCATTATATTTTAAAATTTAATTCAATATTCTTATGTAAATAGGATTTTCAGACCCACTGTCTAATTCTCAAAAATTATTATGGATATGAATCTATTCTCCATATGAAGTCCTTGCACAGTTCCTCCACGAAGGAATTTTTCCCCATGCAAGCTTTGTTGCACATCCATCTCTTATCTGAAATGATCTTGTCCTTTAGTGGACCTTAGTTTTGTCATTTCAGATTCTTTCCAAATATTCCATAAGGAATATAAACCTGCATTCTTATTATGCATTTCAAATACATACTCAAACTTGTATCTTTAGGTTATCAGTTGGTTCTCAAACTTCCCTTTAAGTACTCAGCCACATGCATCGACACATTGTATGTCTATCATAGGCATACTTACAAATTTTTCTTTCTTTCTTTGTATCTTCACTTTAAAATCATTTAATTTATGATTGTTCACCACTATTCTCATATCAATCCTCAAATACATAAGCATGTTGTATTTTATCATACCAACAAAGCATCCATGCTCCTTTATTCAATATAGGCAAGCACATTCCTTGACTCACATCCTACTTGCTTAAGTAGTCTTATTATACTTTTAAGCAGGTATACATATATATACATACACACACACACACACACACACACACACACACACACACACACACACATATATCTGTGTGTGTGTGTGTGCATAATTTGCACCTTTTTACCTCATTCATTCACATGTATCTATCATTGTACAGTTTTGATGAGATCTTATAGTCATTAACACAACTAATTCTCACCAATAAAATCACCATTCTATTGTCCTATTTACAAGATAACAACAAACCGATAAGGTCACTCTTTCTCATTGTTGTACTAGCATCTCATCTCATCTCCTTATGAGGAATGACATACTTCCTCAATATATTATTTTAAACCAAATAATTCAGACCTTCCCTTATGGGGCCAACCATGCATCCATGTCAATTTCCAATCTAGGAAAGTATACCTTCCTTTCCCTAGTTCCCACTTACTCAGGAAGTCATACCAAGTTGGTCAATATATATCTATCTATTTCTTATACCTATAATTTTTTATTCACTTGGTATTAATACCAACCTTTAGTGAGGGCTTACAGTCATTTTCATGACCAATCTCATGTCCATGCTCATAATTATACTCATACAACCCTTGCCTATGTCGACATGTAGCAAGAAACTACTCTCATTTATGGTCACAAAAAAATTCCAATTCAAGGATACCAATCGGGTAACTTCGTCATTACTCAAGGTAATAAAACTTCCAACTCTAACTCTATTCATTTCTTAGTTCACCTTTTGGGTTGACATATATCTATGTGTGTGTGTGTGTGTGTGTGCGCGCATAATTTGCACCTTTTTACCTCATTCATTCACATGTATCTAGCATTGTACAGTTTTGATGAGATCTTACAGTCATTAACACAACTAATTCTCACCAATAAAATCACCATTCTACTGTCCTCTTTACAAGATAACAACAAACCAATAAGGTCACTCTTTCTCATTGTTGTACTAGCATCTCATCTCAGCTCCTTATGAGGAATGACATACTTCCTCAGTATATTATTTTAAGCCAAATAATTCAGACCTTCCCTTATGGAGCCAACCATGCATCCATGTCAATTTCCAATCTAGGAAAGTATACCTTCCTTTCCCTAGTTCCCACTTACTCAGGAAGTCATACCAAGTTGGTCAATATATATCTATCTATTTCTTATACCTATAATTTTTTATTCACTTGGTATTAATACTATCCTTTAGTGAGGGCTTGCAGTCATTTTCATGACCAATCTCATGTCCATGCTCATAATTATACTCATACAACCCTTGCCTATGTCGACATGTAGCAAGAAACTACTCTCATTTATGGTCACAAAAAATTTCCAATTCAAGGATACCAATCGGGTAACTTCATCATTACTCAAGGTAATAAAACTTCCAACTCTAACTCTATTAATTTCTCAGTTCACCTTTTGGGTTGACATATATCTCTGTGTGTGTGTGTGTGTGTGTGTGTGTGTGTGTGTGCATAATTTGCACCTTTTTACCTCATTCATTCACATGTATCTAGCATTGTACAGTTTTGTTGAGGTCTTACAGTCATTAACACAACTAATTCTCACCAATAAAATCACCATTCTACTGTCCTCTTTACAAGATAACAACAAACCGATAAGGTCACTCTTTCTCATTGTTGTACTAGCATCTCATCCCATCTCCTTATGAGGAATGACATACTTCCTCAATATATTATTTTAAACCAAATAATTCAGACCTTCCCTTATGGGGCCAACCATGCATCCATGTCAATTTCCAATCTAGGAAAGTATACCTTCCTTTCCCTAGTTCCCACTTACTCAGGAAGTCATACCAAGTTGGTCAATATATATCTATCTATTTCTTATACCTATAATTTTTTATTCACTTGGTATTAATACCAACCTTTAGTGAGGGCTTACAGTCATTTTCATGACCAATGTCATGTCCATGCTCATAATTATACTCATACAACCCTTGCCTATGTCGACATGTAGAAAGAAACTACTCTCATTTATGGCCACAAAAAATTTCCAATTCAAGGATACCAATCGAGTAACTTCGTCATTACTCAAGGTAATAAAACTTCCAACTCTAACTCTATTCATTTCTCAGTTCACCTTTTGGGTTGACATTTCTTTATCAAGGAATTCCTTTCCTATATTCCCTCTCATTGTTACATGAACATACCCAACCATAACTATAGTTGTCATCCATCTATGGATACCAATATGACCCCTTGGTCACCTGGTAACGCTCCAACACTTCCTTTATCATACTTTATATTAGTATTTCCTTCAACATTAAAACCTTATCTTCATATGGAAATCACAATCATTTAATAGATCTGTATTTTATTTAAATTGTTATAATCAAATCATTACTAATCACAAGATATATGACATCACCATAATTTCCTTCCAATAATAGACTATTATAAGTCTATATGCATACCCAATTATTTTCCATATGCTTTCTAGCATATCCTCATCTTGCATTTTCATGAAGGAACCAACACTCAGTCAGTAGGCATATGAATTTCCTTTAGTGCAACCATTAGTTCATAAATTGGCTTAGATATTCATGTCACATTACCTTCTTTATAAGTGTTAGGAATAGTCCAAAGGACTCCTTTTTCCTTTTCCTAACTAGGTTATTCCAGTAGCATTTTTCATTCACTATAGGGAAAGTAAACTGACCTTACAAGTTTTCCCATCAGTCCTCTGAACTTGAGGAATTATAGATACAGGGTTTAGTCCTTTATTAAAGGAGCAATTTAGTATTTGCTAGGGTTCTATCACTCCTTACTCAAATTATTTTAACCACAAGGAATTTTCCATAAGGGTCTTAGCCCTTAATAAAAAACTATTATAATTATTAGGGATCTTTTAGCCCATACTTACAGGTGGCATTACAACCACTATTCCATTCATTTTCTAGATTCATGTAGTTCCTATAGCAGTATTTTGTCATTTCCTCCCTTTATATTCAGGTCTTACCATTAATGTCTACCAACACATCCCTACTCATGTAGGAGTAATTATCATTCCAACAAAGAAACATTATGCTTCTATTGCTGCAAATTAGTATGTAACTTTTCATTTGTAAGAAACTTCAAAACAAAAATTTCAATCTACAATCCTTGTTGTGTAAACTGGATACTGGTGTGCCATATAAAAAGTTGTGCACACTCAATTTCGATGCATGATACAAAAAATTGTGCGCACTCGATATTGGTGCATCGTATAACATGTTTCAGTGTGCGATACAAAATTTGTGCACACTGGATATTGATGTGCGATATAAAAAGTTGTGCGCACTGAATATCGACAAGCAATACGAAAAGTTGCGCAGTTTGGATATTGGTGAGGTATAGAAGTTGCGTGCACTGAATATTGGTGCTTGGCATGTGCACTAAATCTTGACATTGAAGGTTGTGGATTTGGCATGTGTTTATTATGGATGCATAATATAGAATTGATGCACGTCGAGATACAAAAAGGAAGAAGAGAAGAAGGATACCACAACAAGCAAAATTGTCCTATAGTCTTAAAGCAAAGTTCGGAGCCAAAAACTTATTTTGGTAATAACTGGAGAATATTAAGTTAGATTGAGATGAAAATTTTGGGTTTTGTTTGTAATATTGAGGTCTACAGAAATGTGAGAGAGGGTCCCTGCCCAATTATACTTTGATTTCCCCGAAAATGCAAATTACATGTTTTCAAAGATCTGGGTCGAGATAATTGATAGAGATCTAGATTATGATAAAGTTCTTGGGGAGAGTCTAGAAAGAAGACATGGAAATAACTAATGAAGAAATTGAGTACATTCTAAGGGGTTTGAAATGGAGGTGCTGAAATAGGGAAAAATCCACTATTTTGGGCCATTTTTGGGGGATTGTTGGGATTTTCTGACAAAAAGGGTCCCCAGATGGAAAATTTGGAAACACTTATTATATTGACATTTTATATACTCATCAAGACAAAGAACTATGGTTTAGTAAATTTTTTCCATAAATGCACAGTTTGGGAGATAGCCAGTTTGGCTAAAAATTACAAGTCTAAAAAAGAAAGGATGAAAAAGGACAAAGTTGTCATTTCCATATTGCTGTAGTTTTTGACTAGAGCATCAGATTGAAAATATGAGAGTTATTATGAATTCCCTGTCATCATTATTATCTATGTATCATACAAAATTTTCCTTGGTTCCTAACAAATTTACCTCTGTAGGTGCCCAAAGTTGGTGTTTGATATTATTTTGAATTTGGAAGAAGGTGCACAAAATGAGTGAATTAGAAATATTCAATTTGTTATGACTTTCTTCTCAGTACTCAAAACTGAGCAATAAAGTAGTCATTGGAAAAATATTGGATAAGAGAATCCAACTATCCACCAAAAATTTAGTTTGAACCAAATATTTCTCAAGGAATCAAAAGGAAAGTTACTAGTGGACTTGAAGGTGAGGTATACCAAGTGAGGTAATATTGGCTACCTCTCTAGGTACCCCATATTACCTCGATATGTATATGACATAATAGATATACAAATATACTTCAGAAATAACCCTTAATATCAACAAGAATAAAGAAAACCATTCACCAATAATGAACACACGAATGTAGACAAAACCCTTGAGGTACGGTAACACCATAAATTATTCCTTATAGAAGGAATGCACTCCTCAAGAAATAATTGCTTGTACAATAACAATATTCTTCACCATGCTTGAATACATTTCTTACACTTCTTTATACAACACTCTCTATCTCCTAGGAACCTTCTATAAATCCTTCTCACATTTATTATATCTAACTACCAGAGTGGACATTATTTAATATAGTGGACCTAGTCCACCTTACATTGAATGACTTTCACTAATAATACATAACCAAATTCCCATTGGGTACCTTCCTAAGTACCTCATATTAACTCCCTAGGTATATTAAATTATATCCCTCTTCACATGTGTTATCACTGAAATTTCGTCTACACAGGGCGACAAGAACTCCGCATCATCAACACAAAAATGAATTCATTCATGGCACAAAATGAAGTTTACAGCATTCCAGAAGGGTCAAAAACTATACAAAAATTGAAAGACACTTCACATCAGTAAGGTGCGCGCGTATGCGCGGGATAAGAACGTG
>JZKD02S0715350.1:0-15100 GCA_000966675.3 Picea glauca | reverse complement strand
CTTGAAAACAGATCTATCAATTAATGATAAGTTCATGTGACATTAGACACAAACTAGAAAGAAACAGGCCAAGCGTGTCATATTGATGAGAATAATGACAACAGTACTTACAATCGTAGATGCAAATGCGACATCTTTGTCAAGTCCTCTTCGTCTAACCCTTGCCTGAAATCTCCACAACCTGGATAACAGTAGCTTCACTGATCACCCTCCTTTGGATGACTGTGTATTTTCTCCAAGATCATAAGTTTCATACTAGCAGTTCTTCCCCTTTCAACACCACTTATGAGATCATAAGTTTGGTGTGATTCTCTCTTTTCCCTTCTCTTTCACCATTAGAAAGCTTGCTTATATAGCCTTGGAGAGGCTTCAACCACTTGAGATATCCTTGGGGAAGTTGAGGATTTGCCTCCTTCAGTTGAGGATCTACCCTAAGATCATGGTTGGACTAGGGATTCGAGCTCAACTGCCTTTCCAAGAATGAAAAGATGCTTCCCCCATTCATCTCAACAACTTAACAACTACCCAGAATAGGTAGCGCTCCCTCAAAAGGGCCATCAGAGCATTGTAGCGCTCCCTAGTAGGCTTTAGGGGGCGCTAGCGCTTTCAAAATCTATAGCGCTCCCTCAAAAGGGCCAGGGGAGCGTTATAACGCTCCTTGATAGTGTAAGGGGGAGCACCGACGCTCCGAGATAGTGTAAGGGGGAGTGCTCCTCTCCAAAAACTCAGTTTTTGAGTTGCTTTCAGATGGCAAAAGGTTTGCAAGCCTACTGACTCATTTCTCCTCTTCCAAATCAAATGTTTGAGGTGTTTCAAGTGTCTTTCTCATGTCGTTATACGCACGACATAGGCATCATGGTAGTATGCTTTCTTTGACACCTGCGACACTTGTGAGCAACATGCGACACTTGCGACCTTGTGAGCAAAATGTGACACTTGCGACCTTTGTAATGATGACACTTGCGACACTATCAAAGTGAGTAATTTTGATGTGTAACAGAACCGGTCGAAGAATCAGAATGGATAAGCCTGATGGTAGTGCAGGACAAGAAACAAGGAGGGATAAGAATATGCGTTGACTTGAGGAAGTTGAATGATGCATGACTACATGACCCATTCCCTACACCTTTCACGGATGAAGTTTTAGAGAACGTAGGTGGACACAAAGCTTACTCATTTACTGATGGATTCTTAGGCTACCATCAGATCAAGATAGCATAGGAAGAAATATACAAGACCACGTTTGCGACAGAATGGGGATCCTACCAGTACATAGTCATGCCATTTGGACTGAAGAATGCACCATCAATATTATCTAGAGTAGTCATTGTCGCATTTAAAGAATTCATCCATCAGTTCCTAGAGGTATACCTAGACGATTGGACAATCTATAGTTTGTTAAAAGACCATGTAGAAGTCTTACGGTTGATGTAAACAAGATGTAGGCAATGCCAGATATCACTGAACACGAATAAATGCATATTTGGAACACCGTTTGGGATACTATTGGGCCATATAGTATGCAAAAAGGTTTAATAGTAGATCCTACAAAGATTGCAATAATTGTTAACTTACCACCACCAAAAACAGTCTATCAACTAAGAGTGACATTGGGACACACAAGATACTACAAAAAAATTATCAAAGGGTACGCGCAGATTATTGCACCAATGGGAAAGATGTTAAGAAAGGATACAAAGTTTCAGTGGAAAGATGAGTGTCAACACGGTTTGGATACCCTGAAGGAAAAGATGGTCACCACACCAATATTAGTATTTCCATACTGGGAGAAGACGTTCCACGTGCATGTAGATGCATCATCCATAGCACTTGGAACTATCTTGGCACAGCTAGGAGTGGGGGATTTGGATCACCCTAGAGCATTTGCGAGCAGAAAGTTATCGGAATCAGAGCATAACTATAACAATACATAAAGGGAGGGCCTAGATATGGTCTATGCACTGCATAAATTCAGACATTACTTATTGGGGAAACACTTTAAGATGTTCACAGATCACTCAACCCTAAAATACCTAGTCAACAAGCCAGTGTTGGGGGGGATAATCTGTCGATGGTTACTACTATTTCAATAATTCGACTTCAAAGTAATAGTTAAGCCAGGAAAATTGAATGCAGGACCTGACCACTTATCAAGGGTCACAAATGGAGAAGAACATACAAATATAGAAGAAAACTTTCCATATGCACAACTATTCTTAGTCCAGATCGTTGATGAATACTTCACAGATATTATTCAGTACTTGAGCACAGGTTCTGCGTCGCAATAATATAACATTGCGCAGAAGAAAAAACTGGTAGTCTGCGTTGCCGACTATCAATTGATCGCATGACACTTATACAGAATGGGTGCAGATAGCATCTTGCGAAGGTACGTTTTAGAGCACGAAATACCAAGAGTCTTAGTAGAAGCCCATGAGAGAATAGCATAAGGACATTACACAGGAAAAGCTATCATGCAGAAGGTATTTCACATAGGACTATGGTGGCTGATGATTCACAGAGACTCGAAGGAGTATTGTCAAAGATGTGATGTCTATCAAAGGGTAGGTAAACCCAATAGAAGGGACAAAATGCCATTACAACCACAAGTAACATTGCAGGCATTTGACAAGTGGGAAATAGACTTTGTGGGACCAATCAACCCACCAACAAAAAGAACAGGATCTAGGTATATTATCACTGCGACGGAGTACCTAACAAGATGGGCGGAAGCCACACTAGTGAACTTGGAATATGTGGAAGCCGTACCAATGAATTATCCAAATATTTAAGGAAGAGAACATGGTTCATAGTGGGGGATCTGAAAAGGTATACAAAGGAGAGCTAGGCGAGGGAGAAGTTATTTTTATAAAGAAACTCTTGACCAACAACAATGCCACCAAGATCAACCACAACCAAGAGGAAATCATATTTCACCAATTGAATATGGAGGCTGAAATATTAGGATCTATCATCATTAGACTCCATCGGAAGGTTGAAAAACATTGGGGCACCAAGAAAAAAATAATGAACTTTTAATAATTACTTGGTAATGTCTGATAATATGGTTGATTTTATCTATAGTGTTGGAACTCCCCATCGGACTTCTATACCATATGTAGTAGTGATGTGAATTTTGAAGAAGTTTCCATATGGGTGAGCCAGGAAGACTATTTAGAGAGTGATAAAGACTTCTTAGTTGAGGTCCTAATTATTTTCTAAGGAGGATATTTTTCCACCACTCAGATTTTCTTGAGATTAGTCTCCATAGAAGTTTAGCACCCGTTTCCAAGTTCATGACCATAGGATATTTTATGCCTAATCCCCCACATTCTTTGGGGGATTAAATTGTTGTCCAATAAACCAAATGAAACTTCTTAGAATTGATTTTCCCTCCTTTCCACACAAAAGTTTTGATCTACTAAGTCAATAATGAAGAGATTCCTTTTGGAGCTATAAGGGATGAGAATTGAAAAATAGACAAAGTTTAGAGAGTTGACTTCATGAGAACTACATAGCCTGTTGGATTGATCTAATGATTTCCCCTCTGGTTGATATTTTTCTTGATTTTTTATAAGATTGATTGCTAATGTTGAAGGGATGGGGATTTGTTACTAATTGTCATCCCCAGGTATGTGAATGCTGACCAATTTTATTTCTATGAAAAAGAAAAAATATTGGAAATTATTCTAATGATTAATGGACTAAAATTCCAAGCATAAATTTGTCACTTACTGTAGTTGATGGACCCCCTAGAGAATTGAAGAAATAAATCTAGAACTTGCTTAAACCTATCTTCCATAATTGTAGATGCTCCTCCCAAAAGTATCATTTCATCAACAAATTATGAGTGATTAATACTTTTAACTCCTCGAACTATCCTTAGTCCTTGTATATTTCCTGAAATCATTTCATGTTCCAATTTCCTACTTAAGTAATATGCCATGATGATGCACAACATAGGGAAGAGAGGACAGCCTTAACGAAGCCTCATACTGATAGAGAAAAAGGAAGAAGGTCTACCATTTACCAAGGGACATATCTTGCGGCTACTAGTACATGATGCAATGCACTAAATGAAGGGTGGATTGAATCAAAATTTGCATATAACTTGGAATAGAAAGTAGTGTCAAACTCTATCAAAATAATTTTCCATGTTAATTTTTATGGTCATTCCTTTCTCCTTTCAGGCATTGCTCGAACGAATGGATTCTTGTACTAAAATTGCGTTATCCACTATTTTCCTGTGGGTCATGAATCATCCTTGATTATTCGAGATAATCTTAGGAAGAAGAGGATTTATCTGATTTTCAATGATCTTGGATAAGATTTTATAGGAGGCATTACAAAGTGAAATGGGCCTAAAATGAGAAAAGTTGGAGGGATCGGTTTCCTTGAGGGTTAATGATAGAAAATTGGATTTGATGCCTCCCATCATTCTATTTGACTCATGCACATACTTATCATTCTCAGAATGTCTCCCTTGATGATATTCCAACAAGATATGTAAAAACTAATAAAGAAACCATCAGGACCTCGAGCTTTGTCCAGGTTGAAGTCCCAAATGATTTTTCGCAGTTTGTCAATTTGGATTATTTCCATCCATTTCCCATTGTCTTCATTAGATACTAGATGAGAAATATGTTCTAGCATATCTTATACCTTTTCAAGGATTGGAGCTTCTGATATTGTATACAGCTCTTCAAAATGTTCAGATGACTTAGATTTTATATATTTAAATGAACTTAATACCATTCCATCACTTGTCTTTGTATCATTTACATTATTACTCATTTCCCTTTCTTTTGATTTCTTGCGGAAAAAAGAGGTATTTCAATCTCCCTCTTTAATCCATAAGCTATGGGATTTAGGCCTCCATGTGAACTCCTCATTTCTAATATCCCTATGATGATTGAGAAAGGACCTTTTTTCTTCTTCAAGTAATTTAGAGGTGATCTCCTCATCTTTGATCTTAGTTTAAGTTTTTTCTAAAACAACTTTAGTTTTTTGAACTTCTATGGCTGGAGAGCACTGATTTAATTTATCCCAATCCTTAAGGGAAGTCTTAGTCAACTTAAATTTTTTCTCCCAGATGTAGGTGGGGGATCTAGTTATCCATGTGCTCCAAAATTTTGTAATGAGATCTAGAACAATGGGATCACCAAGCTAAAGAGGATTAAAAAGAAAGAGAATGGGACAAAAATTGGGGGGAGGATGAATCTCCACGTAGATGGGCTTATGTTTAGAGGAATACTAGGGAATAATACCAGAGGATATTAGAAGTGTAGATTCAAGGAAAGATATATGAATGAGGAAGAAATCCAACCTATCAATGATGTGGCCTGGCCCCATCCTTCTATTGGTCCAAGTAAATATTCCTTACTTAAGTTTGACATCTAATAGATATCCCTTAGAGATGAAATATTTGAATTTCTCTCGAAAGGGATCACAGACTATACTTCCTCCTCGCTTCACATTCTACTGCAATGTTATGTTAAAATCTCCTGCCACTATACCACTCAGCCAATCTTCATTGTCACTTAACGCATTTAAAGTTTCCCAACTCTCCACTTTTATCTATAGTTAGTGGGCATATATGCATTAACTAATGTTATGATCCAACCCTTAAAAATGATAAAAAGTCAATGAATACAATCCAATTCAAGGGGTAAACCTTCTCTTACAAAGTATCCAATTCAGAGTACAATATGAGATGAGATAATATGCTCCTAATACTAGGTTTCCTTGGTGTGTGTGTGTGTGTGTGGATATAGATATAGATTTGTGTGTGTGTGTAGGAGACAAAGAGTACAATTATAATGAAAGAGTGTCGTGAGGGGTTCTAGCCCACATATAAATATAACACTAGAAATGTAATAATTGAATATCGAGGACTTAATAAAGAGTTTTATACATAACATGGTTCTTTTTCTAGGTCTTAACATACCCCTCCCCTTCAAATAAGTGTTGTACTCAACACTTGACTAGCCACGGGTGTTTCTGTAGGAATAAATCATCTTCCCATGTCACCTCTTCCACTAGTAGGTTACTCCATTTGACAAGGTACTATGTAGTTGTTCGATTTCTCAGCTACTCAATCCTTGTTTCAAGGATTATTTTTGGTTTTAGTATGCTTTTCCCTTTTTCATTAATCTATGGTAAAATAGTTTGGACTCGGATCTTGTTTCCATTGACCTTATTTAAGAAAGAAACATGGAAGACTAGATGTACATGTGAAGATGGAGGAAACTCCAATTGTAATCCATACTTACAATCCTTTGGAAAAACTTATGGGGGGAGTGGTATTTGGATGTTAATTTATTGTTCTTTTGTTGCTTGAGGGACATATTTTTATATGGGTGTAACCTCAAAAATACCCAATACCCCACTTCAAATTCGTTTTCACTACAATGTTGATATGCTTGTTTTTTCATACTATTTTGTACCATAACCCATGTATAAGTTGGTCTTGAACATAGTTATCACTTGAAATTTTTATAGTGACATTATTGTTGTTATTTTCCAGCTGTTCTAAGACGATAGGTTAATAAATTTGTTTTTAAAACTTTATAGTGTAAAATGTGTTTTTTTCGGATGGTTTTAAAAATACATTTTTTAAACTAAAAAAATGTGAAATGATTGTTTAAAAATTATTTTTAAAAAAATTTTGAAGATTTTTTTTGTTAGTAAGTGTTCAACACCCTACAATTTGGTAACCATTAAGCACTTAGTAGTACTCTAAGACTCTTAATGATGATCCGAGCTTGCAGATCGAAATGTTGAGCAATTAAAATGTTGAATGTAATTTCATTTTCTCTCCATACTCTAAGACTATTGTCAGGGGCTTGCTCTGATTGCCCCATACTATGGCATGGACATGGCTTCTATGGCATGAAATGTTTTTGTGCTTCCTTTCATGGTCATCGGATAACCCTGAAGATAGATACTATACTACAAGGAAACCCTTAAATGTCGACATTGCTTCCATCTACTCCAAGAGAGTTAATGCCAAGAGTTAATGAAGGTGGTGGATTAGGGGATTAGATGTCCACTAATGTGTGTTTACTATAGCCTTTGTGCCCAAACTCTTAAAATCGAAGCCTTCAAACTCCTCAGTGGCTCATTTGATTCATTCATTTTTCCTATTGTTAAGTTATGAAGCAAAGGAGCCCAGTGTCATTCTTAGAAATCTTCTTCCCTTGCTTATTACATTCATGGTATGTTTGTCCTAGCTTAATGCCCAAGTCAATCAAATTAAAATTTTGTGCAGCATAAAGACAAATATCCAAGACACCAACAAATGCATTGAGCAGCTAGGAGAGCTCTGCTTCTTCTCCATACCAATGGAACAAAATCACCTACAACACTATTGATTCAAGTCATAGAAATCAATCTCGAACTTCCTACAAAATATGGACTTGTCGAACAACAATTTTTCTGGTAAGTTCCTTGTTTCTGTCATAAATATAACTCAATTGTATGTCTTGCACTTAAACAATAGTCATCTAGATTAGAGATTAATAATAACATAGATATTTTTCCTAAAGCACCTTAATTGGTTGCAATTTTTTAGTTGTGCCATGATAGGACCCATTTTTCCTTACATCAACAATCTATCAAAGCTTGGAAACCTAGAGATCTCTTACAATTATTTAATAGGAACTATACCAAAATAAATCACAAGGCTTACAAATTTGTATTAGTTGGAACTCTGTGACAATAATCTTATAGAAGAGATCCCTTTGGGGTTTCAAAACCTCACATCTGTGAGGTATTTTGTTGCCTCTAAAAAATTGTTCAATGGGACACTCTCTGAGCTTACAAGCTTGAACAACTTGGTGTCTCTTCACCTATGTGAAAACATCATTTCAATAAAAGTACCAATGAGTTTGGCAAGTTCTAGTGTCTATCGAATTTATCTCTATACAGGAATGATCTCACTATCTCATTACCCCAAATCCTTGGTAGTTTCTTTGATTTTAGTAGCATAGATGTATCAGAGAATGGTATCACTAGTATGTTTCCCCCTTATATGTGTAAAATGGGTAAATTGTTTTTCTTTCTTTCTCTACATAATTTCTTAATAGGTGAGATTCCCAAATCATATGGGGACTATTCAATATCGAATTGCCTTTCAGTAAGCAATAACAATTTGACTAGTAGGGTGCCATCAAGTATCTAGGGATTACCTCATGCCACCATAATTTTTTTGAGTTTTAATAGTTTTGAGGGGGAATGGGTCAAGGAATCAACAAGGCCAAAATTCTATCTAAACTCCTTATCCAAAAAAATCAATTCTCAAGAAGTTTTCCTCCAAACATTTGGTGGGCATTACTCTTGGCTAGAGTAGATGGAAGCAATAATGGGTTTTTAGTGAATTACTTGATGAAGTTGGAAACTTGAGATTGTTTAACAACTTACTTTCGTAGCATAACGTGGTATTTGTCCCTATACTTCATACATTAGGGCTCTACGAGGATGTTGCTAAAATAAACCTTGTTGGGAATTGATTGAATGATCCTATTCCTACAACTTTGGGATCCATACAAGTACTCAATTCTCTAAACCTCTCCAACAATTAGTGCAGTGGTGAGAGTCCAAACAACCTTTATTCATTGAAGCTCAACTTTCTTAATTTTTCCAACAATCAATGGATAAGTCTTGTTCCAATGTAGTTGATTAACCTAGTAGGAAAACACAACCTTTTTGGAAACATTGGGCTATGTGGAAACAAAGTCAATTCAGATTTCCTAAAGCCATATCCTTATGCTTCGAAAGGAATATTCCATATAATACTTGTCATTGCACGTACTATCATTGTTGCTACACTATTAATTCTTGTTATAAGTTGTGTTTTGTACATAATCCCTATTCGAGATAGTATAGAAGAACAATATTGTGATATGAAATATTTTCATGTGATGGACTTCATTAGTGATGACATTCTCCATTGCTTGAAGGAAGAGAACATGATTCACAATGGGGAATTTGGAAAGGTATACAAAGGACAACTAGGCGAGGGAGAAGTTATAGTTATAAAGAAACTCGTGACCAACAACAATGCCACCAAGCTCGACAACAACAAAGATGAAATCAGATTTTGCCAATTGAAGATGGAGGTTGAAACATTAGACTCTATTAGATAAAAAATATAGTGAAACTCTACTAATGGATTTCTAGCATAGATTCACACCTCCTTGTATATGAATATATGAAGAATGGGAGTTTATGGAATAGATTACATCAAAAAATGGGTCAAACATTGGATTGGCAGACACACTATAAAACAATTCCCGGAATAGCTCATGGACTAGCTTATTTTCATAATGATTGTGTCATTGTTATTTTCCACACATATAGCAAATCCAATGATATATTGTTGGATGAGATTGGAGCCACGCTTTATTAATTTCATTATTGCAAAAATCCTTCAATCCTATGAAAAGAGAGACTCAACAATGGTTATTGCTAGCACCCATGGCTACATCAATCTAGGTAATAAATATTTCACACTTTGTAAAAGGGGTTAAGCAAAGTTATGTTTTAGAATAGCCCAAAACAAATGCATACTAATAATTTAGAAGAATGAAAGTAATTGATAACATGTGACTGTGGGTTGTAGAGTATGCCCACACATATAAGGTGAGTGAAAAGAGTGACACATAAAAATTTGGGGTTGTTTTGATAGAGCTTGTCATTGGAAAACAACCTATTGAGCCAAAATCCGGGGTGAACAAGAACATTGTTGGTTGGATTTCTAATAAATTTTCTACCAGAGAAAGAACATTTGAGGTGATGGATGGAAAGATACATCAAATTTATAAGGAGAGCATGATTAAGGTGCTCAAAATTTTAATGTCCCCATTATAATTCCTAGTTTAATTAATGCTTAATTTTGATATAATATTTGACCATGGCCAAACAATGTATATGGAAATTGTATTTCTAAATTTTGATAAATAAAATGTGATGTCAGTTGCTAAGGGGATATGAACAGAAATGGGGTTTGGATTAATCCACAAGAGAGGGGAGGGTCTAGAATAAAACCTAATAGGGGTCCAAGGGGGAATTACCCATGTCTATTAATTCAACCCACATTTCTTAATTTTATTATGACTATGTATTAAACTCTAGCTTCTAATTGAGTGCCCCCAAAGCCAATATTAAATGTATATAAGAGGGTGCATGTGAGAAGTGGCATCCCATAGTTATTGGGAGCATGGGGGATGAGTAGAATCATCTTGGGGAAGTGTGTGAGTGAAGGAATCAAGCCAAAGGGAGGAAATTCATATGGGTAGTTACAACATTTGGAGACAATCAAGTTTTTGGGCATGAACAACAAGTAGAGAGCAAGAAAGAGAGTTGGAAGCTGGAAGCTTGAGCAACCATGGAGGGTGAATTCTAGAGCATGACGAAGTATTTTTGGAGCTGAATACTGAAGAGCCAGGTTGTCAGGCTTAAAGAGTGAACTTTTGTGTGATTTGCACTGTAACAAATGTTTGTTGTTGTTTGTTGGTAGTTTTCCTGGAAGTGAGTTCCCTTGAGTTTCCCAACTGAGAGATTCTTAGTTACCTGTGCTAGAGAGACCCTAAAAAACAAATGGGATGCCTGAGGGACTGAGATAAGTGAAGGGGTACATTCCTTGGGTTGGGCAGGTCAAGAGGAAGAAAGCTGGTGGAAAATCGAGATAGTTGTAGGAGATTACCAGTGAGTTGTGGGTTTTATGAGTTGAGTGGAAAATGAGAGACCACCCTCTTTTGTATATTTCTATCCACAACTCAGGGTGACTTGTTGTTGATATTTGGAACAACAAGTCTATGGTTGGGTGGATTTTCCATCCCAAGCAGTTGGTTGCACAACAAAATTTAAAAGATAAGTGTTTGATCTGTTTATGTGTTGTATTCATGAGTTAAAATGTTTTGCATGAACTCTATGTATAAGATTGATTTACATGTTTTTTTATTTGAGTTACTAGTTTCATTTTATGTTCATTTTATCATGTTGTAGATGCACTAAATTAATGGTATCAGACAACAGTAAAATATGTTTGTAATTTGTAGTTTCTAAGCTACAGGAAATTAATTAGTTAGCAAAAAATTTTAGTTTTTATGGCTATTCCACATGTAATGGACCTAAGCTAGGTTAGGGGGTGTTACATTATGGTATCAGAGCATCTAGTTCAAACATCAGGCTTGTATGGGCCAAGAACCAGAGCGAATTTGTGAAATTTTCTATTGTAGATTTTGGTCTTTGCGAATTTGGGGAAAAAATGGAGAAATTATAGTGAAATCCCCAAATGCTTGGGCCAAATTTGAGTCTAAATTACTTATGGCAGTTGAAGAGATGATCTAGGGTGTGAATCGACAAGTTAAAGAGTTGAATTCGACCTAGAATGGTCATTTTTTATGTTTTAATGGTCGTTGTAGAGTTGTAGGGAGTTTGGTGAATCGAAGACCGAGATCACGTTTGATCTCGCGATCAATGACCCATATTCATTCTGATAAATTTAAAAAATATAAGGTTTCGACCATTTGGAAGGTTGCACAGATCAACAATCAATATTTTTTTTCAGCGGTTGGGAAAATGAAACAAATTGACAATGTGGATTCATTTTGATTGTTGGAAGGTTGGAATTGATCGACGATCAAGATCGGTTTGAATAATAGATCTTAGAAAAATAGGATCACAGAGCAATAAAATAAAACAAATGCGGAAATAAAATAGTGAACCATAATTAACAATAGTGAACCATAATCACCTATAGTCAACCAAAGTCAACCACAGACAACTAAAATAAACCAAAAGAAACCATGGTCGACCATAGTAAATCAAAATCAATCATAAACAACCAAAGTTAACCACAACAGTGCACCATAGTAAACCATGGCTAACTAAAGTCAATTAGAATCAACCATAGTCTATCATAGTCAATAGTTAACCATAGTCACTTATAGTTAATCATAGCCGACAAACCATAACTAATGATAGTCAACCATAGTTAACCAACATTAACCATAGTTAATAAGTCACCTATAGTCAACCATAATCAACCAATATCAATTGTAGTTACTTAATAAAAGTAAAAAAATGTTAATAAAACTTAATCAAGTCAACCACAGTTGCCTATAGTCAACCATAGTCAACCAAAATAAACTAGAGTTTTCCATAGTATAATTACCTATAATCAACAATATTCAACCACAATCAACTAGGGTCAACCATAATAAACCATAATCAATGATCATTAGTGATTGTCAAGCATATAAAATGATAGTTAACCATAGTCAGTTACGATAAAAAAAAGCCAACTAGAGTCAAATGTAGTCACTTATAATTAACCAAAAGCAACCATAGTAAACCATAGTCAACCACAACCAACTAGAGTTAACCATCATCAACAATAGTGAACCATAGTCACCTATAGTCAATCGAGCTCAATGGAAAGGACCAACATATTTTAATATAAAATATATTCGATTATCAATAAGTGGTGAGTTACAATAATGCATAGATCAATTATTTATACACATAATATTAGAGTCATGACTCTTCATAAGAATCTGATCACTTACAACAGTTTATTAATTAATATTAATTTCCTATATTTAACTTATGTTTTAATTTGGATATATTACAAGTCAACCCCTCCTGAAATGCTTCATCCTCGAAGCATTGTTAAAGATCTGTATCTTGATATGAATTTTTCATTTTCACAGGTAGCTTCATCCTCTAGTAGGTTCCTCCACTTCATAGGGTATTCCTTGACATATCTTGAATAAAGGGTTGTGTTTTTGAATTTTACGATACCCTCTAGTTCCAATACTAGTTTCCCTTCTTCATCCAAGAGGGGTAACTCTATTTGTATAGCAATTATTAGACCCAATTATTTCTTCAAGTATGAAACCTGAAAGACATCATGTAGCTTCCCCTTGTTTGGAATATCCAATGCATAGGATACTTGACCTACTAACTTTTGGATTTGGTAAGGATCATAAAACTTGGGCATAAGTTTATGATTCTTGTATTTTTTAAAAGAATTTTTCTTGTATGGTTGGAGTTGGATGAACAACCAATATCACACTTTGAATTCATGATCAATTCTCTTAAAAACGTCTTGTTGATTGATTTAGTTCCTTGCTTGCTCAAGATTATTTCTTTAGGATAAGAAGGATTTCATCACAGGTGTCTAGATAGTTTTTATAGCAGGTTCTTTGAAATTGGTAACAAAATATTCCTTTGTTGATGGCAGTGGATATACATATAAATCTCTAAAAGGAGTCATTTTTGTTGAAGTGTGGTAGGTAGGTAGTGTTGTACCTCCATTCTATAAGGTGAAGGCATTTATGTCACTGTAACTGGTGATCATTCACAAATTTCCTCAAGTATCCTTCAAGGAATTTATTTACCACTTCATTTTTTCCATATGTTTGGGGGTGGTATGAAGTGCTCATGGTTAATGTGGTTCCCAATTGGTGGAATAATTCCTTCCAAAAGTTACTAGTGAATTTTAGATGCCCTATCACTAACGATAACTCTAGGAAACCCATGGAGTCCATAAAGATTTTTCACATAACTATCAACGATTTGACTATTTATAGATTTTGATGATACTCCAATGAAGTGATCCTATCTGGTTTATCGGATTACAATTACAAATATATTATCCTTATCCTTTGAGTTAAGGAGACCTATGATAAAATCCATAGATACTTCAATCCATTTTTTATCTAGAATATGAAGGGGTTGAAGGAAACTAGGAGGTGAAACTAATTTAGACTCCTAGCACTAACTTCTGGGATCCTAAATCAACTAAATATATTGTTCTATATAAGGAATTATGCAATATCAATATGCTTTTTTATTTAGAAAGTGAATTAATTGTTTGCATTGTAATTCAGGGTAAGAAATTATTTAAACAAACAATGCATGAAATAAAGAGAGACGTCTCAAGTTATATTTCAATTAGAAAAATCATTTGAGCATGTTTTTTATTAATGTACGATTTAAAATATTGAAGCTTGTTGGGTTATGTTATAGTAGTCATTTGGAGCAATGTTGTGAGCAATGGGGTTTGTCACATGTGGCTATTGATTATATTGGATATTATTGATGTATCCTTTATACATATTATTGTAATGGTGTTGGCAAGGTACCAACAAACCTATCATTTTCTTAAGTGCATATAAGCATGGGTCAATATTATTTTTTAATTCATCATCCGTAAAAACATAGGTTCCCATTAATTTATTTATTTTTTTACATTGGCATGTACATGTCCATTAAATATACATTGATACATCTTATAGTATCTTCCTCACCTTATAAATTTCTATAATAAATAACACATTCTTAACATTTTCCCAAATTTATGATTTTCATTATATTCACATAAAAAAACTTTAATCTAAAAACATAGATATTTATCTATTATATGCACACAATTTACATCATCTCTAGAAGAATCTGCCAAAATGGAAACCAGATCCATACCTCGGCCAAAAATTCAATGTTTTCATGTCCGAAGAAACTGGTTTAGTAGAGAAAAATAACATCTTTATCCAGAGTCCTATTCGAGACTACTTATAGCTATACTAACAGAGATAAAACTGAATACATACTATTTAGTGTTATGGATATGACTAGCTGGAAACATAATTATAATGAAACCATTTGACAACCCTTCGACAAACCAGTTAACCTTGCACATCGTCCTTAGGTTACTCTTTTATTGGCTTAGTCCCAAGCTTCGTGTCCAACACTGCCTTGTCCATCTCAAACATGTCCATCTCTATTGGCCAGGTCTTCAAACTAGGTGGGCTTAGAGCACCCTCAAATTAAACATGTTGCACAAACTTCTAACTGTCAGGTGAAACCTTAAAATGGATACCGTACCGAGATTGAAAAAAAAGCTCAAATTTCCTTTCCATGATGTGAATTGCATGCAGAAGGTCTGAATGCTCCCTCCTAGACCTGTACAGACCTTTCCTAACCATGGATTTCACAACCCAATATTTCTTAGTTAAAAAAATTTCTCCCTTGTTCTAGAATAGAAGGGATCCTCCACCCAATCTTGTACTTGCTCTAGAATTTCTCAGTCTAA
>JZKD02S0715283.1:248432-262643 GCA_000966675.3 Picea glauca | reverse complement strand
CTGTAACCCAAAACCATAATTAGCCACCAGTCAGACCAAGACACAACCAAAGTAGCTCTCTTTGCTTAATTTTATCTTAATTAGAGTAAATTGTTATTCAGGTAGACATATTACAAACCAATCAATATCCAAGTTCTTTATTATCTGCATACAACATGTGTGTCTCACAAGTTCAAAAGGAACCCCAGGTTTGATAATTAAGTTAAGCCTTAGAGTAGTTGTCCTTTTAAAAAACATATTTTAGTATTGTCAATTGCAGTGGATGTCATAGAAAAAGAAATAATTGTAGAAGAAGAAAATAAATTAATGGTGAATATTACAAAGGGAGAGAGCATCAGCTGCATTGAAAATTGCAACATGGAAAGAAGACGAATTCCCATGGTGAGAAGAAGAAGCAAAAGAGATAATTTTGGTTCATAGGTAGTGGAGGATGTTGCAAAGTTTTTGCAACAAATTACGAGTAGAATGGATTATTTTGAATTGGCCAAACAAAGGGGAAGGGTCACAGTCAAAGTGATCTAGACGAGTGATTAAAATGAAGATCATCTAGATGAGTGATGAAAATGAAGATCAACGTGTGAAACAACACAAAATGAAGATGGAGATGCTTGTATGGAAGCTTATACCTAGAAGAATTGATGAAGTGGATTGAAGAAATACACCCATATTTTGAGTGAAAAGAGATTAAATATCCCTAGCGAGTGAAAATTGTCTATGGAAGATAGAGGAGCTATGCATATGATTGGTGGAAACAACTAAAGAGGAACAAGAAAATGAGAAGTAAAGATAAGATATAGAGTCTAAAGATTATGGTCACCAAATTGAGAAGTAAGTTTGTAAATTTTAGTTATACTTTGAATATGTGTAGAAGGCTAGAAAATTTAAAATAGCATAATAGATGTGTTGAAAATTGTTTTTGAATATTTTTTTAGTGTAGCCATGAGAGTTGGTTTTGTATGAGATAGTGAGGATAATATCATGTATAGTACTACAATACAAGGTTGTAGTGCCATCATTAGCGTCATCACCTAGTGTATTTTTTAAGAAAAAATGTTTGGGTGATGCAAAACATGACGTGAAAGGGAGCATCGAAATTTGTGTCAACTTTGTGCTAAAGTTGTGTGAATCCTATGTTTTCATTTTCAATGCATGCTCTACATGATCTCATGCAAGCATTGTATCAATGACAACTAATACACATAAATATTTAATATGTTGTATATTATTTGAAAAAATATGAGAGAATGAATTGTATGTATCCTTTCATCATAATCATGTTCTTTGTGTCATATTAATGTCATTTTGTGTAAAAATAGGTGTTGATATCTTATATGGGGCAACGTATATGCATCATATTAGTGTTGTTCTAAAGTCATTCTAACATAAAACTTAAAAAATGGGCCCTTTTAAATTATTTTGCATCCAGTCTGCAGATAATTTACGTCTTAAATCCCAATTTCATTAAATTTGGATTAATTCCAGTTTAATCCCCTTCGAAGACAAGCAAAAAATTAGCCTTTCTAAAGTTCAAAATTGGGTCTTCTAAAGTCCAAAATCTAGTTCCAAAAGTGCCAATATTTTGATTTTGAGACTACACTTTTGGATTTGATATTGACCCTTTTTACTGATATTTCCACTTTTAGGACCGACTTTTCACTTTTGAAAGTCGATATTAGCACTTTCAAAATCCAATTTTGCATTTTGGAATCCGATATTGGCACTCTAGGAATTTGACTCTGCACTTTTAGAATCTAATATTGACACACTTGGAATCATATTTTTCATTTTAGAAACCCCAATTTTGCACTTAATTTTCAATCACATTTAATCTAGATCATTCTTATATTTTTAAGTTGGTTACACATCATCTACAAGTATTATTAAATTAATCAAACACAATTGAATATATGAAAATATGAAGACCTTATTAACCACAAAAATATTGTCACACATAGAAAATGTTAAGAAAAATAACTAATTACATTACTTCACAAACTAGTTTCATATTTTTTACAATAAATCTCACATCACTAACACCATTCAAGTGTAGCAAGCAAGTCCATAATCAATCTAACAGGTATATGTCATTCACATCGCCACACTTATAGCCTTTTTTAATTACATAGTTCCATTCATCATTACAAACATGTTTTTGTTATGAATCATCTACAATCACTATTTTTCTAGCATCATAAGAACCCTTCAATATCTCCCAAAAATTATTTAAATGTATGATATATACATCAGTTTCCCAACGCCAAAATAACCCTTTCTTGGCATGGCTTCACAACCATCTTGCTTTGGTATGACTTTAAGCTACTCCTTTTTCAATCTAGTTTTGTCAAATAAAATTGGCCAAAACTCATTCATGGTTTTTTTTTTGCATGAATGTCCATAAACAAAACCTCAAAATTATTAATACGCTATTTAAAAAAAAATCTAAACCCTAGATGTATAAAATAAATCTTTGTACTTATATCATGTCTAGATTTCTTGACAATGTCTTGTTTTGTAATGATGTTTTATGAATTGCATGTAATATGACTCCATTCATATCAAATACAAATAACCATTTATTTAATAACACAATATAATTAATATTGCATATCCAATGGCTATGATTGATTTTTAATCGATTGACATGTCCCTGGTTATGGAGTCATTGGTGGTCGCGTCGGAGGAACAGGTGCAACGCATAGATTATTACAATGATACCCTGTCTGACGCATCAATATTCACAAGCCCGAAGGTGGCCCTGTGTACTTTGTCATACTTGGGTGGGATAAATTCCCCCGTGGGCATCGGTTTGATCGATGGGATCCATATAATGTGACCCTCTACCCATATCAAAGTAGTAAATTATTTGGATCATCCAGAGGATTTTTGTGGAATCAAGGAGTTGGATATTTATGGTCCTGGGGAAGTGGGCAGAGCCAAGCATTGGATATTAAAGACCGGGTGGTATTGGGACCATCATACTTTGAATTAAACCTTGGCATACATTGTTTGACACACATAAAGAATCTTTGTCCAGTTCCCCAACATGGATCAATCTACCTAATGGGCTCATCGTGATATTTTGCAGGGTCAATAAAGCACATTGTTTGGGATCCTTAGAGTAGGTTCAACCCCCGTCCTTTGTTCTGTCATGGAAATTATGTTCGTTAACATCAAAGGTATAATGGGACAAGTGAAAAAAATATCCTTGAAATGGTTTGTGGATCTTTAAATACAAAATTTGGTGTTCATCCAAGAAACCATGGGTCCATATGTCATTTTAATTATTGAATTACAAAAAAAATTCCTTTTAATTATTGAATTACAAAAAAAATTCCTTAGGTGAGTTTTTTTTGTGGCTTGAATTATTCTGGACTCTCAGGGGGCATTATCATATGTTTATCTCCCAGTGTGTCTCTCATTAACTATTTTTCCATACTTTCATGACTATATACTAATACATATAGGAGGGAACATGACTTTTTGTTGGATTTTCTAAACATGTATGGGACTTATGATAGAAAAGAAGAATTATGGACACATGTTTTTAGTTTGGATTGTCTAAAGTCCAAAATGTTAATATGTGGAGGGGATCGCATTTTTACACTTTGTGGGGATGAATTATGGGTATTGGTAGCATGGGTGGATAGGTTAGCATAATTGATCAAAAACAACTTGAATATCATTGGTTGGGTGGACATGGCACCTTTAAAATTGACCCCGACTTGGTCCAACAATCAGGGAGGGGGATGTGGGGTATCCAAGTGATTGGAAAAGTTCTCGGTCCATCATGATTTGATTCAAAATCAAGGAATTATGTGCTCCTGGTTTGGTATTGTTCATTGCTTGATCATTTTCCATTCTTCCTTGAGTTCAATAAGACAAATGGAAAACTCAGACCACCCTTCAAGTCTAATTTGACTTGAGCATGGGAGGAGGATTTTTGTACAATGATTCAGGACAATTGGAAATATTTCCAGGAGGAGGAATGGATTTTTGTTATTTCATAGTTTGTTCATGCTCTTAGGCATATCAAAAAGATAGTAGTCACCTAGGAGAGGAAATAAAGGTAAGATATTGACAAATAGATTAATGAGATTGAAGTGGATTTGGAACAAAGTTATGAGGTTCTATTAGGAACAAATCCAACAAGTGAAGAGCTAGAAAAAATACAAGCTCTCGAGTCGGCGAGGACCAATATCCTTAGTGAGAAGAAGAACATGTGGATACTAAAGAGAGGGTCTCTTTGTCTCTCTGTTGAAGATCAAAACACTATATTTTTCATAGCTATGCTAATCACAAGAAAAATTTCAACATAATTTGGGAACTGGAGGAAGATCAGGGAAAAAAGGTTTGTGGTTTCAATGATCTGGATGCGTTGGGAACTAAGCACTTTGGGACTATTTACAAGGAGTCATGTCTAGTAAAGATGGATAAGATGCTACAACTTATATCCTTATTTCCATGACTTATGGATGATGAAGGGAATTGGGCCTTGTATGGAGATATTACAAAAGTAAAGCTATTATCCATAATTTCATGTTTTAAGAGAGATAATAGCCTAGGGTTAGATGAGTGGTGTGCGGAATAATTTGAAGGTTTCTTTGATCTTCTCAGGGATGATCTCCTCATGGTTGTGGAAGAGGTTCGATAGAATGGAAAAATGTTGTGTAGTATGAATGCTACTTGTATTGTTGTTATTCCCAAGAAGGATCACCCCACTTCATTTGATGATTTTCAACCAATATCCTTATGTAATTGTCTTTATAATATTATTGCAAAAACTATTGTTGTCGGACTCAAACCTATTTTGGAAAATTTTATTACTTTGGAGTATTTTGGATTCTTAAAAGGAAGATTGAACCATGAAACCATAGGTTCATCTCAAGAGGGTATCCACTCAATTAAATCCAGGAAGGTCATAGTCTCGGCCATAAAGATTGATCTCTTAAAGGCGTATGATTGGTTATTGTGGTTGTACCTTAGATTGTTTCTCTCGCATATTGGTTTTGAATTGAGCCTTGTGAAATGGATCAAGTGTTGTGTGATGTATTTTTCCTTCGCAATGCTTATAAATGGATCGAGCTCGTCCTTGTTTAAACTAGGTCAGGGGATCCATCAAGAATGCCCACTCTTGCCATATGTTTTTTTGTCAGTGGTCGATGGGATTAGTATGGAAATTTTGAAAGCAAAAAGGGGAAGTAAAATGAAAGATATAAATATAGGTAGGGTGGTCCTACTCTCTCATTTAATTTTTCATGGATGATGTATTAATTTGTTGTGCTTGCATGAGAGGAAGGGGATATATTGAAAGACATTTTGGAGATTTTTAAAGTGCAACAGGTATGGTTGTAAATGAACAAAAATATACAATTTGTTTTCCTAGTTTTATAAAGGAAGGTAAGAAAATCTTAGAAGGATACTTTAATTTTTCATCTTTCGAACTGCATGAAGGTTTAAAATACCTTGGCTTTACTCTGAAACCTAAAAATTACAATATCTATGAGTAGAAGTGGATTTTAGCTCAAATTGAAAGGAAGGTAAAATTATGTTGTAATCGATGGTTATCCAAGGGAGGTAAGTTGATCCTGATCAAATCAGTTTTAGAGGATATTCCATTTTATTGGCATCTACTAGAACATATTCTGAATGGAATTCTCAAAAAAATAAGGAAGGTATGTTCTAACTATTTATGAAAGGGTATTCTAGACTATATGGGATCACATCTTGTGAGATGGAAACAATTATCCAATCCCAAGGCCTTTGGGTGTTTGGGTTTGAAAGAATCGTGGGTGTTTGGGAAGGCATTGGAAGCCAATTCCTTATGGGTTTTTATGACCAAAGAAAGTATCTGGAGGCAAATTATAGTTGACAAATATATAGGGATAGGATCTAGTCTGGACTGGATCATAAAAAGACAAAAAAAAAAATTATAAATGCCTTGAACTAATGGAAGGCCCTCACACTTTCCTTTCCTATCATAGGGAAATATTTAGCTTGGAATGTAGGTTGAGGTTGACAAACTCGGATAGGTAAGGATTTTATAATAGTATGTGGGGATGAGGTCTTCTTGGAATAGGATCCGATGTCGCACCTACAAGTTTTAGGTTGTTGTACTTTAAACAGGGTCGGGGACATGTCTAACTCTACAATTTGGAGACAGGATTGGGTATCAACCGAGGTGTTTGGTCTAATGGGTGGCTAGGGTGATCAGTGTCAATTTTTTATTAACGTTATGAAGAGGGATCATATTCACATATCTAATCGGGACAATGAACTTATCTAGTCTTACAATAATAATGGAGGGACATACTCAACTAGATTGGGATATTTAGCTCAGTAGGATGAGGTGGGAGTTCATCCCACATGGTGGCACCAGAAGCTTTGGAATATTAAAGGACCATTAAAAGGGGTCATTTTTATGGTTGGTCTTCAAAGGGAAGGAATTAAAATGGGACAGAATGCAAATTAAGAATAGACAGGGTCCTGAAATTTGTTATCTATGTTGGGATTCAAATGAATCTAATTCACATATGTTCTTCAAATGTGCATACTCAAGGAAATTTTGTGTTGATATTGGATCTCATTTGGATTTAAATTCTCTTTGGAACAAAAAATCATATTCCATACTAATTTTGGGATTTCTTCGTCAATCTAGTATTGAAGCCATTCTAGGTGCTCCCAATCCTTATGATTTGGGGTATCTAGCTTGCAAGTAACACTAGTTTATTTGAAATCAAATATATCCTGACATTCAAGAAAGCTTTGCAAGCTATTGTGATGCTCAACAATTGTTAAGAACCAAATACTTGCATATAGAAACACCACAAATATTCATAGAACAATATATAAGAACCACACTTTTATTATTATCAAACCCTTATGGTAGGGAAACACCATATAATGGATCCTATTATGGAAGGGATCATATCTTGTTCACTTGCCTCTTCGAGGGGGAATCCTCCTATTGAGCTACCGCTCCAAATACAATACTTCTCAACTTGTCTCATTACATTGATTAACTCCCTTATATACTGCTACCAACCACCTGTGAACATTCTAGAGGAGGAACCTTCTAAGAATTTCTCTTAAATTTATTATATCTAACTACCATAGTGGGCCTTATTTAATACTATATTGGACCTAGTTCCACTGACATTGAATGGCATCCACTATTATCACTATGGGCCCTCTGGGCCCCCCAACTACCTCTCTAGCTACCTAACATTCCATCCCCCTTATGAAATCATTTTCCTCAACGCTTGTTATAAGAGTGTACAAACATATACCAGGGTCCCATGGATAAGTGTGGACCATAGTGCTAAAGTATACTAGAGAACCAAGGTGAGAATTGAAAGCCACCATGATGGAGTAGTCCAATCGCCATTGTAAACCGGGGTCCCATGTCCAAGTGCTCATGTTAAATCCACGCGAAAGATATATAAACCCAATAACCAATTGAAAATGATTCTCCAAATATTGACACATGTCACGTGGATCGAAATAACAAGATCCATCCACATAGTGGGAAAGGGTTGTAGCTGAATCTGGAAGGAATAATACCACTGTAGAATATGCAAGATGGACACTGGTAATCATAATTGGCTATTGATTTGTTACATTAATGTTCTCAAGCATATATTTCTCGATCATATTAATCCATAATTTATGCCATAAGATATCTCTCCTTCATGCTAGCCAACGACTCTTGAATACTACGAAAACTATCCCTAGGGCCATCTTCAAAGTCATGCAATGTGTCATGCATTTGGGCTTTGAATGCTTCAAGCATGTGTAGAATTTCCTCAAGGGTTTGAGAGTGAATATCCATTGGAAACACCACATAAAATATACCAAAATAAATCTATGTAAATTATCTATCCAATGGGCTTGATCTGGTAGCAATCTAAGCACCCTGTGAAAATCTATGGACTCTGTAGTCACGTCGTTGTCACGAAAAACCACCAAAAATGGCTGATTTTAAATCAGCGATATCTTCACTTCTCCAATTTGGATGATTTTTTTTTGAATTTGGGTGACATTGTGAGAGGAACTCAGATATGTAGTTTTTTGGGGAAAATTATTTCCTGGGTGCTACAGAAATTAGAAAAATCACGTGGTAGTCCACATAAAAAACCTTGAAAAAACAACAGATTTTAAAATGACAATAACTTTACTTCTCAGACTCCATTTCAAACGATTTTTTTATTGGGTGTTTTTATGAGAGGAAATCATATATACAACTTGGTTCTATAAATTTTGCACATAAATATACATAAATCATCTAGAATTTCACGGCCCTCTTTTTCTTCTCCGAAAAATATGCAAAAATAGAAGAAAAAAATTGTCCACAATTCCTACCAAGGAAAGTGCTCTGATACTAGTTGTTAAGAACCAAATACCACACAAGATATATGCAACAATATAGAAAACTACCACTTTATTATTATCAAAACTTTATGGTAGGGAAACACCATATAATGGATCCTATTATGGAAGGGATCTTCTCTTGTTCACTTTCCTCTTCGAGGGGGAATCCTCCTATTGAGATACCACTCCAAATAAAATACTTCTCAACTTATCTCATTACATTTCTTGAACAACTTTATATAGTTCTACCAACCACCTATGAACATTCTAGAGGGGGAACCTTCTAAGAAGTCCTCTTACATTTATTATATCTAACTACCATAGTGAGCCTTATTTAATAATATAGTGGACCTAGTCCACCTTACATTGAATGGGCTCCACTATTATCACTATGGGCCCTCTGCCCCCACCCCCCCACCCCCCCATTACCTCTCTAGCTACCTAACAAAAATTATAAAGGTGGTCAAATTCTCAAATAGCATAATAGGTTGGTTTCTATAGAGATTGATAAGTCAGTTGCATGGGGTTACTTTGATGGGGCTTGTCAAGGATCTGAAATAATATGGTTAAGGTTTTAGTCTCTCTCTATCAGATACACATTGTTTTAAAGGAATAATTAATATGGACCCAGGGACAAATAATCTGGGAGAGATCCATTCTTTATTCTCACTTCTCAAGATTGTGGTGGTAAGGGGTATTCATTTCCTCCAAGTGTTCAGAGATTCAAATTTGGTTATTGGTTGTATGAGGAGACAGGCACATGTTTCAAATCTGATTTTACAAAAAACAAAAATGAGCACCTTTTTGTTATCTCATATCTCTTTAATCATATTGAATTCTTTCATATTCCTAGGAAACTGAATAGTAAAGTGAACATTCTCTCCAATAACATGCTAGATATTTAGGATCCGTACGACTTCATTGAAGAACACTCTTTGAAACAGAGGCTCACAATACTTGTTAAACCACTCTAAGAATTTTTTATTTTATTTTCCATATATTTCCTATATGATTGATGATATATAGAATGGTATTTTGGGGTCTTTGGGACCAAACTATAAAGATATTTCCTCTTTTGATCCCATATTTTGGGTACTTCTTCTAGATTTTTTTTTAGTCAAAATTCAGATGTGCATTAAAACGCCTAAGGATTGTAATTTCATCATCTTAATTGAACAATTGAATGTCCAACCTGGTCACAATTTAAATAAATTCTCCTTGCTATTGTTTTTTTCACATTAATGGTTTTTACCAATGCTTCATGTTTGTATGAGGCCCTAGACGATTAAAAAATGAACATTGTTATCCCCTAGCCTAGGAATAACTAAGGAGATTATGTATCGAGGCCCACAGGTCCTAGACATGGAGTACCAAGAGCGATATTGAATTGAGCCTGGCCCTGGAGAGCCCATCCTTCTTCTTCAGTGTCTATTTCATGTCAGCAGCAGAAACATCCATCCCATCGGCCTGGTCCTAAAGCAACAACGAGTCTTCCTCCATGAGGTAATCATTTTAGGTATCATGGTATGTGTCACTCTGATTCTCAAAACATTTGAATATGTGCACTTAATTCTATTTTGCTTCATGGCGTGTGCTTGGAATTTAGGCCTTTTGACTTGACCATACCTGAGGGGATGACATAATTCCCTAGAAAGTTGGTTCCCTTAGGAGTGAATTGCCACTTGGTGGGTTCATGAAAGGTAATCGTCCATTCCCTCCATACTTATCACTTTTCATCATCTTCCCTCTCATTTATCCCTTGCATTGGTTCAATCATTGGCTTTCCAAGGTAGAAAAGGGTTGTACCTTACCTTGTGGGAAGAAGGGGCTAAAGACCCAGAGGGTAAAAGTAGTTGGAAAAATCTAAAAGCCAAAAAAATCAAACCTTCAGATGCTTCGCCCAGGGATCCCCGATAAAGAAATAAAAGGATTCTCAATAAGAAAAAGGGGGGAACCATAAACATATAAAACTCAAGACCCAGTTGGTGGATAGCGGGTCTCATAACGAGCCAGCCTATTAGGTCCATGGGCATGTAGTGGTATGACACTACTATTCATTTGGTCACCATGCCAGGGTAGTGGCTCTTGGTGGAATAACCAAGAGAAAGGAGGTCTCATCACAAGCTATCCTTCTCATCTCTGTGAAATGCTTGTGGGTAACACTGTCACCACTGGTCACCACACCAAGGCAGTGTCCCCCAGCTATTCTCTTGAAAGAAAAAGAAATAAGATAAAAAAGTAAAAAATGCATTGAGTCAGATAGGAAACATTTTCATCCATGAAAAGGTGCAACTCACCCTCTTTAGAGACACCCACAGGTAAGCCCTACATTTCCATGTCACCATTGCACCCCTTTCCCAAACATCCCCATACCATCTCATGCACTTGCATGACCTAGATTTTTCTTCACCTAAAAGAATCCCATGTCTAAGGATAATTATCCCAATAGGGCGTCCTAAAACCCTCTCCTAACCTGGCTTGTAGAATAACATAATGTCATTGAGAACTTGTCTGGGAAAGGGGGGGTTTATGCACATGTTTGGGTAACTTGACTATTAGGTGTGATTGACATTCCTATGATCCCTGTGACTTATGAGCCCATGGAGGGTTTACTTTTTGTTATTGCGGGAACACGCCCGATGGACAGGTACATATGGGGAGATGAATAGCTCGAACCTCCATAGGGATAAAATCCCACCAGATAGATGTTGAGACCCCAGCCAGGGGCAGACATATACCAGAAGCTTGCACCAGAGAGAGAGGAGGACGTTCCACCAGAGACAGTGTGCCAAGCCTAGACCCATGGGGGTCTTTGCCTCCACCATTATGTTGGCCCTTGAAGGCCCTTGACATCATCATTCAGAGCCTTGACGTCACCTAGTTGAGGTATCCAGTTTGAGGACGGCTTTGGTTGGAACATGTGGTAGTTCCTGAGGGGTTTTGAGCCCCAATGTTTGACATAGAGGGATAATGTTCCAGCAAGAAGGATAACGTCACCCTAGGAGGGGCATGACATCACCCTAAAAAGATAAAAATAGGGTTTTATTTGACAATTTTGTGTAAAATTGGATTTTTCATGTAAACTGGGCATGTCGGCCTTTTTGACCTAATTTTGTAATTAAAGGTCATTTGGATTGTATAAATAAGGGATTTGTCCCTTGTCTTTTTTCATCATTCTTTGGCTCACACAAGTGAGGTTTGAAATTTGGCCTCTTTAAGGCTTATTGGCTGAAGTTAAGTGGTGTGCAACTCTTGGAGGAGGCTTATCTTAGTGTTTTTGGGAATTTTCTTGATGGAAAGTCTTCAACTAGACTATTTGCTAGATTATTTTTGGTGAATATAAATGAATTTTTGCAATTATTATTTCCTTTGAATGGTTATATTATCTTTACTTTGCATTTTAATAAGATTATGAAATTTCTAGCTTAAAACCCTAGGATATTAAGCACATGTTATTGTCCTTATCTCAATAGATTTTCACCCACTAGATTTTACTAGAAAACCTATCCTTTGAAAAATGTGCTAGAGCCCTACCATTGTATCACTATAGCATCATTTTCTTCATCAAGCCTTTACTTACCTCAATATTGACCTAAATAAGAAGGAAAATCTCTAGGGCCTAGGGTTACCTACTTCCTAGTAGTCGTTTTCCTTCTAGGGTTTGTTGATTGAGGCCTTGGGTTACCAACACCTCAACCATCATCCCTCTTGCCCTTAGTTCACACATTATAATTTGTTTTCTTCAATATTGTTGCTGCCAAAAGTGACTCCATTATCCCTAAAGACATTGATCTAGAACTTATACTTGATTGATTGATGAGCACAACCCTTAAATCTTATACCTCAAGCTATTTGCTAACCTTTCCTAACCCTAGATTAGACTAATCTACTAAAATTCTTTTTGTTGTTACAAAAGTAAGCTACAACAAATTATTATAGTAGTAAAATCTCCTAAAATCAATTATTAAAGTTGATTTTTACATTGCCTCATTAGCCTCTGACAAGTGTTAGCATATTTCTATTGTTAGATTATCATTTTGGGTCATTTTGAAGCTTGTTTAAGGAAATAATTGTGAAGCCATCATCATATATATATTGTTGTTATATATTTATGTTTGCTTCATCTTATATCAACTTATTGCTTTCATTGACAAGTCCAAGGTTTTACGAATCACTAACATAAATTGTACTTGCGAAATAGTGTTTTCTTGTTGTCTTGTTTTGGGCAGGTACACTTAAGCATATCATTGCTTCATTTTGTTAAACCTTTGGGAATTTCTGATCAGTGTGACTTGTGACAGGGAACAAATTTTCTTGATACTTCAACCTTTACCTTCTCAAACACCCAGATCACCAGGGATGTCTCCCCTAGGATTTTACCCCTAAATAGAAAGATGTGTCTTATTAAGGTGACAGTGATAGGATAACCTCATGTTACGCCAATTTTCCCTCCACTTTCCTTTCCTTTTTAGACAAGTACAAATTTCATGATAACAGTTTGGCACCACTGTCGAGGGACACTGAGTCAACTCTCCTCAAAGATGACACTTTTTAGTAATCCTTTCTTCAAATCCATTACTTTGCAAAGCTTATCTAGCGACTCCACTGAGGGTGATCCCCTCATCCCTTTGATAGTTTCATGAAAACTATTTTGCGACTCCACAAACCTCAGGAAGGTATACCAACCCTCCTTGGTCCTTTAGAAGAAAACCTCCCCAAAACTCTCTTGTAGTAAAATCATTATTTGGAGGCAATCTTCCGTTGAACACAATGTCTAGCATAGGAACTCAGACTGTTAATCCAAACCAAGCCAATAACCAAAAGCAATAGTCATCCAAGATCTTCAAACCGCTAGACATGACAGGTATACCAGGATACCCTAGGAAAATGCCCCCCAAGTATGAGAAATGGTTGCCTAAATTCACTAGAAATGATGTAGTCAGTGTTAAGGATCATATGAGTAATTTATGGGCCTTCTTCCATCTTCATCCCATTAGTGATGATGTTGAGGATGCAGCTATGAAATTATTCTCTGCTACCCTCCATGATGGCGCTAGACGTTGGTACAATGGGCTCCTTGATTCTAGTATTAAAACCATGGATAGGTTGGAGGAAGTATTCCTCAAATGATGGAGTGTCAAGGAAGACCCCAACATGCTATTGATAAGGCTGAATAACCTCATGAAACAAGAGAGTCAAACCATTAGAGAATCCCATGACAAATTTGAAAATTTGATGCAAAATATCCGAGTAAGACATCATCCATATGATAGTTTCCTTCTCTTTCTTTATACCAAATCCTTTACATAATAGTTGGGATATCTCCTCAAAGATAAATCCCCTAATACATTCCAAGAATTCCAAGATGTATCTACAAGGATGGAAGACAACTTTTCATCATCTAGACTCAATCCTTTCTCAGCCCCAAGAGTCAGAGTGGATGCTAAACGTAAGATAGTCCACAATGTTGAACCTACCTCAGACATTAGTGCTTGCTTGGAAAAGTTACAATTGATTGTGTATGGCATGGTAAAAACCCAAGAACTAATGATGAATAGGATTGTCAACCTAGAAATAACTCAACAAAAATCCCCTAGGGTTCCTTACAAAGGGAAATTCTAGAAAGGGAACCAATTTTTTAAACCAAAGAATGATCAAGAGGTTCCCAATACTTTAGCTCCTGCAAATGTAGGAGATGAAAACCCTTGGTTCTTACAATGCAATGAGTCACATTGGGAGCATGAGTGTCCTTTCAACAATGGTGATAATGACCAAGTAAGCATTGTTAACCATACCATTGAAAATCCTCACTATTGCCTCAATGTTACACTTGAAGAACATCAA
>JZKD02S0715283.1:194217-217615 GCA_000966675.3 Picea glauca | reverse complement strand
GTCTTCAAAGACCTTCCAAAATTTTACATTATCAGGGAGAGAGGGCCTATATTTAACTTGAATTTCGTAAGTTAATTTATGAGGCAGAGGGGGTATGAATGCACAAGAGGACACAGCCAATGAATCAACCAATTCATTCATTTCTCTAGGTACAAATGAAATCTTAAAATCTGCAAAATCGTGAATTGCCTTCAACACTTCATCTATGTATGCTTTCAGCCTAACATGCTTCGCTTGAAAGGACTTATTCACATGTTGGATAATCAAATCTGCATCTCCAAACACCTGCAATTTTTTAATGTTTCTCTCTTTGGCTGCATTCAGTCCCAAAAGTAATGCCTCATACTCAACAATGTTATTAGTCACTTTAAAATCGAGTTTAAAGGACAAATGAGAAGTTTTCTTAGAAGGAGAAATGAATACCACTCTTGCTCCAGCTGACTCCTTAGTGCAATCACCATCAAAGAACATGGTCCAAAGATCATCTTCGGCTATTTCTGTGGGATGAACTTGATCTGATCTGTGGGCTTTCTGAACAACAATGTATTAGGCAGTGAATCATCAATTTGCAAAATACAAGATCCCATATCTGTGTCAACCGAATAGATAGGATGATTGGATGGATTTTTTTCGTCACTGATTACATATGCCAATTGAGATTCCCTGTAAAGCCTTTTGTTCACCCCTCCGAAAATAGGGATAGTAGCGTAGGAGAGATCCATTTGAATAGTGCCACCTAGTCTCTTCATCCACGACCTTGATAGTAGACATCCAAATTTAAGAGGTATGTCAGCCACCACTATATCCATCACCATTGTCTTCATTGATGCTTGGGTCAAGGTTACAGCCAAATCCTTAATCATCCCAAGACATTTGACTTTTCGAGAATCAAAAGAGAAAAGGTCATGATAATACTTGGTGATCTCCAGCCCAAGCTCATCCATGACCGCCTTCGGCATCAAATTGTGCGAAGCATCGGAGTCCAACAAACAATTATGCAGTGTTTTCTCATGAATATTTAAAGAGATGTAAAAGGGAGGACAAATTTCATCTCTGTCTTCTACCATTTGGCCTAGGGTGATGGTTGGCTTATCATCATAAATGTTGAGGATATCAGCAGAAAGGGATACAGATTGGGGATCTAGAGTTTTGAGGATATCCCTTTTAAACATCTCATTTTTCATCAGCTCATCTAGAGGAATAGGAATCTTAATTTTTTGTATTTCAGCCTCAAAATTAAAGGAATATGGAACCTTATCAACAACTTTATCAGAAACCTTTACCTGATTTGAAGGGGCTTCCTGATCCTTTTGTTGTTCAACAGGAGGCTGACTTTCTGGAGTTTGACGCTTGACAGGGGCAACAATTTTCTTGGGAGGAGCTGATGCTTTCACCTTTGAAGGATTTGCTTGCTGATCCTATGATGTCTGATCCTTTTGCTTAACAGGGGGAGAATTCTTTTCAGGAGAGGCTGGTGCGTCTTGTTGAGCAGCATTAGATTTGGATCGGAGGTTATATCTATTTTTATCTTCTGTTGTGAAAATGACATCACCAAGAAGATCATCTTCTCTCTGTTCAGTCATCAATGATTCCTCATAGTCCTGTTGTGTTAGATAAGATTTCCCTGTCTCTTCTCCAACACAATAAATGTCACCTTCTCCATCTTCTTGGTCTTCACCATTGTCTTCGTCCATCACAACACTTTGAAGAGGGACTTTTATCCTCTGATCTTCAGTAGAATTTATTTTCCTTTGCAAGATCTGAGTTGGATGATTATTCCTTCTGAAGTTATTTGGATTTTGATTCAGATTTCTCCCTGCAGAGTCATAAGTACCTCTTCCCTTTACAGGCTATTTATTTTTGATCTTGAGCTTAGATATCTCAGAGGTTAGAGACTCTAGCATCTTGGCCATTTTATCAAGTTTTGGATCAGCATTTGATGAAGATGAGGCCTCGCTCTTTGGTATCCTTCTATCCGAATCTCCTTTCCGCTTCTGAGAGGCCAGAATATTAGATTCCACCTCAAGGGAAACATCTTTCATGAGAGATAATGTTGGTGACCTCCTTTCTCTCAACAGCAAATAGAAATATGAATCAAAAGCATCAGAATATGTGATCTTGGAAGAAGCATCTGATGGTTTAATCTCAGCTGGTATTTTTCCATACATCCGATTAAACCTCTTAGTGAAGTCAGAGACTGATTCACTACTTTGTTTCCTCAAGTTTCTGAATTCTGTGATGTAGTAAACAAAATCTCTTCTGTCACCCCAATGTTTCAGAAATGTCTCATCCAATTTCTCGATTCTGGCAATGGAACCAGCAGGGAGTTCTTTGAACCATTTCCTAGCATGGACATCTAGGCTTTGGACAAAGACTCGTGTACACACATCTTCTTGTTCAATATTAAGGTTCTCCACATAACTGTAAAAATCCTCAATATGTTCTTCAGCAGACACATCGCCTTCGCCTGTGAATTTAGGCATATATTTCTGATAGTCTCCCGTTGGCATGGATGCTACTGGGTTTGGCAATATGAGTGGTGCATACCTAGCAGCTAGGATTTGTGGCATCTTAGTCAAAGGAGGTGGTGCGGCCATGACTATCAGAGGTGGGGAAAATGATATTTTCTTCTTCAAGTCTTCAACACTAGAGGAATTCGAAAGAGGTGGATCTTCTAAAGGGAAAGAGGTATGATAAGAGGCTCTGTAAAAAATTTCAAGCTGCCCAGCTAAATTTTCTTCACCCTTAGCAGATAGCTCTTGGAGGAGATGTTCAACAACAAGGAGGCTAGTATAAATGTTCAAGTGATCTTCTTGTTGCTGAGAATGGAAAGACTCAAGGAAAGAAGAGTTGTGGCTTCTTTCTAAAGTCTTAGATGTTTTTTCAATCAAATTATTGTCTATCAATTTATCATCACTAGGATTTTTCTGTTGATCAAAAATAATTTGTTCTTCTACGATATTTACAGTTGTTTTTTCATCAATATTCTATGAAGAGAAACCAAAATTTTCTATAGTAGATTTTCCAGAACTGAAAAGAGGATTACCTTTTGTATTTGAAGTTTGACCTTGAATCGTCTTTCCCTTCCTGAGAATTAATTCTGGATTGGACACTGGTGTGATCGGTGATTCTTGAGGATTCGCCCTAGCATTGATCCTCTTAAGAGCCAGGATGAACTTGTGGAGTCACCAGATAAATAATTACAACCAACTGAAAGTGTCTAATCTTTGTCTATCATCAAAGATCAGCTCTGTGTCGTATCCCAGGAAAGAAGAGCTTGAATTCCGTCTCCCCGGCAATGGCGCCAATTTGTTATCACTCCAAGAAACTCCTTAGGGTTGTAGGCTAAGGATGCTTGGTAACTTAGAAATAATGGTTTTATGTGTTTGGGACAATGGGGTCTTTAATGATTTATGTAAGAAACAACTCATCACACATCTAAAGATACAGTTCTTTCAGGAAACGATAATCATATCAAATAATTGAAAGAGAGGATGGAGAACACTATTCTTGATTTGACAATACAAGGGAATGTAGGGCTTAATACAAGACAGAGAGAAATCATTTAGTTTCAATACTATGAGCTCAATAAAGAGATAACAGTCTTTATGAACTAAAATAAACTGAAAGCAAAGTACAGAAAATGAAAGATGGACAATTCTGATATTGCAAACGAAAGGAAACTGAACTTTATTTCTGCAAAAAGAGTCTATACAGTGGCATAAAATATCTCTCAGTTTGAATCCTTATCTCATATCAAAAAAGGCATTTATAGCCTCTTACAATCGGTTTTACAGATCCTAAAAACATGGATCTGTATTTAATAAAAGTAATTCAAATCTAACTAAACAACTTGAAGATAAAGACTAAACAACTAAACTTAGCACTCGAATTGTCCTTTATCTCAAAAATTCGCCATCTGCATCCTTCAGCTCCTGGAATCTTTGATGTGATGCAATGTGGCAAAACACCCGTCTTGACAGTTTGATTTCTCCAACGTTCATGATCGATATTTGAGGAAGTTTGTTTTACATGTGGTTTCCAAAATTCCCTCAAATCTCTGATGTCGAATCCTTTGCAAGAAATTTTCATTCCCTTGATACTCTGGAACTCCTCCATAACCCATGAGAAATGACCTGTTCTACCCCGGGCTTCCAAAAATGCTTTCCCATCTTTCAACAACTAACTTGTTTTATATTTCGCTGGTTAGCTAGTGAAAGCGCTGCCTTTCACCAGCTAACGGGTCATAAAATATCGCTTTGCACTAGTGAAATCCCTGACTGCGCCAAAAACGAGTTTTCACCTTCAAAATTGTGATTCCATTAAAACTCAATGTGTCTCTGATTTCTCACCTTGCATATTAAAAATGACTTGAGCAAGTACCTTCAGATCTGGATAGGATTTTTGCCTTTGTTTTTGTTCCAATCTTCTTATCTTCCTTTTAAGGCGTTTGGAAAGCCACCACACACTATTGTACTCTTTGGTGAGTTTCTTCTTTCTTTTCTTCTCTTTAACACTTTCCCGAGCCAGTCTCTCAAACGCAGCATTGGTTTTTGCAAAGTTATCAGACAACTTCTTATACCTTTCTTTGATTACCCGTTCCAAAACCTCTTGCTGAGCGATTACCTCTTTCAGATGCTTGATCTTCTGAGATTTCTTTGAATTAGAACTTTTTGATGTTTCTCCTTCCTCTGTATGAGTGAAGGTCTCATAGTTTTGTGCAAACTCAGTTGACTACTCAAGACTCTTGGTGACAGGGCATTGATCTTGTTTCTCTGATTCTGAATCTGTATAGGGCAAGTTTAATATATTTTTTCTCTTCTCTGCAGGCTGCTCTGTGGGATGTTTTGTAGTGGTCTCAAAGATTAACCTTTTCTTCAACCTGTGGGGTTTCACTCCAGAGATTTGGTCTTCTGTAGGTCCTGGCAGGGTCCTCCTCTTCCTTGAACTACTTTGAGGAGTCAACTATTTCTTTGAACCTTTCCCCTGTTCATTTGCAGGCTGAGTCTGTGTTTCAAAACCCTCCCAGAATAGAAAATGATACCAACTCCTTCCCTACTATTTTAATTCCTCCAGAATGATTAATTTAATGAGGCTAAAGTGGCACAGAGTATTCTTCATGCTTAGGGGTTGAGCCCTGATTTTCTTGCAGACCTTAGTTAAACTCTTATGTAAGAAAAAAGGCAAATTGAGGAGAGTCTTGCCTGTGAAATGGTCCAGGAGCTTAAAATGATACATCATGAGTTTGTCATACCTACCCTCTGAGGTAATGTAGAGTTGGATGCCCTTAAACAGCTCCTGCCACTCCTCCTCTAGATAAGAAACTGGCATGCCCTTCTTCCATGCGTTGTTCTTGAACTCTTCCTTTAAATAAGCTCTGAAATTCAAGTTTTTGGTGGCAGTGGTTTTAAACCAACTCTGGCCAGATATTGGTAGGCTAGTTGCTGCAGCAATGGCAGCTTCATCTACTATGATTTCCAAGGACCCAACACGAGCCTTATTCCCATTGAAAGTTTTGGCAAAAGCTTCTGCTATCGACTGGTGGGAACCATTTTGCAATCTCTCAACGAATTCAATACACCCTGCATTTGAAAAATGTTTTTGGACTTCGGGATGTGTCTGTAAAAAAGATAGGTTGTCCAGCTCTTTTCTGAGTAGAGAACCACTGCGTCTCCTTGCCATTCTGTAGCTTGAAAACCCCAACAATTTTTTATATCAACCCCTGCAACTGCTGTTCGAGCCGAGGTTTTGCGCCGCTGAAAGCACTCAGGAATCGGCTCTGTTTTCTAACATTTGAAACTTTAACAAACCTTCGTGAACAATGTGTGATATGGAAGCAATGATCTGATTTGATGTTGTCAGCCCGGCAGTACAGCCTCTGTACCTGAGTTGCTAAATTCAAAATTACCATTTCCGGCGCCATGAGTGTGCAACATGCGTCACTGAACAAGATCTACATCGTAATCCTATTTTGAAGTGAAAAACTGAGTCTCCATCATTACCCACTTTCATCAGCGCATGATTTGGATTTGCATGATGTGGGATGATCGTATCATCATTAGCTTTCAGAAACGTGGATAACACGCACGTGATTCCTGCTTTCTCCAGCCAACAGCCCATGGAAAACGCCCCTTAGCTGTTGACACTTACCGCTTTCACCAGCGCATGATCCTGTGGAAAACCTCCTTTAGCTGTTGAAAGTCGCCACTTTCATCAGCGCACGATCCCGTAAGAGCTGCTCCGTAGCTGTGGAAAGTCTTCACTTTCACTAGCGCATAACCCGCGACAGTGCTTCTTTGGATATTTTGAAATTCAACACTTTCATCAGCGCACAGACCTATGGGAGACACTCCTTAGCTGTTGAAAGTCACCACTTTCACCAGCTAACACTCATCTTTTGGACACATGTTAGTTGTTGAAAGAAAATTATGAAAATTTTGAAAAGAAGACTTTTATGGGTCATCTTATTTCTAAGACAAAAACCAAAGCCTAAGTTTTGCAGCTAGAAAAACTCAAAAATAATTTGAGAAAACTACCAATAGCCATGCTATCTACCAAAAAATGTGACCAAAGGGACGGGTTCATTTTGGGAGCTAACACTATCCACTTCATAAAGATATATATATGTGCGGAAGTTGAATGGTTAGAATAAATCAACATACCATTCATGTGCAAATTTTCCAATGTTGTGATTAGTTGATATATGAAGAAATTAAATCTCCTTGAATTGGTTGAGAACAACTAGCTTTGACATTTTTTTACCTATATTTAATTGAACAATTTTTTTTAATAAAATAAACCAATATAAAAACATTTACAAGTTAAACATAAAATCTCATGCATAACTTAAATCAAATGGTATAATCTGCAACTAAAACATTATATTAGTTTCAAAAGGAATAATCCTAGAGGAAGGATGTAATGTCCACATTGGCCTAGGAGGCATAAGGAGTGGTTCCGCTAGTCTAAATTGGTTCACATAGGCTAAGTCGGAAAATTCACCTAGGGAACTCAATTTTTTCCTAGGAAATAACTTTATAAAGTGGAAAAGGGAAAAAGAGGGACATGGGTCTTAGGCAAATGCAGTCACTTAAAAATTATAAAGTATGCAAGCATAAAGTGATTTAAAAAGAAAATTAAAAGTAAAGTGAGCGGAAAATAACTCAATGGAGAAATAAGAGAGGGGAAATGAGGAGGCACCCCTCATTCTTGCATTCACTCATTTGGAAAATAGATTTTTGAGACCTCTTGAGGAAAGAGTCTAAGGTTTTTGGAAATCCTTGTTCATCTATCGATTTCGGTGTTGCGACTATACACCCTAGTCAGTTAAGGGAGAGATCGTTGCAACTTTCTCATTGTGCTTCATTCAAATTGTGTTTTTGTTCTATATAAGTTGAGTTTGGAAGTGTGGAGGTCGTTTTTCCCTTGGAGGCTGAGTTTTCTTTAGTTGGGGCGCATTCCTGAGAGATTGGGCTCATATTTTAGCCCGGGGACAAAGTATAAGATGAAGTTCCTCTTGTTGGCAAAAATATTCTATAAGGGTGTATTGTTGCACTACTGGGCAAGTTTACTTCACTCCTAGTTTTGATACTTCTGGAAAGGTCAAGTTGCTTCAAAGGCCGAGTATTATCTTTGTTGGGCATTTTTTCATTGCTTGGGAGACTTATATCCTTCATTGGTTGAGTTACTTGAGGCTATAAATCCCTATATCAGTGTTGATTTGTATATATGGCTTGGGTGATTCCATATCTTTGAACTGGGTTCATCTCTTGACATAAATATAGAGATAAACTATTGTTGTTTGAAAGTTGAGTTATATCTCATATCTGAGCAACTTCCTTCTTATTTCTAAGTTGTGGAACATTGATATTATCACTAAGATTTTATGCTTTGTTTTGGTCGAGTACCAACACTTATCCTGGGTGCCTTCTATGGTGGCTTCTTCCTCTATTTGCAGCGGTAAATATCTATATCTGAAGGTTCCTTATAGGCGTCGAACCTCTACTACAGGGTGTCTATTAGGTTCTTAGACAATCTCTTGTCTAGGTTATATCTAATCATTACATCGTATTATATTGGTTTTCTGAGTTTATAAACTAATATTATCATTAGAAACTTGCTTATGTAAATGTTGGGACAATTATGTGTGATCCTCTTGGATTTTAAATAAAACAACAACAACTTTTCTATTGTTTTTTCTTTACAGTAGCCTATTCAGTGATTGTCTTTATGGGAAATTACCTATGAATTGTTAAGAGGTCACTTCATTTTAAAAGCTATAAGAAAATTTCACCCACATCAACTGGTATACAAATTGTTTGAAGAAATACCATAGTGACAATGCATCCTTAAACTCGGGAAAACTACCTCAAACTCTATAGAATACTGAGGTGGGTATTTTACAGTGGTAATAGAGCATGTTCCTCTGTAGCTGTGGGATTTGAGGAGCACTTATAATCATATTTATGACACCAGGAGATGAGTAGAATGTTACCTATCGAATATGTAGGGGAAGAACCATGGATCCCCCTGGGTGGGAAGAAGAAGAAGTGGTTAGAGAAGAAGAAAAAAGACAAGAAGCACCATCTATCACACCTAAGGGAAAAGAAACTATGGGGGAATAAGATGATGTCAGAATCAATAGTATGTTTAATATTTTGAATGATTTGGCCAAGGGTCAAAAGTTCATGATGGACCTTATGGGGAAGATAGCTAAGAATTCCTTGGAGGGCCCAACGAAGAAGAATCAGAATGGTGATGGGGGCTCAAACAATGGAGAGGGTAGCCATTTACGCACTACCATGCAGAGCCACCCCCACTTGTACACCAAATCCCCTAGACCCACTATGCCTCAATTCTTGGAGAATGATGTTGTAGGTCCATTGATGTAGGTTGATCAGGATGAGCCCTATAGGGCATATTTAGAGGAGTATAGGAGGTTGGTAGATGATTTCCACTCATCCATTTATTTTGTAGATTTCTACAATATGAAGAGAAAAAATCGACCGAGAGGGCCCATGAGGGACATGACACAAAATTTTGAGTTGTAGTGTATTCTTGGGAAGGTCACCATTCCCAACTTTGATGGGAGCTCTAAATACTCTGCAAGATCATGGGTGCAAAAGCTCGACACTTACTTCCAGTTGCACCAGATGATAGAGATAGATGCCATTAATTTGGCCACCTTGCACTTGGATAGTGAGGCCCATGAGTGGTTGTACCATGGGTTAGTCACGTTGGACATGCCAGGGTCACTTCCTACCTAGACTTCACACAGAGGCTCATAGAGAGATTTTAGAGGAAGGATCCAGAGCTTTACTTCTGAGAGTTGGCTCAGCTCAAGCAAACAGGTAGTCCAGAGGCTTATATATCTTAGTTTCAGAGGGTTGTTGTGATGGTGACAAGCATTTTAGAGGCCTGTTTGGTGATGTTGTTTGTTGAGGGGTTTTCAAAGCCTCTGCGGGGATGGTTCAAGGCTTACAAGCCTACCTCTTTACAAGATGCAGTCAGTAGAGCTCGTGACATGTAGGATGCAGTACCTAAAAGTCGGTTTCCACCTAAACCCATTTTTACCCCAAAGACTAAGGAGACCAGACCACCTCAGAGGGATTGGGCTGGAAAGCCTAAGGTGGATGAAGATAAAAGGAGAGAACTAAGGAAAAATAAATTGTGTTTCAACTGTCATGAACCATGGGCACCAAGACACAGATGTGCAAGGAATGAAAAAATAGGTAAGGCCCATTACATTGAGGTATACTCTAATAGTGACAGTGATGAGGATGAGGAGGTGGACCAGGCACATGACCAGGGACCTCTAGTATCTGGAGATAAGTCTTCACAGACTAGGGATAAGTTCCCAGTCATGGCCTCAATGTCAGGATTTCCAATATATCATACTTTAAGGGTTAGAGGTGTCCTACAAGGGAACAAGGTGATAGTCTTGAATGATGGGGGGGAATCCCATAACTTCCTTGACACTAACATGGTCGAGAGGAGATGAATTCTGCCAAAGGAATTCGATGGGTTCATAGTAGTCATACCAGGAGGCCACTAGATGAGTTGCACCAAATGTATTTCCAAGCTCACAATAACCATGGGAAACTACTCTATGATAGATGACTTCTTCATGGTGGACGTACCAGACACCAATGTAGTGTTGGGCGTTCAATGGATTTACTCTATTGAAGATACACTACTTATCAGAGGAACATGGATATGGAATTCATGTTAGAATATAGAAGATTGTGTGCTCATTTTACCATTGATGATACCCTCGTCACCCAACCATAGGCCTAAGACACCCTCCGAGCACCTTAACCTTGACTAAGAATTACTCCGAAAGCAAACCCTAGGCTAGATAGCCAAACAAGATGTAGTGCATCTTCCTCCAAGGATAGCGCACCAACAATAGCTGATCAGATAGTCCAAACCCTAGCCAAGAGATAGTCCAAGCTCATACTGAAAACTAGTTGTTGTTGCAGCTGCACCTGCATCTCTCCTCCACATGTGCGCACCAAACTGGGAACTGCAGTTTTGATATTTGTTGGGGCAGACTTCTCCTTCTTGATATGTGTCTATTCAATATATTATTATTATTTATGGCCGACTTCTTCTCTTGGAGGCTAATAACCTAATATAAATTATATTCTTGAGCCGACAAGTCTTCTAGGGTTATTAGCCAACTCATTAGGGTTTATTCTTTCTTTCTGGAGTCTTCTATTCTCGTCAGGTTCACACATGGAGGTAAATACCCCCCGCAGCTACCATAATATTAACACTCCCTCCTAGCTAGGGAGGTATTACAGGTAATGGTATTGAGCACAAAAAATCATGCCATTTACCCAGTAGCATCACTATAGTCATCTAGACTATCTCATGACTAGATCATGAGTATCACCATCACCATCAGCTGCATCATCTCTCGAAACCATACTTCATCTGAGTAATTAGACATGATGCTAGATAAGTCACTCACACCATAGATTGATACAAGAACCACTCTTATAATCTAGAGGATTAAATGCTCTGAACCAATTTCCGTCTGGAAAATCTTTTTTCATCATTCGTCTGGATGGTGATTATTTCCAATAAACTGTTGATAGTCTTCAAGGCAGTTAGAACAAAAATAGAACACAACTGTGTCTATCCACAGTAGCACATAAATACAATCCAGTGGTTCACTACCACACCAAGTAACACACAAGTACTTGATCAACAACGTATAGTCACGAATACTGGAACATATCCACCACAATAGTCTTCATCTACTGTCATACAGTCTTCATAACAAACATCTGATAGAAACCTGCATAGAAACAATGTTATGATATATACTGAATCATCTGGGCCAATATTTCACTCACATCTATGGGCTCTGAAATAATATCCGCCTCATGAATAGTGGAACATATCCACCACAGTACTCTATATCTATTGTCTTCATAACAAACATCTGATAGGAACCTGCACAGAAATAATGTTATGATATAAATTGAATTATCTGGGCCAATATTTCACTCACGTCTGTGAGATATGAAAGAATATCTTCCCTCAAAGTAGAACAATGAGATATCTGGACTATTCTTCTCAAACAAGGAAAAACAATTGTCTTGTCTCCTGAACATGGACCATTCCCCACCCTGGGCCATTATTCCTACACTGATCAAAGTGCACTCTGGAGAGAATGCATAACCTTAAGGAATGTTGAGTCTGTACCATTCCCCACCCTGGGCCATTCCTCCTACACTAATCAAAGTGCGCCCTAGAGAGAATGTATAAACCCTAAGGAATGTATGTCCCTGACTGCTGAGCCTGGACCATTCCCCACCCTGTCCATTCCTCCTACACTAATCAAAGTGTGCCCTGGAGAGAATTTATAAACCCTAAGGAATAATTGTCCGAACCATTTCCTTTTTTAACCACAAGAGGAAAATATTGTCCTGCATCAACCTCCAAAATGAGCCATTCCTCATGTTAACCACAATGAGAAATCGTTTTTCGGTGAGGCAGGCCAATCTTCTTGAGTAACCCTCAAGAAGAGAGACTGCCCTAGACCACTACCCATGTTAACCACAATGGGAAGTCGTTGTCTATGACACATCAACAATCAAACTACTTCCCATGTTAACCACAATGGGAAGTCGTTGTCTATGATACATCAACAATCAAACTACTTCCCATGTTAACCACAATGGAAAGTGACTGTCCGTCAGAAATCTCAATCCACTTTCCGAACAGGAAAGCATTTGTCCAAGATGGACTATTTTTCAAATTTAAAGATGAATGTATTCAATAATGTTTTCAATGCTCCCCCTTAACTTGGAGAGTCATTTCTTCCTTTTCCAAAATAAGAAGGAAGTTGTTTCCACGAGCTCTAGCTTGAGTATGCAAACTCTTTCATCTTGGATAGAAGTTTTACCAAAATGTCTGCTTATCTGCTCATCTGTGGAGATATGTATTGGAGAATCATTTTCTCCTTTAAGGTACTTCATCATGGATAATGTAATGCTTGATTTTAAAATGTACTTTAGTCTGGAACACTGTGAAGGCTTCATGTAGATCTAAACAATAGAGTATATCATAGTTGGAAAACGGGAACATATCTATGTGGCACTTCTTCTGTTATCATGAGAACTGATCTATTGAGTAGTCATATTTATAGAAAATCTTCACCACGCTTTTGTTGTGTAGTGGAGGTTATCCACCAAGCTATCTTCTTCTATCTGCATACAGGAGTCTCTTTCTGGTATGTCTCAAAGTCTTGAGATTGCTTTTCATATGCTCTTTATTCAATTTCTCTGGAAAACATTCTTTGCATTCATCTAATGTAGAACTCCAACTCATGGATGTTGCGGATGATATAATGACTTATGTAGAGATAAGTCTGGTTTACTGGAACAAGTAATCAGCATAGTATTCTCCCTCCATCTGGGATAACCTCTGGTTCTAGATCTCGCAATGCTTTCATTCATTGTTCTTCATCATGACTTTCAGTTACTCTGCTTGATTTCTTTTATTGAGTTTATATCAGGCTAACAGTCTTATGATTCTTGATACAATGACTGGTTGTTCTGGATTTTCTTTCTTTCTTGGAATCTTCATGTGTTTCTTTAGTTCTCGGGTCTTATAGATTCCATGCCCTAGAGATTCTACTTCTTCCTTTCATCATAGAATCACGGATCTGGATGGACAACCAGGAATACTTTAAGGCTTCTCTTCGAAGAAGTCTTCTTCTGCAATTGAATTGAACATGTTCTGTATTTTATGGTTGCTACCATGGATATATATATACTTCATCATATTCAATGGGTCATAGGATTAGATCCCTCCTAATCCTTTCTTCATGTAAGAGTGCATATAATCGGCTCCCTCCATATAACGGAGTCCATGCTTCCATCTGCATCCTTATTGTCTTATGAAATTCTCTTGTCTAATAGAGTCCACGCTTCCATCTGCATCCTTATTGTCTTTTGCAATATATAATTTGATTTCTTGTCTAACAGAGTTCATGCTTCCATCTTGTTGTTTTCTACAAAACATCATAAGTCTTTTTCCAATTTCTTCTTGATTGTTGACTTCTTTCTGTCTTTGCTTCTTCTAAGTCTTTTCATGATTGATTTGTCTTAATGGCTTCCACATTATTTGTATTTCATCCCATCATGTGTATTATCTAATGATATCCATTTACATCTTGTTTTTTCTTCCATAGGTATAGTTCTTCTTGGAACACATTATCTTCCAAGAGATAGATATACAAGATATGTACATAGACGAATCAAACAAGATATATATACAAGAAATAAGAAGAGTGTTGTTACCTTTTAGAAGAAGAAGTCTCTTCCATCCTGCTTAGTCTTCTTTGTAGGTTCCTTTTCTTCGACAATTGATGCTTCGTGTTTCTCCTTCCTTTTCTTTAGCTAGGGACAATGATTCTTGTAGTGACCATACTTTCGACAGTTGAAACATTGTACTTCTGACATGTCTTTCTCTTGATTTGGCTTCCTCCTTGAACCAAACTTTCTTTTGTTCCTGAAGTTCTTGAATCTTGCTGTGAAATCTTGATTGTCGTACTTCTTTTGGGGTTTCTCTTTTGCATTGATCCTTGATTCTTCTTGAGCATAGCAAGTCCAAAGTTCTTCAAATGTCGGATACTCCTTCCTTGTGTTCATGCTTGCGGCAAATGCATTCCATGTCTTGGGAATACCATTGAGTGTTATGTTCACCAATTCCTTCTCTAAAGTGATCTCTTCAATAGGTTGTAGTTGATCTCTTAATTGTGAGATTCTTACAAAGTATGATGTTATGCTTTCATCATCATTCATCTTCATGTCACAGAGCTCATTCTTCAGACTTATAACTTGTCTGATGTTTCTGACTGAGAAGAGATTTGTTAGGGCATCGTACATCTTCTTTGATGAGACAAGATGGGAGATGTAGGGTATCAAGTGGTATTTTATAGAATCTACTATGATACTCATGGCATTGATGTCAACATCTTTCAACTTCTCCATAGCTGCAACGTTATGTGATTCCTTCTCTTTTCCTTCTTCAAACTCTGGTTTCACGATCTTTCCTTTCACGATATCCAGCACTTTATGCTTGGAAAGGATGAGGTTGATCCTTGTCTTCCACGCTCTGAAGTTAGAGGCTCGATCTAACTTTTTCTCTGACTTCATAGAATAAGTCATGGCTGCTTTGACTTGGTCAAACCCTAGATCTGACCAGAAATTCAAACTTCACGTCTTGGCTTGCTGAGAGTATCAGGAGATGCGTTAGGCTAGGGCACATTGATCTGTCCAGAGATTAGGTCAATCTCTTCATTTAAGGTTCTTCAACAAGAGGTTTAGGGTTTCTGCAACTGCTCCTGCTAGTAACCCTAGTGACAGTGTCTTGGGATCTGCTTCTGCTAGTAACCCTAGCGATAGTTCTTCAACGAGCTCAATATCTTAGAGGCTATGTTTCCTTCTAGCGTTTAGACTGAATGAAGGATGTGTGGGCCCATAACTTGTTAGAATATAGAAGATCGTGTTCTCGTTTTACCATTGACGATACCCTCGTCACCCAACCATAGGCCTAAACCACCCTCCGAGCACCTTAACCTTGACTAAGAATTACTCTGGAAGCAAACCCTAGGCTATATAGCCAAACAAGGTGCAGTGCATATTCCTCCAAGGATAGCGCACCAACAATAGCTAATTAGATATTCCAAACCCTAGCCAAGAGATAGTCCAAGCTCATACTAAAAACTAGTTGCTGCTGCAGCTACACCTGCATCTCTCCTCCACATGTGTGCACCAAACTGGGAACTGTAGTGCACACCAAACTGGGAACTGCAGTTCTAAGATGTGTCAAAATGAGGACTAGCGCCCTGTATTTATATTGGTTTTGCCAGATTTGTTGGGGACGACTTCTCCTTCTGGATATGTGTCTGTTCAGTATATTATTATTATTTTTGGCCAACTTCTTCTTTTAAAGGTTAATAACCTAATATAAATTATATTCTTGAGTCGACAAGTCTTCTAGGGTTATTAGCCAACTCATTAGGGTTTACTCTTGCTTTCTGGAGTCTTCTATTCTCTTCAGGTTCACACTTGGAGGTAAATACCTCCTGCAGCTACCATAATATTAACAGTTCACAGGCCTGGATGGAAAGAAAGTGGTCCTACGAGCCATGCACCAATACCCATCGAACATTGTGTCATCGCACAACATGGAGGCAATCATGAGGCATAGTGATATAGAGTGGGTTTTAGAGTGTTTTATTTCTGATAGAGAGACACCCGACCATCTGCAGCAGCTTCCAAAGGACTTATATGTATTACTCCGCAAACATCATAAGGTATTTAGTGACATTCCTCCTAGAATTCCACCTGATAAATGTTTTGATCATATCATAGAGCTAGAAGAGGGGGTCCAAGAAGTTATCAAAAACCCTTGTCGGCACCCTAAAGTTTACAAGGCTGAGATTGAAAATACCATCAAATAATTGTTGAAAATGGGCCACATCCTCCCTAGTTCCATCCCATTTTCCTCTTTCGTTGTCTTAGTCAAGAAGAAGGAAGGTACTCTACGGATGTGTATTGACTACAGGGATCTAAACAAGAAGACGATCAAAAATCGGTACCCCATACCCAAGATCGATGAATTAATGGATGAGCTCACGGGAGCCAATTTTTTCTTGAAGATTAATCTTCGATCAGTGTATCATCATATTAAGGTATGAGAGAAAGACATACCTAAGACAGTCTTTCGATGCCACTATGGGAATTATGAGTTTTTGGTCATGCCTTTTGGGCTAACTAATGCCCCAGCCGCTTTCTAGTCGTGCATGAATCATGTGTTCAATAAGTAGTTGAGTAAGTTATTATTGGTCTTCTTTGACGACATCCTCCTATACAACAAAACATGGGAAGACCATTTGTGGCATCATGATGAATTTTTGGGTATTATAGAGAGTCAGTAGTTGTATGTAAAGAAATCCAAGTGTGAGTTTGGTATGACAGAGATGCTCTACTTTGGGCACGTGATTGGGTCGAATTGGGTATAGGTGCACCAAGAAAAGATCAGGGTGATCATTGAGTGTCCAACTCCCAGGAATGTGACATAACTAAAGAGTTTCCTTGGTCTCTACACTTACTACATGAAATTTGTTAAAGTATTCTCACAGTTGACAGGGCCACTAACTGATCTCACAAAAAAGGGGGCTTTTATTTGGATAAAGGAGGCCCAGGAGACATTCGAGAAAATGAAGCATGTGATGAATCCATGTCATGTTTTAGCACTCATTGATTTCACTCAGCCCTTTGTCTTGGAGTGTGATGCTTTGGGAATTGGGATAGGATTTGTATTGATGCAAAGCAGTCACCCAATAGAATTTGAGAGCCACAAACTCTAAGAGTATGAGTGACATTACTCCACATATGACAAAGAGATGTTGTCCATAATGCAAGCTTTGACCAAATTATGGCAGTACTTGGTGGGAAACAGGTTCAAGGTAAAGACCGATCATAATAGCTTGAGGTTTCTCATGGAGAAAAATGAGTTAAGTGAGCAGTGGAAAAAATGGATCAGTAAAATCCAAGCCTGTGATTTTGAAATTGAGTATGTGAAAGGAAAAAATAATGTTGTTGCTAACACCCTATCTAGGATAACCACTCTCTCTCTCATGGAGATTTCAGTGGAATGGGAGGCACTTATATTGGTAGAATACTCAAAAAACAGGTTCTCTTGTGAGATACATGATGGATAGGTCTCTGATGATAGGTGAAGGGTTATTGATGACATCATATATTATAAGGATCAGATCTATTTAGTACCAGAATCTTAGTTGAAGGACAAAATTTTGCATGCTGCACATACTTCTCCTTTGGCAGGTCATCCAGGATACCTGGAGAATTATAGACAAATTCAGGAGAGGTTCACTTGGAAGGGTCTCAAGACTGATGTATTGAAGTTTGTATGGGATTTCCACATCTATCAACAAAAATGGAAAAACATACCCATCCAGCAGGATTTCTCCAACCACTTCCCATTCCTGAACAAAAATAGGAAAGCATTTCGATGGATTTTATTACAGGGTTGCCTCTGGTTCAGGGGAAGGATTGTATCTATGTGGTGGTTGACATGCTTACTAAATTCACCCATTTCTTTTCCATATCTTTCAAATACTCTGCAACGCATATAGTGGAATTTTTCTTCAGAGAGGTATTTCAGCTGCATGGACTGCCCAAGACAATTGTTAGTGATCGAGACAACAGATTCATGGGGGGTTTATGGAAGGATTTCTTCGGAATCATAGGGACATAATTAATGTCGTGTACCAATTATCACCCTCATAATGATGGGAAAATTGAAATTGTGAACAAATGGCTCGAGGGGTATTTGAGAAATTATGTATCGAGGAAACAAAGGGCATGGAACAAATGGATACACTTGGGTGAGCATTTATATAACACCACTTATCATATGTCAATCGAGATGACACCTTTCAAATCTTTGTATGGTTATGATGCCACCACCTTTGTGTACCGAGCATTTGGGGACATCCGGGCACCCAAATCCAAATATTGGATTAAGGAGAGTCAGGACATCTTGCGAACTCTCAAAGATAACCTGCAAATGACACAGAATCAACATAAGATGTATGTCAACAAGTATAGAGTGGAGTGAATTTTTGAGGTGGGAGACTTGGTATACCTTCGCTTGCATCCATACATGCATTCATCCTTGAAAATGAAAGGGGAAGAGAAATTGAAGCCACAATTCTATGGTCCCTACAGGATTTTGAGGTGTGTCGAGGAGGTAGCTTATGAGTTAGAGCTTCGAGAGGGGTGTAAGATACACAATGTCTTTCATGTTTCATGCCTCAAGAAGGAAGTGGGATGAGGAGGGGTAGTTGATTCTAATCCCAGAGGAGGTGTTGGATACCAGAGAGCAGAAATTAAGGAACAAGAACATCAAAGAGTACCTGATCAAATGGAAAAATCTTCCTATCAAGGATGCTACTTGGGAAGGTGAGAAGATATTGCAACATCCTGGATTGCAATTGCTTGAGGACAAGAAATATCAGGCGTGGAGGACTGCAATTTCCATGTTGGCCTACGAGGCATAAGGAGTGGTTCTTCTAGCCTAAATTGGTTCTCATAGGATAGGTCGGAAAAGTCACCTAGGGAACTCAACTTTTGCCTAGGAAATAACTTTATAAAGTGGAAAAGGGAAAAAGGGGGACATGGGTCTTAGGAAAATGAAGTCACTTAAAAATTATAAAGTGTGCAAGCATAAAGTGACTTTAAAAAGGAAATTAAAAGTAAAGTGAGTGGGAAATAACTCAATGGGGAAATAAGAGAGGGGAAATGAGGAGGCACCCCTCATTCTTGCATTCACTCATTTGGAAAATACATTTTTGAGAGCTCTTAAGGAAAGAGTCTAGGGTTTTTGGAAACCCTTGTTCATCTACTAGTTTCGGTGTTGTGATTATACACCCTAGTTAGTTAAGGGAGAGATCATTGTAGATTTCTCATTGTGCTTCATTCAGATTGTGTTTTCATCCTATAGAAGTTGAGTTTAGAAGTGTGGAGATCGTTTTTTACTTGGAGGCCAATTTTTCTTCAGTTGGGGCGCATTCCTGAGAGGTTGGGCACATATTTTAGCCTTGGGATAGAGTATACAACGAAGTTCCTCTTGTTGGCATACATCTTCTATAAGGGCGTATTGTTGCACTACAGGGCGAGTTTACCTCACTGCTGGTTGTGATACTTCTGGACAAGTCGAGTTGCTTCAAAGGTTGAGTATTATCATTGCCGGGCATTTCTTCAGTGTTTGGGTGACTTCTATCCTTCATTGGTTGAGTTACTTGAGGCTGTAAATTGCTATATCAATTTTGATTGGTATATATGGCCTGGGTGATGCCATATCCATGAATTGGGTGCATCTCTTGACACAAATACATAGATAAACTATTATTGTTTGAAAGCTGAGTTATATCTCATATTTGAGCGTCTTCCTTCTTATTTTCAGGCTGTGGAACATTTCTATTATCACGAGGAGTTTATGCTTTGGCTGGGTCGAGTACCAACACTTATCCTAAGCGCCTTCTATGTTGGCTTCTCCCTCTATTTGCAGCGGTAAATATCTATATATGAAGGTGTTCCTTAGAGGGGTCGAACCTCTACTACAAGGTGTTTGTTAGGTGCAGAGACAATCTCTTATCCAGGTTCTATCTAATCCTTACAACCTATTATATTGGTTTGTTGAGGTTATAAACTAATATTATCATTAGAAACTTGCTTATGTAAATGTTGGGACAGTTATGTGTGATCCTCTTGGATTTTAAATAAAACAACAACAACAATTTCTATTATTTTTTCTTTACAGTAGCATATTCAGTGATTGTCCTTATGGGAAATTACCTATGAACTGTTAAGAGGTCACTTCATTGTAAAAGCTATAATAAAATTGCATCTATAGCAATTGGTATACAAACGGTTTGAAGAAATACCACAGTGACAATTCCTCCTTAAACTCAGGGGAATTACCTCAAACTCTAGAGAATATCGAGGTGGGTATTTTACAAAGGAACGTCTGGCCCTTCTTTGTGCCTCTCCATGAGAATATTATGTTGGAGGAAGTATCATTTGACCCTTCCATGTGATCCCCTAGATGAGAATATTGTGCTCTAGAAATGATTGGATGTAACTTCTCATGCACCTCCTTGATAGATATAATACACTAGTAGGAGGGTTGGCCAATCCTTCCTTGAAATTCTCTACATGATATTTCTATGCTCAAGGAAGGGTCCACCAACTCTTCCTTGGGAACCCTCTTCTATGTGAAATATATTATTAAGGGTCGATAGACCCTTCAACTAGATACTCCAAAAATGTGAATACCATCATTGAGAAAGGATCAATTGACCCTTCTTTGTGATCCCCTCCATGAGAATACTATGCTAAAGGAAGGGTCAGCCAACCCTTATATGGGATCCTCCTCTAGGAGAAAACTATGCGTGAGGAAGGGAATACCAACTCTTCCAATATATACCCATTGATGCAAATAATATCCTTGATCAAGGATTAACTAACTCTTCTTCATGATACCCCTCAATGAGAATACTACAATGGAGGAAGGGTTTATTGAACCTTCACCATGATCCCCTAGAAAAGAATAATATGATCAAGAAAGAATTAAGTGACCCTTCTCAATGCACCCCCTTAATGAAAATACCATGTTGTAGAAAGGGTCATTCAGTCATTCTCTAGGCTACCTAAGATGAAATAGCTACTCTGAAAGAAGGGCATGTTGAGTACACAACACACCTTAAAATTTTGAAATTTTCGATACCATTTTTTGTTTGATTTTGCAAGTACTTTTGTGCATTTTTTATTTGAATAATTTCATGCACTACATTTAATTAGAAAACATCTTTAGCTTTAGAAAAATAATAATAATAAATGAATTCTAAGTCAAAAAAACAAATTTTAAATAATTAAAAAACAATATCGGTGAAGTTCTAGAAACTCTTATCCCTAGACAAACTATTTTGTAGGTCATAGATATGAGGAATGAGGCATTTTGAATAACTTTTAAGGATGAAATTTTTTTTGGAAAAGCTTTGATAGACAAAATCTGAAATATGCCAAAAGAAACAATTTTGGACTTCGTCGAAAGACACTTTTTCACAAACGCTGAAAAAAATGAGGTTCATCAATACATGCGTTGATAAAACAATTTTGCATAGGTGCCAAAAATACAAAATGAATTTCTTAATTCACCAAAAGAAAGAAGAGGGAAGAGTGTCAAAAGGTATGTTTTTTGCAACTACCAAAAAAAACAAAATTAAGAGAGCCTTGACAAAACCAAAGAAATTTTAGAAAGTGTCAAAAGGAAGTTTTCTGAAAAGTGCCAATGGATATTTTTCTCAAAGTGTCGATGGGTTATGTTTTTTTAATTTTTTCTAATGCAGTGAAAATTAAAAGCATCGATAAACAAACTATATTCATATAATAGACAAAATTTCAAATTCCACAGAAAGGGGAATTTTGAAACTCATCAATGGAAGAGTAAAAAAGTTTTGTTTCTTTGATAAACAAAATTACATTTCCTAAATTATTGGTAGCCTACGATGTTCATATATGCATTGCATCATTGTGTTGGGGCTATCCAAAATTAAACCTTTTTTAAACTCACCAAAATGGTAATCTAAAGTTTTTTTGGCACCCACTAAAGAACAGATTTGGTCATTAATTCATGGATTTGGCGTCTAGGATGTTCAATTGGAATTCAATTTCCAAGATTTAGTTAATCTGATTAGAATGGGTAGAATGAGTGAGATACTATCATCATACCATCTAGATTTGGTCCATTGGTCGTTAAATTCAAATGATATTGTCTAGACTACTTATTTTGTGTCCAAATTCAAGTAAAGATTTAATAAATTTGAGCATTACCAATCGTTTTTCTTTGCTTGCAAGTATCATAGTGGTCACATCAAGATAAAATTGTTGGTCTAGGTGAATAATTGTGGTATTTTTGTTGTGAGGATGATAGAATCATAATTCAATAGATTTGGTCCTGTTAATTTTTTATTGGAATGATGAATGAAAAATAATTTGAAGAATCTCAAGCAAATTGATATTATTTATATTAATGAATTGTTATTTCTCTGTCGTTGTCTATGAATTTCAAAACCATTTAGAAAGGATTTCCATAAACTATTTCTAAAAAGTATATTGTCATTTAGTTATTTCAAAATCAATTACCATCTGTATTGTGCTTATGTGCAAGAAATATGCCACCAAGGAAAACCCCGCCAAGTCTCTCAAGGGAAAAAAAGGAAGAGACATGGGAAGCTTCATAGGAGAAATATACCATGGTTTAAGACCCATTGGAGGATTTTGTTCATGTGGTTTACATTCCCATACATGAAGAACCTATGTTGCACCCGGTATAAAATGATATTAAACCAAGCACTGGAGTATTGAGCAGGCACTTATACTAAGAGGGGGGGTGAACCAATATAAGACATTTTTTTAATTTTTCAAACATTCATAAACCATGGGAAAACAATCACATATGAGATATATTAACTAAAAAACATGGAACACAAGATTTACGTGGAAACTATTTTGCGAGAAAACCAAAAAACTTCTCTCTATAATTATTTTTAGGCACCAACCTATTATTACAAATATTTTCAGGAACCAGCCTACTAGAGACACCAATCCCCACTAGTACAACCACTAGTAGGCACCAACCTACTCTTACATATATTCGTAGACATCAATCCCCACTTCTAAGAAACAACTTTGCAAGAGACACCAATCTCTTTGTTTGACCAACACCAACCTTGAAGTTACAATTTCTTATTTAGTACATATAACTTCTTCAAAAAATGATAACTTTCCCATTACCTTCATTGAGTCTTCTTGCTACTTCTACCTTCACCAGGTCTGACCAAAATTTGAATTTCCAAATGAAATTTATGGTAACTTTCCCAAAGCTTACTGTTTTTTGGCCTCTTCCAAAGAACAAACTTGTACAGCATGCCATGTATCAAATTTTGAAAATATAATTATGAAATGTTTACCTGAGGTACTTCGATATGTCTCTTCAAATACCTAGAAATTTCAGAGTCTGAAAAGTTCTAGAAAAGAAGTTATAGAGAAAATGCCAAGCTGACCTGTTTGAAACTTATTTCAGGACCATTCATAAACCTGAAGTTCCACAGGGTATATCTCACAAGGTATAGAAATCCAAAGTCGAAAACTTTACTTGAGTTACTTTTGTATGTCTCCTTAGATCCTTGAAAATTTCACAGTCTGAAAAGTCCCTGTTATCCCCCACTCTTAGGGATAACTAGGAGATTATGTCTCGAGGCCCACATGTCCTATACATGGAGTAC
>JZKD02S0715283.1:152605-180958 GCA_000966675.3 Picea glauca | reverse complement strand
GAAAAAACTGCTAAAAATAGTAAACTGTGCGAAAACTGAAAAACTGAAAGAAGCAATGGTGGGGGTCCAAGTGGAATAGGTGGGTGGCCACCAATATCCACCTGGATCATGATGATTGTACTCAACCCCCATGTGCCCAATAACTATGGGGTGTGACTTTTCACACCAACCTTCTTACATGTATTCAATGATTGGATTTGGGAACACTCAATCAGAAATTACAAGGTTCATACATCAACGGAAATTTTAGGAAAATGTGTTGAATTAATATATATGGGAAATTCCCCCTTGGACCCCTCTTAGTCATTCTCTTAGACCCTCCCATCTCATGTGGATTAATTCATCCCCCATCTCTTTCCATGTCCCCTTAGTAGTTGGCATCACATTTTATTATTAAAACATAGAAATACCATTCACATATTACATCGTTTTGGCCTTAGCCACACATTTTATCAACGTAAGCATTTAATTAAAATGGGGGATATAGTGGGGATGTTACATTCCCCCTCCCCTATAATTTGTCCTCATCCTCGGTGTACACTATGCCAATATACATATATGCAAATTTACATCACAATACTTAGAAAATAAAACTTTGCAATTTTACAACTCCAGAGGCAATTCCAACCATAATCTCTCATTCCTCTCAACTCGTCAAGCCAAGGAATGCACCATTCATTTATCAAGGCTAACCCAAGGGATGTACCATCCATTTATCTGGGATAACCCAAGGAATGAGACGTTCTTTTATCAAGGTCTCCAACGCATTTGGCTAGGACTCGGAGATGTGGTTTCAGAACTATAGATGCTCAAAATGGAGTCTTGCATTATGTTTTCTTCAAAATTGTCAAAATTTGTGGGTATTCCTCCCATGTGTTTTTTTCATTATCACATGTAGCATCTTTAGGACCGTATCAGGTCCATTGAACCTTTACCAACCATATGTCCTTGTTCCTAAGCACTTTAACCTTCTGGTCCAGGATGCTTACTGGTTCCACCTAGAAATCCCCTTCATGCTCCACCTAGATCACATTCTAATCAATTATGTGGTTAGGGTCAGGAACATATTCCTTTAATAATGACACATGAAATACATTATGCATTCTCGTGGATGTATGCAATGCTAGCATGTATGAAATTGGCCCTATCTTTTATAAGATTTCAAAAGGTCCACAATATCTCGTTGTCGATTTCAAGCAACTTCCTAATCTTAGAAAACTTATTTTCGTCTTCACTTTTAAGAACACATGTTCTCCCACTTTAAAATCTTTAAAATCTCTATTATTTTCTGCATAGATCTTTTGCTTATCCTTGGCAGCCTTTAAATTCCACTTTATCTTTTCCATTTTCTCTTCCATTTTCTTCAACAAATATGGCCCAACAAATGATTTATCTATTGGATTATCCCAACTCATTGGTGTGTTACATTTTCTACCATAAAATGATTCAAATTGACTCATTTCCAATGAGGCTTGATACCCATTATTGTAGGAAAATCCAACTAAGTGAATATAATCCTCCCACTTTGATGGTTGGTCCATCACATACATTCTAAGCATGTCCTCAATTATATTGTTAGTCCTCTCTATATTCCCATATTACTCTGGATGATACATTGTAATGAGATTTAAATTTGTTCTAAATCCCTTTAACAAACATTTCCAAAAGTTGGATGTGAACTTTAGATCTCTATCTGAAATTGTTGCCTTAGGCACTCCATATAGCCTGACAACTTCTTTTATATATATTCCTGCAATATTTAATGTCTTATGTGTTGTCTTCATTGGAATAAAATGTGTTTCCTTAGTCAATTTATCCACCACCACCATGATGGAATCATGTTGCTTCACTATTCTAGGTAGATTTGTAATAAAATCAACCATAACTACTCCCCACTTCCATTCTAGAATGGGTAATGGTTGTAACAACCCTGCTGGATGCCTATGTTCAGTCTTCACTTTATGACACTCTAGACATCTGGCTATGTAATTAGCCACTTCTTTCTTCATTCTTGGCCAAAAGTATTGGCTTCTTATAGTTGCAATTATCTTCTGATATCCTAGGTTCCCGGCATATGGAACATTATGCATTTCCTTTAGAACTATATTATTCGGTTCACTAGAATTAGACACATGTATTTTTCCTTTGCACATGAGAACTCCATCTTCCTTCAGTCAATCTTGGAAAATATTATTGCACCTTTCAGATTATCAAAACAATCATCAGTTTTTGGTAAAGGATATTTATTATTTATAGTGACCTTATTTAGTTGTCTGAAATCAATACATAGCCTTAAGGTTCCTTCTTTCTTCTTCACAAAATAATTGGGGCTCCCGAAGGTAACACACTTGGGTGTATATGTCCCTTATTTAACAATTCTTCAAGTTTCATCTACAACTCTTTAATTTCTAGCACACCCATTTTGTACGGTGTATTGGAAATTAGGGCATATCCTAGCTTCAAATCAATAGAGAAATCAATGTCTCTCTTTGGTAGTAATCCCAATATTTCCCTAAAAACATCCTCAAAACCCCTTAAGAACAAATTATTTTCAATGTTTGACACTTTATCTTTGGCTTCCTCTCCCATATGGGCTGCAAAAATATGATATCCCTTCTTGAAGCTCTTTTTCAACTGCATAGCTGAAATCTCTCTAATAGAAACATCTCTTGGAATGCCTTGAATCTTTCCTTGTTTCCCTTCTTCATCAAGACATTTTATTGTCTTGTTGTAGAAGTCTAGGACAACATGGTGTTTTTCCAACCAATCCATGCCAATTAGACAATAATATGAACCCAATGGTATGATGTTTACATCTACCTTTATGTTGAGTTCACTCATGTCTATCAGACAATCTTTAACAAGCTCATTGATCTTCCTCTTAGCTCATGTGGCTAATTTAACAAGCCAAGATTTATTATTCTTACTAGTTTGCAAGTGAAATATTTCAACAACATTAGCATTTATGTAACTATGGCTAGCTCCAAAATCAATTAAAATTGATGTGGGCTAGTTGTCAATATTATCGTCCACTTCAATCATGGGATATTGATACTCTACTTTCTTGTTTTCCAAGGCTACATAAATCCTTGGCATGCTTCCTCCCATGTCTTCCACTATTTCAGCCTCGTGAATGTTGTGGACAGTCCTCATTCTTTCTCCTTTGTGAGGGAAGTCCCAATATAAGTGATTTTCGTCACATCCCCAACATTGTACATGCGGCTACCTTGGCCTTTTCCCAAACGATTATGTAGTATTGTGCTCATTTTTGGTTGATTGTCCTTGTTGATTTTCTTGGGTGTTTTTCTCGAAAAATGGTGGCTTAAAATATTTCTACCTTTGATTATTTTTACCCTTCATCTTGTCATTCCAATATTTTTGGAAAACTAACCATCTTCTACTTTGATCATAAAGATACCTTGCTCTCCTTACGATTTCCTCATTTTTGGTTGATTGTCCTTGTTGATTTTCTTGGGTGTTTTTCTCGAAAAATGGTGGCTTAAAATATTTCTACCTTTGATTATTTTTACCTTTCATCTTGTCATTCCAATATTTTTGGAAAACTAACCATCTTCTACTTTGATCATAAAGATACCTTGCTCTCCTTACGATTTCCTCCAAGGTCTTTGGGTTATCATATTGAATCTTGTCACTACAGAAAAATGGTAACCTACTTAGGAACCTTTGGATTTTAACTTTCTCATCCTTGATGAAGTCAACATAATTCAATAATTTAAAGAACCTCTTTTTATATTCCTCCATTGTCATGCTTCCCAACTTGAGTTCAAAGAACTCTTTCATCTTCCTTTCATAGTAATTCTCGGATAAATATTTCTCCTCGAAATATCTTTTGAATTGCCTCCATGAGATCCTCTTCTCATCAAGGTTCTTGGCGTGCTTAAGCTTATCCCACCACATGGCTACCTTTCCTTGCAAGTTTTAGGTGGAAATTATAGTTTCTACCTGGGAGGGGTAATCATGCAGCTAGAAATATTTCTTCATTTCCAACAACCATGCCTCGACCTCTTCACCTTTCCAATGTTCATCATTGAAAGTTGATGGCTTGATATTCCTGATCTCACCTTGTGAGATGTCTGCCTCAGGCATTCTCCTTTTCCTTCGAATAAGAGACACACTTTGGTTGCTCCTTAGCCCTAAATTTGCATGAATTATTTTGGTATATTTCTTTGTAGAATGATGGTGCATACTCATGCTTCTTGACTGCCTATCATTTCCATGATCATCCCTTTTGCTTTGAGATCTAGATGTTGAACTTGTCTAGCACTAGTTAATTGCTTAGTTCTAGAGTCTTTATTGACTTGCTTATACAACATATTTAAGCTATGAACTGTATCTTCCTGAGCCTTCATAATCCTTTCATTATCATATCTATCGATATGCACTTCCATATGCATGCTTCTCATAGTTTTAGGCTCCTACCTATCTCTTCTTCCATTTGACTCTATCTCAGCATTTCCCATGTTGACATGCAAACCTATGATCTATTCCTCATGGTTGTAATATCCATAAGCATCTTTCATAACTCCAGTCCTCACATGAGAACCAAAGTTTCTTTCCAATACCTCTAATTTGGCAAGAAATGTGCATGTAATAATTATTATTAGAACATGCATATCATAAAACATTTCATCCATTAGAATAGAGGTTCTTTATTCATAAATTTATGAAGGAAAGATGCACCAAATCAAAATCTAATTCCTTAGATGCATTCATCTCTAAAACATCTTTCCATCAATTGTACCCATGCCTCAATCTGACTTCTAAGTGAAAAGTTACAACATTTACATGTTGCAATTTCTACTATTTTACTGCTACAAAAATCCCTTTATTTATTTTTGAGAAATTGTGTTGTCCAATTCAAAATAATGGGTTGAAAAATGTATTCTAATTCTTCATACCTTTCCAGCGACTATTTTCTTGCTAAAATCCGAGCTTTGTGCTAAAATTTATGATCCGAAGAAGTTTAGGTTGTTTTACCCAATTTATTCATGTATGCTACAGGTGTCTTCTTTCACTCCCAGCATGTTTTGACATACCCAGATATTGAATATGAATCCATGGTTGTGGATCATAATCTTTCCATAGACTACTCTTGTGCCCCAAACGGACTTCTGAGCAAGGAGTTATGCCTTCTAGAAGTAAACTTGTGCCAAAATTCTACCCTTATTGTTTTAGTTGTAGCTTACTCATACGAGCTCTGTTTTGCAAATAGTTTAGCTCATTGGACAACTCTTTCTGAGTTATTTCAATTGAGATGCAAATAAAAAGTGTACCTTGGTGCCTTGGTATACCTTGTTTACGTTAGTTTTGATTGGCTAAAAACGCCGTTTATGACCTCAAAAATACCTTGAAAATTAATGACCTTCAAAAACCACAAAAAATTGCATAAAATTGATTGTTTTTCTATGTTAACACCCCTTGATTTTAAGCCATTGATATCAAAATTGGGTGTAATATGAGTAATTGATCTGAACTACAATGGATATTGATCTATAATTTCTTTCCTTTGGATTCACACAACACTTTTCCCAAACTACTAACCAATTGTCGACCATTGACCCATTCCCTTGACAATTGCTTCACACACAATGCTAAACTGGCTGACCCAACCATCGTCATCGACTGTCAACGATTTCCATTGTGAAAATGGAACTCCTCAATAATTTGGTCGATGCCTGACCATTGACCCATCGAATTTTGGTCATCCCCATCGACTAAGGAAACACTTATTTAGTTCAACTGACATGAACGCCATCCAAAGGCCACTTCTATTGGCTCACATGGAAAATGTTGACTTGACATGGCACGTGGATGTTGATGTGGCTTGACACATCATCCCGATGCATCAACTTAGTTGATGTGGCATGACACATGGATGTTTATGTGGCATGACATGTGGATTTTGGTGTGGAATGACACGTCATCATCCTCTTTACTTCATCGACCATCAGTCATTTCTCTTGGATGACCTAAACACCATGCCAATTCAGCTAGTGCACGACCATCGTCCCATCAATCATTGGTGAAAATAGACACCTCGTTGATTTGTCCTACACCCTACCCTTGGCCACTGGCCATCGAAGATGTCCTTTGGCCAAACCCAACTCTTCGCCTTTTCGACCGACCCGACCATCAGTCGTCGACGATTTCTCTTGGAGAATTTCCACACTTATATATTTTTGACCAAAAACCCTGATAAATCTAAGTCATCGATCTTCAAGCCAAGAAGATCTTGATCATTGATCAGCTTCCTTATTCCAAACAACCAAAAATAATCTAGACCACAGATCTTATCCAAATTTCCAACCATTGAAATTGAATCTCGATCGTTAATTAGCTCAACCTTCAAAACGGATGAAACATTACAAATTTTTAAATTTATCAAAACAAAACTCACCCGTCGATCCCTGAACTTCTGCTCAATGCTAAGGTTACCATTAAAACACGAATTTCAACCTTTCCAAGTCAAATTTTTCCCTACAACTTGCAAATTTACTTCATTAACTTCTCTTAAACAAATATGATTCCTTTAAACTTGAATTTACTCACGAATTTGGGGAATTTCTCTAATTTCTCTCAGTTTTTTCCCAAATTCATCACAAACAATTCTACAATAGGGAATTTGTCAAATTTGCATTGGTTCGAGCCCATACAAGTCTGGTGTTTGATCCAAATGTTATGATACCATAATTTAATTTCCCTCAACCCAACCGAGGGACATTACAGTGCAAAATACTCATAAAAATATGAAATTTATGCTATCTAATTAAATTCTTGAAGCTTCCAGCTACAAATTGAAACCAGATTTAGCTATTGTTCACTACCATTAAATTGATGCATCTACAACATAGTAAAATAGATGTGTATACAACTTAATAATTCAAAACATCATCATATAAATCATTCTTAAATACATAGATTTCATGCACAACATTTTAAATCATAAACAAAAAAAACACTTATCCTTTATAAACAATTGTGCAATCAGTTGCTTGGGATGGACATTCCACCCAACCACAGACTTGTTTTTCCAAAATATCAACAACAAATCACCCCCTAGTTGAGGCTAGAAATCCATAGAAGAGGGTGGTCTCTCATTTTCTACTCACAGCTCATAAAACTCACAACCAACTGATATTTTCCTACAACTATCCCAATTTTCCACGAGCTCTCTTCCTCTTGACCTGCCCAACCCAAGGAATGTACCCCTTCAATGATATTAGTCCCTCAGGCATCTCATTCATTTATCAAGGTATCTCTAGCACATGTAACCAGGAATCTCTCAGCTAGGAACTCTAGTTGATCTAGGTGGATATCGATGGCCACCCACCTATTCCAACTGGCACAAAACCATCTTCTAGCAACTTACTATTTTTAGCAGGTTTTTGGTTCCTAAACTTTCGGGGCCATTTTGAGGGCCTAAATGATTTTTTTTCGAGATAGATCACCTCAATGATATTTAAAATCTCTAACTGATCCCTCAAAATAAATCTCCTCGACGATACCTTTCCAACGAGCTATCGTGCGCCCCAAACGGAGATCGTATGCCAAAGTTACACCCCCGAGAAGTTGATACACCAAACTACCCAAAACGGTGTCCACAAAATTGTTGGCTTTTCATCTTCTGAGGTTAGGGTTTAAGATTTTATTTATGTTAAAAAGTATTGTATAGCCTCATTTTAATCCATATTCTTTCTAATGCGAGTAGTTGTCACATCTCTTCTCAGAGATAAGCTGTCACCATTCTAGCGAGTCTTTCACTCTGTATTTCGACAGTTTTGTACATTTCGCTCATTAATAAAAATTGTTTATTATTGTATCTATGTGTTTATGGTTGCATATATGATATTTTTTTTTATATTATTGGATATCTAAGATATCTCTATACATTTATTTATTATACATCCACTTTCATTTCGTGTTGAAAATAATCTCGATCAGTAGTATCAAAGTAGGATGTTCTTGATCATTTTTTTCAGTGCATGTCCCCGACGAGGTCTGAGTATAGAAAGTTGGGTCTCAAGCTTGTCTCTCTTGAGAACAATCACTCTCACACAGCCAATAAACCCTCCATGGTGGAAGAAAAGAAAAATGAAAAAGCAAATGATTCTATTAATCTGTTGTGTGAGAAATCTTTCACGCGATAGAGGGGCAAAATGATGGAGAATTTTTCCCAGATCATTCAACACATGTCAATAACAACAGACATGTATTCATCAAGAAAACACTTTGGAGGAACCTTTCCTTTCAAAGTATAAGTTAATTTTGATATTCCCATATTTGAAGGACATATAGATGTGGATGCCTTAGAAAAATGGTTAAACCTGCTAGAAGGTTATTTCTTTGTTTATAATTTCTCCGGCAGGGAAAAGATCACCTTCACACTCCTTAAGGCTCTCCCCCATGTCAAACATTGGTGGGAAACTTACTGGGAGAAAAGTTACACATAGGAATCTGGAATATATGGGGTCGATCCCACTTGGTATTTTTTTGTGGATGCAGTTAAGGAACAATATTACCCTGTTGGAAACTATGATGACCAGTACATGAGATGGACCACACTACGGCAAGAGAGGGGCCAAGAAATATTGGATTTCACCAATACCTTCCATACCTTGCACACCAAGATGGGTATCAAAGACTCTAAGAGACATATAGTTCTGGAATACTGTTAGGATCTACATAGATACATCCAAGCTGAAATGGATTTTCTAGACATCTCATCACTGGGTGTTGCTTATCGATATGTTGTTAAAATAGAGAATAAATTTAAGCACCAGAACAAGTGGGAGTTCGGTTCTGCAAATCCGCAGCAACCAAAGTATGGTAAATATGTCCCTAACCACCAGCGTTCAGAAAACCATTCCAAGCCATGGGAAAAGAAGGGTAACAAAAATATTAAGGACACTGGAAAATGGTGTGATTTCCACAAAATCTCGTGGCACAACTCTGATGAATGTCGCTCAAAATAGTCATTGGTGGTCGAGATCAAAGACAAGGATCTGAACCCTGATTTAGAATATGATTCAAAAAATATTGGTAGAAGATAGATCATCAACGCAGACCCCACTGTTATTGTCACGACCAAAGTAATTCAACCAGAAGAACTAGCAAATCCTGTAGAGGGGGAGCACCTTTTTCATTCACAGATGTGGGTGAAGGGGACCCCGGTGCATTTTATTATTGATAGCGGAATCCAAAAGAACCTTAACTCAGTAGAGGTCATCAAATAGTTGGGATTGTCAATAAAACCACACCCACAACCATACAACTTCGGGTGGCTTCACAAGGGAAACGATCTTTGTGTCAGCCAGTAGTGTCGATTTCCATACGGCATCCAGCCCTTCAAAGATGAGGTATTATGTGATGTTTCCCTACTGGATGTCTGTGATGTTCTCTTGGGCCATCCATATATGTATAAGAGTCATGATATTTATGAGTCTCGACCCCGTAGTGTCATTATTACTCTCGGGGGTCATCTCTACAGGATTCCAGAGGTAGTTCTGACTATTGTCCCACCTAAAAAGTGTCGCAAGGTAGTATCTCATACTACAAAATTCAGCTTCTTCACAATCTGTTCAAAAGGTGAACAGAAGGACACTACAACCACTGTAGCCTCGGTCCAAGTACCTTCTATCCAACAGAAGCAGGTCAACAAGATTGCAGCAAAATCTGTAAGTTTTAAACCTATGAAGTAAAGCAATGCATATAGATTCTTAAGCAATACAGAAATTAATCAATGGCTCATACACAGAGTACACAGAGATTTTATACCGAAAACTCTCAACAAGGAAAACCTTTCTTATTTTCATTATATCGAATTTCACCATTCGCCATACAATATATACAATGTTTTTAGGTATTCCGTAGATACCAAAACCCTAATCCCTTAATCTAGGATTAATTTACAAAACCGCTAAAAATAGCAAAAACCGCCCAAAAAACAATTTCGGGGTGTTGGGCGTAACCAGGGGGGGCATACCTGCCCCCCCTTGGGACCCCCCTAGGAAAGCGCCCGGCGCACATGGCAGAGCTCTAGGTTAAGGTATTGTCAGACGCAGTTGTCGTATCTAACGCACCCACACACACACATATGCAAAGACTATAACACATACCCAACAAAATCAAAATATTCCTTATGCATATAGTCATCTCATGTAGCTCAACTAGTTGAATAGATTCAACCCATCCAACAACAGTTTCATGACATCCTTCCACAAACCAAGAAGTGCAACGTCTCCAGCAAGGCAAGCAGCTCACCAAGATTCAGATTTAGCAATCGTTTTCCCCTCTCCCCGGGGAACTCAATGCAATGAATATCATTTCTTCCTAAGAAGGGGGGATTGATATAGGTGGATATCAGTGGCCACCCACCTATTCCAACTGGCACAAAACCGTCTTCTGACAACTTACTATTTTTAGTAGGTTTTCAGTTCCTAAACTTCTGGGGCCATTTTGAGGGCCTAAATGAAGTTTTATCTAGATAGATCACCTCAATGATAGTTGAATACCCTATTGATCCTATAAAATGAATCTCCTCGATGGTACCTTTCCAACGAGCTATTGTGCGCCCCAAATGGAGATTGTGTGCCAAAGTTATGCCTCGGGGAAGTTGATACACCAAACTACCCAAAACGGGGTCCACAAAACTTTTGGATTTTCATCTTTCGGGGTTAAGGTTTTGTATTTTCTTTATGTTAAAAAGGTCTTTAGAGCCTCATTGTAATCCATCTTCTTGTGAATGTGAGTATCCATCACATCTCTTCTAAGAGATAATCTACCACCATTCTAGCGAGTCTTTCACTCTGTATTTCTACAGTTGTGTACATTTCACTCATTAATAGAAATTGTGTATTAATGTATATATGTGTTTATGGTTGCATCTCTGATATATTTATGTTATTTTTATAGCCCTAAAATTCCCTACCTATGCATACATGGAATTGGCCTTTCTACTTGCATATTACTACTCAAGATCTCTCTTTAAAAAAACATTTTTTGGAGCATGTATGCGCCCTGCTACACTATTTCCCACGTACACATGCTTGTTTCATACTAGACAGCCCACATACATACATAGGATGCATTCTAAACAGCCCATGTTTACCTCCAAAATTTGCAAAAAATAAAAATCTGCAAGGAATTCGGCGGAGTTTACGGGATATCGAGGGTTTCCCAACCATTTTACCCATTGTAGCCCATCCCCAAATAGAATAACATATTTTTGTCATATAAAAAGAGGTCTTGCGGTCCCATTCAATAATAAAGCAAGAGAACAGATAAAATCTTCCAAAATCCCTTCCCCTTCTAGCCCAATATTTACATCCCTTTCTTAGATTTGGCCTCGACATTCCCCCTCCAACTCTCTCCCTATAAAATCCCTTCCCTTTTACCAAGGAGATCAGTTGATTGTGAGAGATATCATGGGAATTATGCACTTGGAGTAGTAGTAAGAGGCGCCCGGACCTAGTTCACGGAGCATGTGCCGATGAGAAGGTTGTAATACTTTAATCTTCAGTTTGAATTAAAGAATTATTTTCCTACCCCAATACTTTGTGTATTTATATCTTTGTTGATTAATGTTTCTACTACGTTTATATCTGAATGCTAGCATTGATAAGTAGAGTTTGTATATTTGTAGTGTTGTTTGCCTAAGTGTCCTTGCAAGTCAGCTCTAGGAGGAGACTCCCAACTTAGGAAGATACAAAGTTGAAGGAAGTCTACATCATACGTTAGGGCCTAAGGTACGCTTACCAATTGTCCTTCTTCTATTTTTGTCTTTATGTTCAGATAGTTTGGGGTAGTTTAGGATTAGGACTATATTTTAAGGGAAGTCATTGCTCTGCCTATATTCCGACCCAATATGGTAATAGGGGGATTTTCCCCGCTAGCGGAATTGGCGACTCCACTGGGGAGTCTCTCTAGGGTCTTAATGGGAGGTTTTTGGTTTTAATTGGTTTTTTCAATCCCTTTTGATTTTTTTCAATATTTACTGAGTCAATTTAGGGTCTTTGGTCACCTTCCAGGTGCCTACCAGCTTTCCCTGCCCAATCAGTCTTCCAAGTATTTTTCTTTTTGAAAAATATTAGAGGTGTATGCACTCTGCTTTGGCTCAGCCCACATCCATACGTATTCTGCACAGTAGACAGCCTACGTACACATGCACGTTGTTGGTGCAACATCCTGCGTCTCTGTGTCTTGAAGGGTTTAAAAAAAAAAAGAGGAGCCATTCTCTTTCCTGACATAAGCCTTGGGATTCTTAGGCCTTTCTTGGACTTTACAGGGTCTCTGTTAGTGTTCATAGGTTGGTTTAATGATTCGATTTTAAATTGTTTCTTGATCTTCTTGCTTTCCTTAGAAGTTTAGAGTGAGCTTTCAAGTTTTAGGTCCTCCTATGGGTTCTTTTGAACCCCTGCGTTTACGCAATTGGCCTAGGGTCTGTGTCAATCTTGGGTTATTTTCTCTCTTTATCATGTTTTATTCTTTGAAAAACAAAAATAATCTTTTACTTTTGTTTTTCTTCTTTAAGCATTTCAAAAAATCAAAAAGAATTTTTTCATTTAGTTCGGTAGCGTAGCGTAGGTTGTTTGTTTGCAAAAGAAAAGAGTTTCAGTTTCAAAGTTTTTTCTTGTTTTCCTGAAAGTATAAGTACTTTTGCATCGTGAAACGAAAAATCTCTTTTAGGAAAATTTTAGTTATAAGATCTTGGAACATTGTTTTGAAAATTTGATATCCACAAAGAATTACAAGCTTTTTCTTTAACATTTGAAGTATCTAGTTTGCTTTCTCATATAAATGCTCCAAAGTTTTCTCATTTTTTCATCTCTTCCAAACACCACTAGTTGCATGTTCATATCCTTTGAGTAAATCAATCCCATAAAATTAATGCTTAACTTAAAATCTATTAGACTTTGTGTTTGTAGGGTTCATCGACTAGTTTAGGCTTTTAGGGCCTTGAAATAGGTGTGAAAAGGAAACTCTTCAAGGCCATTTAAAAACAACATTTGAGTTTGATATAGGGAGTGTCTAAATTTCGGTGTCGTAAGATTTAGCTGGGACCCCCTCTGACACAGGGGCTAAACATGAGGTCATGTAAGGAAACGTAGAGGAGATAACCCCTCCAAAGTCAGACCGAACGTAGTGGGGATTGCATATTAAGGGTATTTACTGGGAATCACACTAATTTCATTTGATTATGGAGCCTCATGGACCTTGAATCCGTTTGAGATCCTCATTTTTCCTCCAGACCAAGTTCCTTTGGTACCCTTTAATGGATTCGGACTTGTCTTCCCGATTGTCGATTGTACCCGCCTGGTGACTAACTATGAGTTGGAAACCTAGTTGCCTATTTTTATTGATTTACACATGTAACTGCGAAGGTATACCAGGGTATGTAGGGTGGACGTTGGATCTCACTTTGCAGAGTATACCCGTAAGGTGTTTCCGTGTTCAAGTTACACTTGCACCGGTAAGTTTCTCTAGTTTCGATTAGCGTAATTTTCCTTCCCACTAGCTACTTGTCTACTTGATTTGTCGTTAGGAACTTTTAGTGGGTGCTCTGTGATTCGCACTAGCTAAAACTTGCAATGTCATTTGATCATTTCAAAAAGTGAAAGATCAATAGCTCTCCCAATCGCGTAGGATTTAGGGCTTCTCATCAATTATTTTGGAGCCACCTTCACCACTGTTGAGGTGAAGGATAGATCAAGAAGGATCGTTCGAAGCTACCGGGCCACAGGAAACTGTACCTGAACTAGATCCAAGAGAGACATTTCCAATCCCGTAGGAATTCATTGTTTCTAACCTTAAGACCAAGGGTTTCATGCCAACAAATCCTTGGATCACCAACTTATCGGTGCCACTTCTAATTCAGATAGTCCCTCTTGAGGTGACTTCTCATGAACGTTAGTTTATTCGGTGAGCGATGATGGAAGAAAATGTTGTTACCTCGTCGGGTGTCCTTGTACTCCCATAATGGTTGTCCCTGGAGGGGGGGTTGTACCTCGTCCCCCACCTCCTCCTGTCAGTAGCATGGTTGTCCCAACACCCACAACTTTGGGTAGTGGTTCGATTTCTTCGACATCTTCAACCACTGTTCCCTTCATTCATAATGCGCCAGGCACTCCCTTTTCATATGGGATGTTTGGTTTGACTCGAACTCTATTATTACCCACTATACTCTATAGACGATAGGTCTAGCGTCAGGGATCTCTAATTCTCCTTTGCAAGGATTTTTCATGGGCACCACTACCCCACTTAATTTTATTCCTTACGGTGGGGGTCAAATACCTCCTTCGTCCCCTTCGCTCGATGGTGTGTTTCAGCAACTAATCAGGCCTAGTTCCAGTTATAGTTTGTTTAATGGAGGGAATCAAGGAACTTCATCCCAGATGAATCTGGTAGGATCAACGTCGTTTTCTTTTTTTGGTGCATTTGAAAATAATGCTTTTACTTCGTCTTCTTTCTCAACTGGGGGAAACCCCATCTTTAGTCAAAAAAAAATTGCACAAGGCTTCATTCCTTCACAGGGAGCGATGACAGGAGTCTAATCCACAAAAGGTCTTTGGAAAACTTGGAAGGGCTCAGTTCCCTCGCAAGGGATGTCGATCGGGTCCAACCCCTCCCACGCTATGTGGAATTTCGGGAAAAGTTCAGTACCTATGCCTGAAGGGTGTACTAAGGGAATCCCCAACCAAGGTATGTGGAGCACTATATAGGGAGAAATCCCTTCTCAATCCATGTCATATAATTTCGATATCATCCAACAATATAGCATCAGACGCATTTCCCTATTGTTGGACAGGGCCATCATAGCATTTACCAAAAAATTGGTTCCAGCCAAAATCTAGGCACCTCTTTTCATGTAAATACTTTGCAACTAAGACTACCCTTTCTAGCAACCTAGAATTTTCCAGACTTGTCGAGATTTTTAAATGAGTCAATTTTTCATGATCCACGATGTCCCCCCATTCTGACTAAGTTGACTTCCAACATTCCTAAGTTTGAGGACAAGCCTGGCGAAGACCTAAGTAATCATGTGACGACTTTTCACTTGTGGTGCTCATATAACTAGTTGAAAGATGACTCCGTTCAGTTGCACTTATTTCAATGCACTCTTATAGGGGGTGCATTGAAATGGTATATCGAGCTTGAAAAATCAAAGTATTCTTACTTAAATGACCTGGATATGGTTTTCTTGAACAATTTCCAGTTATGAGTGATATATGATGTCGACACTAATTTGTTGGCCAAATTCGAGCATACTAAAGCTGATCATATCTGAGAATGGTGGTGTCGAAAGAGTTTGATTAAAGTCAAGGTCCCTCCTACAATATTGCCTGAGTGGTTCTTAAAGTCTTTTGTTCCTTGTGTGTCCAAATACTGTTGAAATTACTAAGACAACTGAGAGGGGGGTTGAATCAATTGTTACTGTGATTAAACAATTTTAAGTCTATTAAACCATTTTTAATCTTTCATCAAGTGACCATCAATATTATACATCATATGAACAACATAAATAATGAGCATCAACCACACATAAGATATACACAAAGACATATTTTCACAAGGAAACCCATAAAGGGAGAAAACCTCCTCTTCTTCGAAATGATAGGTAGTATTTTAAGTTTTGTACATCATCTATGTTTGAGCACCAACTCAAAGTGAGGCTACTACCTCTGTTTTACAAGCTCCAACTTGTTGAGAGCACCAACTCTTTGGTTTCTCTAGCACCGACTAGAAGGAAGCACCAGCTCCCTGAGTGTTCCAGCATCGACTGAATGGAAGCACCCACTTCCACTTATACAAGCACCAACTTGCATACAGAAAACTTTGTTTTCCCAAGCACCACCCTGCCCCCCTATTTTCTAGCCACAACTAGATGGAAGCTACAACTCCCAATATTCAAGCACCAACTCGAATATCAGAGGACCACAGTCCTCCCTAGCACCACCCTACCTCCCTGATTATAAGTAAGATGATTGAATAACCAAAAACACAGGTGTTTCAATTCTTACCACTTCTCTTATGTCCTGCAATTCTTCTATTCTTCTATCTGTTCTGCAATTCTTCTCTCCTTCAAGTTGTTCTACAATTCTTCTCTTTCTTCTGTCTATTCTGTATCTGTTACTCATCTCTGAGTTTTATCTCACACTGCGCATATTGTTGGTCTCACACTGCGCATACTGTAATTTTCCCTTTCTTACAGTTCAACTCATCTTTCATTCAGAACAACCAACCATTCACAGTCACTCCATCTTTCTTTTATGCACTTCACACAACTTCAGTTACACCTCGAATTCCTATGCCAACAATGCTTTAGCCACTTAAACGCCAACCATCAAAGAACCATGATTTGGTTCTTCTAACTGAATCATAATTGAACAGTTAATCATAAAGATCAATAGTAGCCCTTCGATCAGATGCTCAAATAACCATCACCGTTGGATTAAATCCGCAGGGTCTTGTGTTTATCCCATATGTCCACTGGCTGTGACCATGGGCCTAATCAAGATGCGTTTTTCATTTTGCATTTCGGCAATCCTGTGTCGAAGGGTCTCGAGGGTCCAAGTTGAGATCCCCGAAAAAGATCTTAGCTCCGCTAGCTCCTCCCTCTCACATGACCATTGGCGGTGACCACAGCCTACACCAAAAGGTGTTTCACATTTCGTGAACTTATGAACTTCATCAAGCCTAATCAACAGTCGAGATCTCCAATGATCCGATGGTCTATATCTCATCGCGATCTCGCGTTTCAGGATTCCTGTGATGAAGGGTCTCGACACTCCAAGTTGCAATCCCCGAAATGGATCTTAGCAATTAGTTCCTTCCCTTAAGCCTTCAATGATGTGACCTTGTCTATGACCACGGGCCAGTCCTTATCGCGATTTCGCATATCGCGAGTTGGAAGGTTATAGGATTTCCTTCCTTTGACTTTCCAGTCAGGGAGATGCCAATCGTTCACCATGTGTCCTCTTCATCCAATGTTCCACAACATACCTCGATCCAAGGGTTCAAATCAACCCTCAATCTAACGGCTCGGATCATTTCGGGATATCGCATATTGCGAGTTCCCACACCATGCTCTGTTGACTCCTCCAATGTGAAAGTCAGTGAAATCCCAATCACTTTCCACATGTCCTATGAATCCAACGGTTAGGATTGTTATTGCGAGTTCGAGTGGTTAGAGAACCTCTTTCCTTTGGATTTCCCTGATTTGTGAAACTCTGAAACGAAACCTTTGACGTGCTCTGACTGTTTTCCACGTGTCCTTCTTGGATCAACGGTCCTTCTGCTTTCGAGACTTTCTAATCCCGCTTCATCTTGTACTTCAATATCATGCTCCTTCTTCTGGATCCGATGATGGTTGGTCTTCGCACTCAGATATGATGCCTAGGATTTTTTCTCCTCTTCTGTGTGCTCCTCCAGTCTTAATTCGGATCTGACGGTCATCAAGAATTCTGAATGGGATCCAACGATCACTGTTGCTCATCCCTCTGAGATTACACTGTTGATCTTTCCATTCCATCATTTTCATTGTGTTGTTGATCGTGATCTTTGCCATCAATGACAAACATGCATGCTCTGCCTTTGTCTGAAAAACATGCCAACAAACTCCCCCTTTGGCATTGACGGAAACCCCTTTAAGAACATCCAATTATACCACTGTAGCATCCTTAAAATACATGTCAACACTTTCTCCCCCTTTGACATCAATGTCAAAGAAGAAACATGCTCCCCTGAGCTATTGCAGTACATTCTCCCCCTGTCAACTATGAGCAACTTAGAAATACAACAGATATTCAATAAGTACTCCCCTTGACTAGTTGAACAAATTAGATGAAAGAAGTTAAAACCCCCAAATTTTGACGAAGATATCCAAAAGGGGTCGCTTCTAACAGTTTAGTAAAGATATCAGCTATATGTTCTGTGGAAGGAATATAATTCAGCTAAATGACTCTATTTGTAACTTGTTCTTTGAGAAAATGATATTTTATTGGGATATTCTTAGTCTTAGAATGAAGAATAGGATTCTTGGAGATGCTAATGGCACTAGTGTTATCACAGTGAATTGTAATCGGATCAGTATAATTTACCTTCAAATATGTAAGAGTTTGAATCATCCATAAAATCTGAGCGCAGCAAGTAGCAGCAACAATGTACTATGCCTCTGTAGTTGATAAGGAAACAGATCCCTGCTTCTTACTAATCCATGTTACCAACGAGTCACCCAGGAAGAAGGCACCTCCACTGGTGCTCTTTCTCGCATCCACACAATTTTCCCAATCTGAATCTGAATAAGCAGTTAACTAAAAATTTTGATTTATGGGATACCAGAGACCATAAGTCATTGTTCCCTTCAAGTATTTGAATATCCTTGTGACAGCTACCAAGTGACTTTGTTTAGAAGATGACTGATAACGACCTACCATTCAAACATATTTCATTATATCAGGACAGGATGTTGTGATGTACAGAAGGCTGCCTATCATTGATCTGTATGTCCTTTGATCAACATCAGGTGAAATGTCATATTTACTAAGCTTGCAACCAACCACCATAGGTGTACTAACAGGAGAAGAATATTCCATCTAAAATTTCTTCAACATCTCTTTCAAATATTTTTCTTGAGAGATAAAAATTCTTGCAGAAATTTGTTTTACTTGTAAGCCAAGAAAATATGACAATTCTCCTATCATGGACATCTCAAACTCTGTTTGCATAGAGTTAGAAAACCACTGAACAGAGGAATCATTATTACAACCAAAAATAATGTCATCTACGTAAATAAAAAAAAACTAGTAAAGCATCACCTTCAGTGTTTATGTAGAGATTGCTATCAACAGTACCTTTCTTGAATCCTTTGTCTTGTAAAAATTTGTCCAGTCTATAATACCAAGCTCGTGGTGCTTGTTTCAATCCATATAAATCCTTCTTCAGCTTGCAAACATAATCAAGGTTATCTGTCAATGAGAATCCTTCAGTTTGCTCCATATATACTTCTTCCTCTAGATCTCCATTAAGAAATGTTGATTTAACATCCATCTGATACACTTTAAAGTTCTTATGACATGAATATGAAAGAAACATTCTGGTGTCTTCCAATCTTTCCACTGGTGAAAAAGTTTCATCAAATTCGTGACCTTCAACTTGTGCATACCCTTTACAGACCAATCTGGATTTATTTCTAACAACTTGTCCTTTTTCATTCATTTTATTTTTGAACACCCACTTGGAACCTATTACATTCTTGTCTTCGGGTCTAGGAACAAGCTCCCAAGTATTGTTCTTCTCAATTTGATCAAGATCTTTATTCATAGCTCTAATCCAATCATCATGTTGGTTGGCTTCATCAAAAATTTTAGGTTCAGCCATAGATAAAAAGACAACATGAGATTGTTCTGAGTCTTTAATCAATTTCCTTCTTGTCTGAACTCCTTTATTTATATCTCCAATTATCTGATTTTTAGGATGGTTCTTTCTAATAGTTCTGAGAGGTGAGTTTGTTTCTTTCTGCTGATTTATGTCAGCCTGAGTGTTTGTATCTTCATCTGATTCAGATTCTTCTCTTTCTAATCCTTGGACCTGTTCATCTTCATCTTCAACTATATCTTTTGTGCTTGGTTCATCACTGCTTATATTTCTGACCGAGATTTCTTCATCAACTTTTATGTCTATACAATCAACTAGTTTATGCAGCCTCTTATTGTAACATATGTACCATTTAATGTCTGTAGAATAACATAAGAAGATACCTTCATCATCCCTGTCATCATATTTGCCAATATTTTCATCATTATTCTTAATATAACATTTACTCCCAAAGACTTTAAAATGCTTGATTGAAGCAGGTCTTCCAAACCATAGTTCATAAGGAGTCTTGTCACTATGTGGTATGAGATGTGCTTTGTTAAGGATATGAACAGTTGTATGAATTGCTTCCACCCAATATGTTTGAGGTATGTTCCTTTCATTCATCATTGATCTTTCCATTTGTTGTACTGGTCTATTCTGCCTCTCAACAACTCCATTTTGTCGTGGAGTCCTTGGAATTGTGTACTCTCTTTTGATTCCATGTTTATCACATAACTCTTTGAAGTTCCATGAGGTAAACTCTCCTCCTCTATCAGACCTTACTGCTTTCAATCTTTTTTCTTGTTTGATTATCAGTTAGAGCCTTAAACACTTTGAATTTTTCAAATGCTTCATATTTTTCCTTCAAAAAGGCAACCCATGTTAGTCAAGAATAATCATCAATAATCAACATAAAATAATTTTATTTTCCTATACCTTCTTTCCTTGATGGTCCACATAAATCCATATGTACTAACTGGAGAGGTTTTTATGTTGAAGGAAAGTTTTTAGATTTGAACTGTGTCAGAGTAAGCTTTCCTATCTGGCATGGTTTACAAACATAATCATATGGCTTTGATATCTTTGAAATATCCTTTACTGCCCCACTATTTTTGAGCTTGATTATATGATCAAAATTTAAGTGTCCAAGTCTCCTATGCCATAGCCAAATTTCATTATACTTTCTTAAGTGGAATTCTTCTTTTTCTTCTTTTAACACATAGACATTTTTTTTTGTTCTTATCCCTTTTGCAACTAGCTGTCATGAATTCACAGATTTTATTCTACAATCTTTAGAAGTAAAAATGACTTCACATCCTCGGTCACAGACTTGACTGACACTAAGAATATTATGTTTCAGACCTTCTACAAACAACACATCTTGAGCTTTCCCTTTTCCATTACTCAAACTTACCATTCTTTTACCTTTTATTTTTCCTAGTGCATCATTTCCAAAAGTTACATTCCCTGATTTTCTTTCACTTAGAGTTAGAAACTTACTTTTGTATCCAGTCATATGTTTGGAACATCCATTGTCAATATACCAGGGATTTTTTTGTCTTTGGGATGATAACACTAGTCTACACTTTTCATCTTCTTTCTTCTTCCAAATCTTGAAATTTTCAGCAGTAGGATTCGAATCTGGCTTAAAATTCCTTAAGCGGCAATCTGCAACTTTATGTTCATAGTTATGACAGATGTAACATTATGGTTCACTGAATAACAGATCATAACCATTGTTATGCTCATAACTTTTCTTATGTTTCACCTGCGTCCTTCCTCCATCCATCACATGATTTATAGTATGTGGTCATTTGTTTCTTGGTTGTCTCAATCCTTGTTGTGGCAGATAATTATTCCTTGAGTATCTTGATTTCAAATATCTAGATCTTAAAGAACAGTTTACAACTTTGAGACCAAAGTTAGAACAGAAAAAAACAATAACCATAGAAATAACCTTTGTACCTGGAAAAAGGTTGTAGTCGATTTCTTCCATCCTAATGATTTCTTTGATCAGAAAATGTGTTTGTGTTATTTCTTTGATCTACAGATTTGGTTATGGTACTTTTTCTTCCATTCCTTCTTGGTGGTTGATTTTCTTTCTTTGTTTCTGCAGAGTGGTTGTTGTCAATGATTGTAGTTTTGAAAAACTTGATGGGTTCTGTATTACTTGGATGATCACTACTTGATCCTTCTTCATAGCCCAAGCCATATTTCAACTTTGGATTCCTTTGTTGATTTAGAATGAAAGTTAATTCTTCTGAGGCTTTAATACTTGGCAGATTTTGGTGATACAATGCCTTAAACTTCTCCATTTATTTTTTGGTTTTTACTATCTCTTCTTCTAAGGATTCACACCTCGCTTTATTCTGTAACAACTATTGTTTCGGTATGTCTTCTATTTTCTTTGCCTCTTTTAACTCCACTTTTAGTAGAGAAAATTTTTCATCAGGTTTTTCACCATTCATTTTAAACTGCATCAACAACTCTTTTTGTTTTCTCTTCTTACATCTGAGTCTGTCAATTTCTTCCAAAGCACTGATTAATTCACCTTCCATATCCACCACAGCTTCTTCATCATCCATTTCACCTCCTGTGTGTTCATCATCAATATCTCCCATAGCCATAAGCATAAAATCATTCACTTTGTTTTCACATGATGAATCACTCTCTATGTCTTCTGAGGAATTGTCATTATTTTCACACAAACTTTTCTTTTTACTATATTTCTTGAATTTGTACTTCTTTTCATCATCAAAGTTCTGGTCCTTTTTATGGTGGGGACACTTATATGCAAAATTAATTATCTTACCATAGTTAAAACATTTGAAGGGAAGCTTGCCTTGATATTTTCCTGATCCTTTCTTTAACCTTCTCACAAATTTTTCCTCAACATCATCTAAATCTGAATCAGTATTATTATCTTCTTTAAAATATGCTTCTCTAGTAATGGATTTATATTTGTTGATTCTCATTTCATATGCAGTTAGAATTCCTAGGAGTTGATCAATGGACAGAGTTTTAAGATCATTTAGTTCTTCTATTACAAGGACTTTTGGATTAAATTTATCAAGCAAAGATCTTAGAATATTTTGAACTAAAAATGATTCTTCAATCTTCTCACCAAGACCCTTCATGGCATTCACAAGTTATTCAACTCTTAAAAAATACTTGCTAACTGTTTCATCTTCATTCATCTTTATTTGTTCAAACTTCAAGCTATATGTTTGGAGTTTGACATCTTTTACTTTCTCATTTCCTTCATTATTGTTAATAAGTTTGTCCCACATAGCTTTAGCAGTTTCAAGATGCATCACCTTTACAAACTCAGCTTCAGCCAGTCCATTCAAAATAGAATTCATTCCCTTAGCATTAAAGCTAAATTCTAACTTATCATCCTTGGAAGCCAGCACAACAGGATTTGTATATCCAGTCTCTACTACATCCCAAACATCAGCACCTAAGGCCATTAGGTATGTTCTCATTCTAACCTTCCAAAAGGAAAAATTTATTCCATCAAACAGAGGAGGATTACTGGTTGAAGTCCCTTCATGGCTTGTCATGTTTAAAGTTACAGATATAACTTTAAATAAAAGGAACCTGCTCTGATACCAATTGTTGAAATTACTAAGACAACTAAGAGGGGGGGTGAATAAGTTGTTACTGTGCTTAAACAATTTTAAGTCTATTAAACCATTTTTAATATTTCATCAAGTGACCATCAACATTATACATCATATGAACAACATAAATAATGAGAATCAATCACACATAAGATATACACAGAGATAGATTTTCACGAGGAAACACATAAAGGGAGAAAACCTCTTCTTCTTCGAAATATAGGTAGTCTTTTAAGTTCTGTACATCATCTATGTTTGAGCACCAACTCAAAGTGAGGCTACTACCTTTGTTTTACAAGCTCCAACTTGTTGAGAGAACCAACTCTCTGGTTTCTCTAGCATCGACTAGAAGGAAGCACCAACTCCCTGAGTGTTCCAGCACCGACTGAATGGAAGCACCTACTTCCACTTATACAAGCACCAACTTGCATACAGAAAACTCTGTGTTTTCCCAAGCACCACCCTGTCACCCTGTTTTCTAGCTACAACTCCCAATATTCAAGCACCAACTCGAATATCATAGGACCACAGTCATCCCTAGAACCACCCTACCTCCCTGATTATAAGTAAAATGATTGAATAACCAACAACGCATGTGTTTCAATTGTGTTTCAATTCTTACCACTTCTCTTATGTCCTACAATTCTTCTATGCTTCTATATGTTCTGCAATTTTTCTCTCCTTCAAGTTGTTCTGCAATTATGCTCTTGCTTCTGTCTATTTCGCATTTGTTACTCATCTCTGAGTTTTATCTCACACTGCACATACTTTCGATCTCACACTGCACATACTATAATTTCCCCTTTCTTACAGTTCAACTCATCTTTCATTCAGAACAACCAACCATTCACAGTCACTCCATCTTTCTTTTATGCACTTCACACAACTTCATTTACACCTCGAATTCCTGGGCCAACAACGCTTCAACGACTTAATCACCAACCATCCAAGAACCATGATTCAGTTCTACTAAATGAATCGTAATTGAATAGTTAATCCTAAAGGTCAACAACAGCCCTTCGATCAGATGGTCAAATAACCAGCATCGTTGGATTAAATCCACAGGGTCTTGCGTTTATCCCATATGCCCACTGGCTGTGACCATGGGCCTAATCAAGATGCATTTCACATTTCGCATTTCGGCAATCCTGTGTAGAAGGGTATCGAGGGTCCAAGTTGTGATCCCTGAAATGGAGTTTAGATCCACTAGCTCCTCCCTCTCACATGACCACTGGCGGTGACCACAACCTACACCAAAAGGCATTTCTCATTTCGCAAACTTTTGAACTTCATCGAGCCTGATCAACGGTCGAGATTTCCATTGATCCGATGGTCCAGATCTCATCGTGATATCGTGTTTCGGGATTCCTGTGATGAAGGGTCTCGACACTCCAAGTTACGATCCCTGAAATGGAGCTTATCAATTAGATCCTTCCCTTAATCCTTCAACGATGTGACCTTGTCTATGACCACGGGCCAATCCTTATCGCGATTTCTCATATCATGAGTTGGAAGTTTATAGGATTTCCTTCCTTTGACTTTCCAGTCAGCGAGATGCCAATCGCTCTCCATGTGTCCTGTGCATCCAATGTTCCACATCATACCTTGATCCAAGGGTTCAGATCAACCCTCAATCCGACATATCGGATCATTTCGAGATATCACATATCGTGAATTCCCACACCATGCTATGTTGACTCCTCCAATGTGTAAGTCAGCAAAATTCCAACTTCTTGCCACGTGTCCTATGACTCCAACGGTCAGGATTGTTATTGCAATTTCACATATCGTGAGTTCGAGCGGTTAGAGAACCTCTTTCCTTTGGATTTCCTGATCTGCGAAACTCTAAAACGAAACCTTTGACATGCTATTATTGTTTTCCACATGTCCTTCTTGGATCAACGGTCCTCCTGCTTTCGGGACTTTCTAAGCCCGCTTCATCTTGTACTTAAAGATCATGCTCCTTCTTCTGGATCCGACGATGGTCAGTCTTCACACTCAGATCTAACGCCTGATATTTGTTCTCCTCTTTTGTATTCTCCTCCAGTCTTAATTCGGATCTAACGGTCATCGAGAATTTTGAATGGGATCCAACAATCATTGTTGCTCCTCCTTCTGATATTACACTTTTGATCTTGCCATTCCATCATTGTTGTTGTGATTTTGATCGTGATCTTTGCCATCAATGAAAAACATGCATACTCTGTCTTTGTCTGAAAAACATGCCAACAAAGACGTAGAAATGTCCCAGGTGTTTTATGAAGAAGAGGCTATTATGAGATCCTAGCAGCTGGAAATAATTTACTCTCAGTTTGGCATGCTTTACAAGATCTTACCCGATGTGCCACGGTAAACTCTTGACAAATACAAAAGAAATTATGGGCCCCACGTTGATGGCATAGTCGGCTCAGCAATAAGAAAGTCCATGGATCTGTCATCTAATTAATTATAACAATTATCAATTCAACAAACTATGGCCATCCAAACTCCTAGTTCAGTTTCCCCACAACCCAGATGTGGGATGTACACAGTATGCAATCGACAACTCCCAAGGTTAACCAGTAGACCGAGGGAAATAAGAAACAGAAAAACAAGAAGGGTAAGAGGGATAAAAAGGCCACTAATAATGTTGGTGAGTGGACAACTGAAAAGAGGAAGTTGAAGTTTTCATGTAATCTTTGCATGGATGACCACTTAACTCACATATTCCCTCATCTTGTGGAAGCCCAGAAGCTACTAGCACAGCAAGATCATGTTGTGTTGACAAACCCTTTTCCACAAGGGAAAAATATGGCTCAAGCTTCTGCATCCATGAGCACAGTTGGGGGCAGTTAGGGACCCCCCGCGCCTAACCCAAATATCCCGACCACAAACATTTACACAATTAACCCCAAAGCTCATTTATCAACCAAGACTCGTGACTACGGCATGCCGGAATATATTGAGAAGGGAAAAGAGGCCTCCGACCTATTGACTCCTCCTCAAATTGAGAAGATAGTGGGAGAAACAATGACTCACATCCCTAAAGTTGCATTCAAGAAGGATTCTCACAAACCAAACGCGAGGGATTCTCAAAATTACTCCATTGTGGAGGATCTGGCACAAACTCCTTGTGTAATGTCTTCTCTAGAGGTTCTCCAGAGTTCCCCCTCACAATGAACAACGTTGTTGTCTGCCATGGGAGCGACAGAACCTAGTAACTCAAGAATGATCATTTTCGATCTAAATGACCTCAAACCTTGTCTTCCTCACCATGTTGCCTTTCAGATAGTAGTGGCATACACCACAAAATCATTGACATGGAACATTTTCCATACGTTGGTTGATGAGGGTGCCTCAACTTGTGTAATTTCATTGGCATGTTGGAGATCCATTTGTCAGCCTGAGTTGTCTCTGTCGCCTATGTTGCTTACATATTTTGACGGTTGATCATTTATACCACACGGTATAATTCCTTATTTTCCTATGCAGTTGGAGGGTAAAATTGTGTGCGTCAAGGTTGAAGTAGTCGATGCACCTGCTAACTACAATCTTTTGTTAGGACGAAGTTGGACTTACACAATGCACGCGATTGTAGCCACCATTTTTGGGTCTTATGATTTCTACATGAAGGTCAGATTATAACCGTCAACCAGTTGCCCTTCTCTTGTCCTGACCCTTCATCGGGGGCTTCCATGGTCCCGATGATTGATAACCCACATTTAGGCACTTTCAATTTAAGTGTCGGATTGTTTCTATATTTTATGGGAACTTTTGATTATCCATCGCCTTCCAATGATGTAAGGTTTATTTTGGTCATCCTCGACCAGCTGAAGGATGCGATTTTTCAAGTGTTGTCTTTTAAAACGATCTACTTTCACAACCCATGGACTTTACCTTCCCCATCGTATTCAATTGAAGGGGTAGGGCACCTTGGCATGGCCATGCCCTTATCCGCAACTGAGGTTGTGTATAGTGTTGTCTAGCAAGCCTTGTCCAACCCTAATCTGACTCCCCCATAGGAGCTAGATCTTTTTCTCAAGCTTATTTGGGCTCAAGACTCTCTCACTGCTTAATACCCTTTAGACTTAGTCTTTCCCTTTGATCAGGTGATTCTAGAGGCAATGACAGGTCCAAACATACCTTGTGATGATCTTCACCATAGATCTTATTTTCTTCCTGAGATCGGGAGAATAGAGGCATGAGAGTTTGTTACGACCATGAATGGAGATAGCCCTTGTCCTATCAACCCTCTGGATATGCACGAAGTATATGCCAAGGGAAACATGGAAAGTATTGTTGCATAATTTCCTATCGATATCTCCAAAACCCCTGGCATCATGGAGAATATCTTCATCGGAGTAGATTTCTCCCCCGAAGAGATTCAAATCTACATCGATTTGTTTAAGGATTTTTGTGACATTTTTTCATGGTCTTACGAGGAGATGTCAGGCATCGACCCACGAATTTTTGAACATGAAATCACAACTTATCCTGATGTCAAACTGGTTCGATAGAAGCTTCGCCTGGTCAATCCTTGACACGTAGCAACAATAAAGGTTGAGGTAGAGAAACTCCTCAAAGATGGTTTCATCTACCTCGTACAATTGACGGAATGGGTATCAAACTTGGTTCATGTCAACAAGAAGCAGGGCATGATTCGCATATGTATGGATTTCCGTGATTTGAGAAAAGCTTTCCTGAAAGACAATTTTCCAACCCCGTTTATTGATCAAATTATCGATGAGTGTGTGGGTTGCGAAGTATTTTCTTTCATGGATGGTTTTTGGAGATATAGTCAAATTCAAATCAAACTTGAGGATCAACATAAAACGTATTTTATTTGTCCTTGGGGTACCTTCGCGTATCGAAAAAATCTTTTTGGACTTAAGAATGTTGGAGCTACTTTTCAACATGCCATGTTGTTTTCTTTTCATAACCTCAGACATATATTCGAGGCATACCTAGATAATCTAGCATCAGGTTCTCGCAAGATATCTAATCATCCCTCCCATTTAGGACTAATCTTTGAGCAGTGTCACTACTATCGGATTCGCATGAATCCAAACAAGTGTAGTTTTTGTATGACATCAGGTCATTTATTAGGATTCATCATGTTGATGAAAGGGATCCTGGTAAATCCTTTTAAGGTTGAGGTGATAGTTCAATTTCCTTCCCCACACACTGTTGGAAGATTGGTTGTTGTCATTGATGTCAACCCTAGTCATGGGTTTTGGACCACAAGATTGATGAAGTTATTTTGACATGAAGGAAAATGCACATGTAGATACAACACCCATGGATTGATAGTATACATCATGCTCTTTCCGGTGGTATGTGGCACGTCACGTGGATCCTCATGGTTGAGGAGAAATGA
>JZKD02S0715283.1:131340-149408 GCA_000966675.3 Picea glauca | reverse complement strand
ACTCTTATACTATTGTTCATTTATCATTGGATATAATTGAATGGTTTAATTATAAGTTGGAAAAGTTTTTTAAAATTGTACTTGATACTGATTCACCCCCCTCTCAGTATCAACACACACAATTCCCCAACTTCAGAGTTTACAAAGGAAAACAAACTTTCTTCGGTGTTTTGTGACTAATTATATTGAGATTACGAAAGGGTCCATGCATCTTTTAAAAAAGGGAGTCACATTATGTTGGGACAAAGCATCTCAACACTCTTTTGATGCGTTAAAACACTCTCTGGTGCCTGGCCCTCTGCTCAAGCCTCCTGATTATGGTAAATATTTATTGTTACATGTGGTTTTTGTAGATTCCACAATCGACATGGTCTTGGTACAAGAGGATAACATGCTCGAAGAGAACATTATTTGTTATCTTATCCGTGGCCTAGTGGGACGGGAAATCAACTATTTTCATGTTGAGAAACTCACTTTGGCAGTTGTCCATGCTGTCCAACAACTCTTTCACTATTTATTACTTCGAAAGTCTATTTTTGTCATTTTTCGTCAATCCCTTTCAATATCTGTTAACGCGACTTGTCATCGGTGGAAAAATCAGTCGGTGGATAGTTATCCTCCAAGAGTTTGACTTGGATTTTGTTTCATCGAAATCTAGAAATTCCTTGGTCTTCGCAGAGTTAATCTCGGAATTGTCGGCAGAAAGCAGTGATGTTTCACCCGAAGAGTCATCAATTAACGGAGATATTTTTATAATTTCATCTTCGAACCCCTGGTATGAAGATATACTTCTGTATCTCCAAAATTTGAAGTGCCCTGCTTCTGCTTCTCGCAATGAGCGTCGAGGAATACGACACCAAGCACGGAACTACCTCATCCTCGATGACACTTTTTATCATCAAGATGTGGATTCCATTCTTCGACGGTGTCTTACTCACAAAGAAGTAGATCTTCTTTTGAATGATTGTCACACCGGAGCATGTGGCGGTCATTTGTCTGGGTTGGAAACAACCCAAAAGATTCTTCACACCAGATACTTTTGGCCCTCATTAATCAAATATTGTGTTGAGGCAGTCAAGAAGTGTCACTCGTGCCAAATCTTCTGTCAGAATATGCGGGCACACCTTACTCCTATGTTTCTGGTCATTGTTGTCGATCCCTTCACCAAGTGGGGGATTGATTTCACTACATGTCACCCAGATTCTACCAGGGGGCATCGTTATATCATTGTAGCAGTAGACTACTTCACTACGTGGGTCGAAGTTATGCTGACATTTAACAATGACGAGGAAATTGTTGCCCTTTTTGTCTTCAATCAAATAGTGGCTAGATTATGTATCCCGAAGGAGATTTTCATTGACCATGGAAGTCACTTCCAAAATAAGATGATGACTAAATTAACATCAAATCTTAGTTTTAAACAAGAACATTTGTCCCCATATTACCCACAAGAGAATGGTCAGGTAGAGGTTGTGAATAAGTCTCTCAAGACTATTCTTTAGCGAACGATCAATTCAGCCAAGTCAAATTGGCATTTGATGTTATATTCTGTGATGTGGACTTATCGAACTTTTGTAAATACTGCTACCAGTTTTTTTCCTTTTCAACTCGTCTACAGGTTGGAGGCAGTCTTACCTATTGAGTGTCAAATCCCTTCTCTAAAGTTGTCATTGGAACTACTGCCCAAAATTACACTGCTTGAGGAACGTCTTCTATATCTCAAGAAGCGTCATGATGAATCCTTGGATAAAGAGGCTCATAAGAAATGATTTAAGTGTCAATATGATCGGTTATTTCGCCCTCAGATTTTCTACGAAAGTGATATTTTCCTGGTCTATGACCAAGACAAAGATCCCCTAGGGGTAGGCAAGTTCAAACCCATGTAGTTCGTACCTTTCATTGTGAAAGAGGTCTTAGAGAAGGGTGCTTACTGTATGGTTGATTTCTAGGGAAATGCCTTAGTGGAGCCTAGAAATGGGCTCTACCTTAAGAAATATTGCACTTAGGTCTATCACCTAGGTGTGGATTCTTGTATATATGTATAGTTTTTTATACATGTTGCTATTTTCTTGTTTTTTGAACGTGTAGTTATTATGTTATCTTTTCACTATGGAATATGTCAAGTGAATCAGAGATTTATGTTGGGTTCGCAGACGGTGCTAGTCGAAACACACAGAGGCTTACTTCCGTAGCCTGGGTGATTTTCACACCTGGTGTTTAGTTGCTATCTTATGGAAGTATTTTTCTAGGTGAAGCAACCAATAATGTTGTTGAGTACAGTGCAGTGATAGAATTACTATGTGATGCCTTGTCACATGGTATTTCTCTCCTTTGGGTTTAATTAGATGCTCAATTGGTCATGTCCTAGTTAAATGGACTTTACCGCATTTATGATCCCACTCTTCACCGATGATTCCTTAGGGTACATCTCTTAGAATGATATTTTGATTATATTACTTATATTCATGTTCCTAGGAGATTTAATCATTTAACTGATACTCTAGCTAATAAAGTTTTAGATTGGCATGTTTCTCACATGTAAAAGTAAAACACACACATACACATGTAAATACATTTGTAATCTGTCGGATGTGACCTTTCTGCAATAGCTTCTGAATCTGCATCTTGATTTCGTCATTCTCCAAACCAGAGCACTGATAGATTGGTCCATTGGGCAGTGGCGCACTTGGGGTCATATCGATGGGGTGCTTGACCTGGCAGTGTAGAGGCACCCCTACGAGGGGGGTGAAGATGTCCTCATACTCCTATACGACCTTATCCATCAGTTTTTGTCATGCAGAGGGGCCCTATCTGGAGATCGTGGCCACATTCTTCTTCTTTACCTGAGGTTGGATCATTAGGAAAACAAATTTCTTGGTTTTTGAAATGATCTTATTGCATTGTTTTGCAGTAACCAAAGATATGGTGGTAGGCGGTGCTATCTTCGGTATCTTGTACATCTTATTTCCCAAATTAATAATAACAGCATAAGGCCTGGACTCATACACAACATGTCGCTTCCACAAGTAAATTTTGCTTAATAATACATCAAAAACATCAAGAGGAGCAATGTCACATAATACCTCATCTGTGAAGGGCTTGATGTTGTAGGGGAGGCGACATTGTTGGCTGACGTGGAGGTCCCATCCTTGGTGCAGCCATCCGATGGTGTATGGTTGTGGGTGTGTTTTGGTCGGAAAGCCCAGCCACTTCATGACCTCTACTGATATGAGGTTCTTCTGGCTCCTGCTGTCGATAATGAACTGCAACGGGGAACTCTTTACCCACATATTGAAATGGAAGAGGTGCTCTACCTCCTCTGGATCTTCTGGTTCCTCCTTCCAGATCTTCGTGGTGGAAATGGTGATGTTGGGCTCCACATTGATAATCTTCTTCCTTCTGTCATTTCCCTTGTCGGGTTATGATTAAGAGTCAGAGCATGCATCTGATTTAGAAGCCTTCAACTAGGCTACTAGTGACTGCTTGGCTCGACACTCACTTGTGTTGTGAGTAGAGTTCTTATGGAACTCACACCACTTCCCTGTGTCCTTTTTTGGCTTCATGGTGTTGTTATTTGCTTGCATCTTTGGCAGGTTGTCCTGGGCCGCCCCACCTTGGTTTGGTCCTTTGTTCTATAGTTTGGAGGTACCTTTCCCTTGCTTTTGATTCATAGACCCAAATTCTATCTTCTTTTGTTTGAACTTTTGCTCAATCTTGGCAGCATACCGATATGTCGCACCAAGTGAGGAGATTTCGAGGAACTCCATTTCCTCCTCAATGTATATGTGCATAAAATTGTGGTACTTTAACACCAAATTTTTCTCTGAATATTTGATACCCAACTTTGTGCGTAGAGTATGAAACAAATTTTTCAGCTCATGCACATCTTGGTCCCTTTACTGCCACAGTGTAGTCCATTATATGTATTTTTTCTCATATCTCCCCACAGGATAATATTGTTCCTTGATGGCATCTTGGAAATAATTCCAAGTGGGTGCGACCGAGAATAGAGAGGGTTCCCCCTCGCCCTGTTGCTCCCAGTATGTTTCCCACCAATCCTAGACATGGGGGGTGGCTTTGAAGAGTGAAAAAATAATCCTTTCTCGGTTGGAAAATTCATGAACCGAGAAATATCCTTCTGACAGATTCAACCATCTCTATACAAAATCTGCATCTATTTGGCCCTCAAATATGAGAATGTCAAATTTTACTTGTACCTTAAAAGGAGTGGCACCTCCAGAGTGGTTGTTGGATGTAGATGTGTTGCCAATGGGCAGTTGTTGAAGGATCTGGGAAAAGTTGTCCATCGTCGCATTCCTTTGTTTCTCGAGGGCCTCCTCAAGAAATATTTTGATAGGATATCCTACCCCCTCATATTTATTTTCTTCCCCCATGGGAAGTCGTCAGGGTTTGCGAGGCTAATATTGCAAAGGTTCAACCAGATCGAGCCCTAACTCTGTATACCCCGACCTCGTTGGGGACATGCAAAGAAGGATCGAGAATGAGAAGACGACTCTGATACCACTAATCTGAATTTATTTAGGAAAATAATGAAATACACAAATACACATAAACGCATAGATGCAGCAGAAATAAAACTCCATTTCATTAATAACCAATGACTAAAATATGCTTATAGACATAATAGAAATAAACTGGCTAGGGCGCTGGTAGCTTATCTCTGAGAAGAGATGTGGCATATACTGGCCACTGAACTGTGTTACAATGAGGCTCGAAGGCCTATTTATTATTTAGAAACAATGGAAAACCATAAACATCCAAATACCTAACTCTAGGAGATGAAATGCCAAGACTATGGGCCCCGTTTGGGTAAATTGGTACATCAACTTCCCTGTAACGTAACTTTGGCATACGATCTCTGTTTGACGCGCTCAATACCTCGTTAGAAATATCTATTCAAGGACTACAAATTTGATGTGAGAAGCATCAAAGGAACTTTTTTATTTCTCCTCGATTTCCCAAAAAAACGTCGTTTAGGGCCTCAAAATGGCTCTAGAAGTTCAGGACCCGAAAAACTGCTAAAAATAGTAAACTGTACAAAAATTGAAAAACAAAAAGAAGAAATGGTGGGGGTCCAAGTGGTATAAGTGGGTGGCCACCAATATTCACCTGGATCATTCCTCCCCCCTTAGGAATCAATGGTCCCCATTACGTTGAGTTCCTCCATGAGACGAGGAAATGTCTACTGAACTTGGTCCCTGGTGAGCCACTTGCCTTGGTGAAGGAGTTGGTCTGCTTTGAAAACTAGATATAGTTGTATCCTTTGTTGTTGGGTGTGATTGATCTGTGTATACATGATCTGATAAGTTGTGGCTTGTTCCATGTAGTCTAGATTTAAATTTGTTGGTGTGAGTTGTTCTTCCATGTCGGATGTGTCTAGTAGAGGTGGAAAGTAGGGACGAAGGTGGTCCACATTGAACACTGGGTGCAGACCAAGGAATGGTGGAATGATGAGCTCAAAGGAATTTTCCCCTACATCCTTGGTGATGGTGTATGGCCCATATTGGAGTGGGTGAACCTTGCGGTGGGGTCCAACGAGATGCTCCTTTTGCAAATGTAGCCACACTTTGTTCCCCACCTAGAAGTTGTGTGGCACCCGATGTTGATCATGTCGTTGCTTATACTTAGCATTGGATCTATCCAAGATTTAATAAACCTATTGGCAGATGTGTTGAATGCGCTCAATGAAGTTGTTTTCCTTGTCAGCCTCAGACTGGACATGAGTTGAATCTGCCTGAGTAGCCGCAAATGGCATGGCTACGTCAATGGGACATAGTGCCTAGAATCCCAAGCCCACCTGAAAGGGTTTATGGTTGGTTGTGCTATGGAGATCTCCGTTGTAGTTGTGTCGTACATAGGGGAGGCTCTCATCCCATGTGCATGGATGCTTTGAGTTGTACATGCGCAGAATGTGTACAATCATACGGTTGATGACCTCTGTATGGCCATAAGTTTGCGGATGGAAAGTTGTGGACTTGGTAATCTTGGTGTCCATCATCGACCAGAGGCTAGACCAAAATGTACTAAGGAACTTGTTGTCCTGATCTGAGATGATAGACTGTGGGATCCCAAAGTGTACCCACACTCATTCAAAGAAGAGTTTAGTAGTGGCTTTTGATGTGATATTCTTCTTGCAGACCATCATAATGGACATCTTCGAGAATCTGTCGATGACCACAAAAACAGAGTCATTTCCATGCTTAGTAGAATGAAGGCCCGACATGAAATCCATGGAGATGGATTCCAAAGGTCAACTAGGGGTAGGAAGTGGAGTATAGAGGCCTTGCTTCTTGATGGTCAGTTTGGAAATGGCGCAAGAAGTGTAGGACTTGATGTACTTCCTGACATCTTGTCGAAGTTTCGGCCAATAGAAATACTTTTGCAGTACTGCCACGGTTTTCTTGACCCCGAAATGATCAGGGACTCGACTGTAGTGTGTCTCCCAAATCATCTTGGCACACTCACTTGAAGGAACACAAAGGTGTCCTAGGAAACATACCAGGGAATCCTAGAGGTCAAAATTGGGAACTTGCTTACCCTCCAAGAGCATATTGTATGTGCGACCGAATTCTGGATCACTTTTGTAGAGAAGTGTCCAATCGGAAGTATCATGCCCACAAGAGTTGAGCACAATGGTTAGCGCCATGATAGGTGGTTGACTAAGGTAGTATGCAACATTATTGGTGTTTCCTTTCTTGCAATTAATGTTCAAATGAAACTATTGTAGGTATGTGGACCACTTCTAATGGTGATCATTCTACAACTTCCCTTGTGTTTGTATGAACTACAGGGGGCGGTGGTCTGTGTGGATGATCATTTCCTTTCGCAAAATGCAATGCTTCCATTGTCAGCAAGCTTGCACAATGGAATACATTTCTTTTTCATAAGTCGGATACTTTCGGACTCTGTCGAAAAGTGTCTCACTGTTATATGCCACTGGATGCTCCTATTGATTAAGAACTGCCCCAATAGCATAGTCAAAGGAATTTCTCTCGATCTCAAATGGTTGTTGCAAGTCTGGTAATGTGAGCATTGGTTCAGAACAAAGGCGATGCTTCAACTCTATGAACGCCTTATGTTGGGATTCAGACCAAAATAATTTTTCTTTTGCTCCTCCCTTGTTGACTTGACTCAAGGGCCAAGTGATATGAGAGAATTCAAACACGAACCTACGGTAGAAATTGGCAAGACCCAAAAATTTGTGGAGATCTGTTAGGGTGGTTGGGGTTGGCCAATCCTGAATTACTTGGATCTTGGCTGGATACACATGCACCCCCCACTCATCAATAACGTATCCCAGATACTGAACCTGGGTCATGCCAAAAGTGCACTTCTCCAAATTGGCACACAACTTGTGTTGTCGCAGTGTTTTGAGGACCTGTCGGATGTGGTGGAGGTGCTCTTCCCAAGTCTGGTTGAATATCATAATGTCATCCAAGTACATCACTACAAATGAGTTGGTGAATGGATGCAATATGTCATCCATTAGCCTCATGAAGGTTGTAGGGGCATTTGTCAACCCGAAAGGCATGACCAACCATTCGAAAAGGCCCTCCTTGGATTTGAAGGTAGTCTTCCACACATCATAGGGTTCAATTGGTAACTGGTGATACCCAGACTTCAAGTCGATCTTGCTGAAATATTTCACCCCCGTGAGTTGGTCCATAAGTTCATCAATCTATGGGATCGGGTACCTATTCCAGACAATGATCTTGTTCAATGCCCGATAGTCAATGCAAAGTCTCCAAGTCCCATCCTTCTTCTGCAACAACATGATCGGGCTCCCACAGGGTGATGAACTCGGTCGTATGTGACCTTTCTCCAACAGATCCTGCATCTGCCTCTTGATTTTGTCATTCTCCAGAACAGAGCACCGATAGATTGGTCCATTGGGAAGCGGTGCACCTGGGGTCAAATCAATGGGGTGCTTGACCTGGAAGTGTAGAGTCACCCCTATGGGGGAGGTGAATATGTCCTCGTACTCCTCCATGACCTTATCCATATGTTGTTTTCATGCAGAGGGTCCCTGTCTGGAGGTCGTGGCCACAGTCTTCTTCTTTCCTTGAGGGTGGATCATCAGGAAAACAAATTTCCTGGTTTTGGAAATGAGATTACTACATTGTTTTGCAGTAACCAAAGAGATGGTGGTAGATAGTGCTATCTCTGGTATCCTGTACAACTTATTTCCCAAATTAATAATAACATCACAAGGCCTGGACTCATACAAATCATGTCACTTCCACAAGTACGGTTGGCCTAATAATACATCAGAAACATCAAGAGGAGAAATGTCACATAATACCTCATCCGTGAAGGGCTTGATGTTGTAGGGGAGGTGACATTGCTGGCTAACACGGAGGTATTTTCCTTGGTGTAGCCACCCGATGGTGTATGGTTGTGGGTGTGTTGTGGTTGGTGATGAAAATATCCAGCAATACTGAGAGGGGGGGGTGAATTAGTATTGCCTACTTTTTATTTTTATCTTCATCCATATTAAGCACACATATTAATTATTCAATTAAGCAATATATGATGAACAACAAACCCATATGAACACAATATTTTATCATGGAACCCAACAGGGAAAACCACCAACTATTTTCTCATTAATAAAAAGTTCTTTTACAAAACTATTTTCAAGCTACAACTTGATGGAGAGACATTCCCCAATTTTCTTTAGCTACAGTTGAAAGGATGTTACCACACCCCATTTACTAGCTACAACTGGAAGGATGCACCCACACCCTCATTCACCAACACCAACTGGTAGGATGCGTCAATCCCCTCTTTAGTCAGCCACAACTGACAAGGAAGCACCAACTCCCTTTGTTCACCAGCACCAACTGGTAGGAGGCTTCGAACCCCTGTTTAGTCATCTACAACTGACAAGGAAGCACCAACTCCCTCTACAGGCTCCAACCTTCCCTTGCACCACCCAACCACCCTTAGTTTATAATGCAATTCAATATCTTACGATCTTCCTTGAATTTGACTCATGCAGCCATTGTTATACTTTCTACTTGTCTGTTGCAGCCTCTACTTGTATGGTCTTTTGTATCAAGTATTGGATTGCATAATTGTTTCTCTTTCTTCTTATGTTATTGATCTTCAATAAGACATTGACAGGCACCTTAGAACAAATAGTTCTTCATCTTGGACTCTTCTTATGTTTTTGATCTTCTAATGTGAACCACAGAGACACTACCTTCCTTCCTTTGGTTACTTCATACCAAGCTTCTTGACATCAAATTCTCTTAATATAGTTGGACTCCTCTGCTTCTTTGATCTTCAGATATTACATTATAAATCACATACCAAGAGACAYCTTKCTTTCAATATATGTTCAAGTATATATATGTGTAAACTTTTGAATACGAAATATTATGACTTTTCACATAAGTCACRTGCCTCTTTATTAATTTTCAATAACTAYRTAACTCTTTTCACATARGTCACDTGYCTTTTTATTAATTTTCAATAACTACRTAACTCTTYRTTTCTTTTCACATAAGTYGCRTGCTCTTTTATTAATTTTCAATAACTACGTAACTCTTCATCTGGGCATTTTCAACATAATTAATATTTGGACAACCATATTAACTAAATCAKTTTTATTTGACATTTGCAAATATAATGAGTAAATACCATGGGCTTCTAAATACCATGGGAGAATACCACTTTCACTTTTTCATCCATTTTTACSTAACTTCCTTTTTTAATCCAACCTCACTTTTAATATTAAAACTCCTTTTTAATATTAAACTTTTCATTTTTAAAACTTAAATCTTCTTTAATTTTCTTTTATACTTTTTTATCTTTTTTATACTTTCTTTTTAAATTTTCTTTTATACTTTCTTTTTTTTAAATATTTTTTAATTTTCTTTTGAACTTCTTTGATTTTCTTTTAGACTTTTTTTTTAATCTTCTTTTAATTTCTTTTCTTTTCAAATAGGACTTCATTGTTTTATTGTAATGCTTCTGAATATTTTTCTTTATATAAAACATTTTCAACATTGTATGATAATATCAAAACTATTTCCTTTCACCTTCACCATTAGTCAAACATGCTCCTCATGCAATGATGGCATCAAAGACAATGTCTCAATGGTATCAATGGAAACATCTCAATCATGTTTGACCATCACTTTGACATCAATGACAATGTCATCTGACATTTAACAATAGAGTATCACTTCAATTGTTGACATCAATGACAATCTCATCTAATGTACTTCATCATTACAGATCATCACATCGATTGTTGACGTCAATGATTGTTGGCATACAATGATTGTTGACATCAATGAAAATCTGTCCAACAGTCGGAAATCCCAGTCGCTTCACGACCTCTACTGAGATAATGTTCTTTTGACTCCAGTTGTCGACAATGAACTGCAGCGGGGAACCTTTTACCCACATCTTGGAATGGAAGAGGTGCTCTGCCTCTTATGGATATTCCAGATCCTCCTTCTAGATCTTCGTGGTTGAAATGGTGGCGTTGGGCTCCGCATCAATAATTTGTTTCCCCTTGTCATTTCCCTTGTCAATTTATGATTCAGAGTTGGATCATGCATCTGATTCAGAAGCCTTCAATTCGTCTACCAGTGATTGCTTGTCCCGACACTCACTTATGTTGTGAGTGGAGCTCTTATGGAACTCACACCACTTCCCCGTGTCCTTTTTTGGCTTCGTGGTGTTGTTATTTTCTTGCGGATTTGGTGGGTTTTCCTGGGCCACCCCGCCTTGGTTTGGTCCTTTGTTTTGTGGTTTGGGGGTACCTTTCCCTTGCTTCTGATTCATAGACCCAAAGTATCACTTCTTCTGTTTGAACTTCTGCTCAATCTTGGCAGCATACCGGTATGTTGCACCAAGCAAGGATATGTCGAGGAACTCAATTTCCTCCTGAATGTATATGTGAAGACAACTACAGTACTTTAACACCAAATGTTTCTTTGAATATTTGATACCCAACTTTGTGCGTAGGGTATGAAATAGATTCGTCAACTCATGCACATCTTGGTCCCTTTGTTGCCACAACGTAGTCCATTATATGTATTTGTCCTCATAGCTCCCCACAAGATAATATTGTTCCTTCGTGGCATCTCATAAATAATTCCAAGTGGGTATGACTAAGAATAGAGAGGTTTCCCCCTCACCCTGTTCCTCCAATAGGTTTCCCACCAGTCCTTGACATGGGGGGTGGCTTTGAGGAGTGAAAAAATAATCCTTTCTGGGTCGAAAAAGTCATGAACCAAGAAATATCCTTCTAATAGATTCAACCATCTATATACAGCATCTGCATCTATTTGGCCCTCAAATACAGGAATTTCAAAGTTTACTTGTACCTTAAAAGGAGTAGCGCCTCCAGAGTGGTTGTTGGATGCAGATGCGCGACCAGTGGGAAGTCGTTGAAGGATCTGGGAAAAGTTGTCCATCATCACGTTCCTTTGCTTCTTGAGGACCTCCTCAAGCAATATTTTGATAGGATCTCTAGCTCCCTCATATTTATTTTCTTCCCCCGTGGGCAGCCATCGGGGTTTGCGAGGTTGATCTTGCAAAGGTTCAACCAGATCGAACCCTAACTCCTTATACCCCCGACCTCGTTAGGGACATGCAAAGAAAGATCAAGAAAGAGAAAACCTCTCTCATACCACTGATCCGGATTTATGCAGGAACACAATGAAATACAGAAATACACATAAACACATAGATGCAGCAGAAATAAAACTTCATTTCATTAATAACAAATGACTGAAATATGCTTACAGACAAAATGGAAATAAACTAGCTAGGGCGTTGGTAGCTTATCTCTGAGAATAGATGTGGCGGATACTAGCCTCTGAACTGTGTTATAATGAGGCTTGAACACCTATGTATTATTGAGAAATAATGGAAAACCCTAAACATCCAAAGACCTAACCCTAGGAGATGAAACGCCAAGACTATGGGCCCCGTTTGGGTAAATTGGTACATCAACTTCCCGGGGACGTAACTTTGGTATACGATCTCCGTTTGACGCGCTCAATACCTCATTAGAAATATATATCCGAGGACTACAACTTTGATGTGAGCAACATGAAGGAAGAACAATTTTTCTCCCCGTTTTCCCAAAAAATGTCGTTTAGGGACTCAAAACGGCTCTGGAAGTTCAAGACCCGAAAAACTGCTAAAAATAGTAAACAGTGCGAAAACTAAAAAACTAAAAGAAGCAATGGGGGGCGTCCAAGTGGAATAGGTGGGTGGCCACCAATATCCACCTGGATCACTCGGTTGTTCCCTCATGAACGGACATCGAAAAAATTTCCACAAGCCACATTGTTTTAGCATAGCAATGGCCACGGGACCCTCCTCGACCAAAATATCCATCTCCTCATGTTATATTTCCCTCTAGTGCACATACATCCTGTCACACACAATTTGGAGAGGTTTTAGTCTTTTTTTTTGTTTTTTCAACTTCAAAGAGGGCGTACGTGTGTTGTCTTTAGGACAGTCATGTATGTACGCAGGCTAAGTATTACTCTGTCTGCATACATATGTGGGTTGAGCATGGACAACCTGCATACATATGTGGGTTGAGCATGAACAACCCACATACATAGAGTAGCAACCCTTTTTCAAGGGTGTGCCCCTCCTAAAAACAAAATTTAGAGCTTAAGGATAAACTAAAATAAAGGATCAGGTGATTTGTACTTACTTGGTCCAAGTGTGAAGGTTTTTCGTCCACTATAGCTCCTTGAATTTGCGTTTTTTATGAAGGTGGCTTTTACCCTTTTACTATTTTCCAAATTGCAATGGTAAAAATTAGGTGTCCACCTCTATTTATAGACTTTTTTGGCCTTGTTTTCCCTAATTTGGTCCCCTTTTCCCTTTTCATGACTTGGAGGCTACTTGATTTCTCTTTTGAGTTATCTTTGGGTCATTATGTCTGACTTGTCCTTTTGGTTTGATAATTTTATTGAAATGGATTATGATTATATCATCCCATGGTAAAATTCATTTTTTCCAACTTTTGCATATAGTTTAGGTTTTCACTCCCATATTTTTGCATAATGTTGAATTTTCCGCTTTGCCATAGGATCGATCCCACCGAAGTGCGACACGGAACCTTCTTTGTTGCTTTAGAAGTGTCGTAATTAAGTGGTAGATCCTACCTCTACATGTATGCCTTGGGTAGATTCGTTGTTTCATTTTGGCGTCCATGCTATGATTTTTTACTATAGGCTTGGGAGTCCTTGTTAGTCCCGCTATGATTACATACTCAAGCCTCATTCTTCTTTCTAATCATTATTCTTGGCCTTACCCATGGGACTCCCTAATGAGCATGGTTTGTTGTCTTTCAAGCTCACTTAAATTATGAAAGTGACAACCAACGAAACTGTATTTATTCTTTTCGATCTCATCTGGATTACTTGAGAAAATAAGCCCCTCTGGATTCTTCTTTAAGCCTTTTTCAGAATCTCAAAAATTGAAAATATTTTCAAGCGATCTTGTTTCCCATCACGCTCGCCAAACTCAAATTTGAAGGCACGACTGTCCAGCGGTAGTTTACCCCTTTTTTGATCTGAATGGATAATCTTATGAATAAAGGTATGCTCCAGGAACTTTAGTTCACTAGAAGAGTATTCTCAGGCATAAGTTTAACCCTTTTTCGGGCTTAAGGGACTAAACTTTTGAAAAATGAACATTCTCCTTGGTTTTGGTTTATCTCTTTTTCGGGCCTTGGATATTACTTACAAAAAAGGAACCCCCTCGGAGTCCATAGCTAAGCTCTTTTCAGACTCCCTAAACATGAAAAGATCGTCGAGTGACCTTGTTCCTTTCACACTCATTAATTGGTCCAGAGAGAACATCTATTTAGCATGAGTCTAACCCTTTTTCCAGCCAATAGATTATCCAGGAAAAAGGTGCACCTCGAGAGACTTCTCTCGTCGGGAGACTTCTCCTCGGTTATATTTTATACCTTTTTGGGCTAAGGAGACTAAATCTAGAAAAAGGTTGTGAGTCCATAGTTAAGCTCTTTTCAGACTCCTTAAAATTGAAAATATCATCGAGTGATCTTGTCTCAATCACACTCGTTAAAATGGTATTGAAGAGACGTCTTTTAGATATAAGTTTAACCCTTTTTTGAACCAACTAGACTAATTGTGAAAAAGGAACTCCTTGGAGTCTTCTTTTAGTGTTTTTCCAGACTCTCTAAACGTCAAAAAACCATTGAGCTTACCTTCTCTAGGCTCGTAAAAAATTACATGGAATGAGACTTGTTGTTTCATGCTTAATCATATTGCAGGTCTCATCTTTGCGTCTTTAGCCTAATGTTGGCTCCATGTTTCTCTCAACTAAACATTTAAAGCATTCCTTATATGCAAGCCTTGCAGCATTTTTCACCTTTGCAATCTGACACCTTGACCCATGGAGGAATTTCCCCCGACTGTCCTTATCCTGAACATGTCTCCCTACCCTGAGCATCATTATGTTCCATGCACTTGGAACTAGTTTTCTTGCTCACGACACTTGTTCTTCCTTTGTAATGTAGCATTCTTTTACTATTTTTCAAGCTCGTTAAAAATTTGAAAAAGACAAAAAAATAAAATATTCCAAAAAGAGGGGACGAGATATATCAATTATTTTCTTGTAAACAAGATAGTCACTATTGGACAAATCACATCCTTATGTTTGTTCATCAAGAATTGGGATCTAGTATGACCTTAGGGAGTTGTTCTCGCTACATAGAGTTGTGTTCTCCTCTGTTTGGTTACTCTTCCAAACATTTGGAGAGTTTTCGGTGCCTCCTGCATCGCAAATTTATGTCAATATTACATTGCCTAAGTCTAATCATATTTCATGTTTTTTTCCAAGGGAATTTTTTATCCAACTTTAGTCGGCCATTCTACTGTTTGTCTCTTGACTTTCATGAGTCGGCCATCCTGAGAGTCCAGTCAAGTCCAGTTTCAAAATCGATGAAGTTTCGTGCCTGATGATCAGGATCCTCCAGTATTCCCCCGACGGCATGTCAAATACCTCAAAGTAGTGATTATTACACTCCTATTGTACTCCTACCTGAGTTGTTGAAGATATTGAAGATTTTGCTCGAGCCATGAAGTCCTCATCTCCAGCCACAAGCATTGATGCTTCTTGAAGATACATATTATATTGTTAAATTATTTTGAGATGTAGATCCACTATGTATTGTTCGTGTCTACACTTTATATAGACATTTCTATGACATGGATATGTAGTGTACTTGATTGACATCCATGATTAGTTCATCTTGAGTATGGGTGATCTGAAAATAGAAGGTTGACTTTTTATGCTATGCAAGCACCCTCTACTTCAATAAAATAAACTCTACAGGACCTTGCTTCATGTGTTAAAGTATGCAAGATAAATTTATGTGTTAAGTTCATGTATCTTCTTGTAAATGCTTATGTGTGAGAATATGTTCTTTTAAATGGTTAAATATGTACTTTCAATAAATACACAGCAACATAACTTGCAGCAAATAAACCAACAAACTCACAACAAGAACAAGATGATAAAGGAGTTCACCCCCCTCCGGGCTACATCTCCTTGAGCCTCCATCAATGGACTTGGCTCTCTGGGATTAATTAGTCAAAATTTATTTTACAATATACTTCTCAACTCCAATGGAAAACCAAACTGTACCATTGAGATCAGAACACATAAAAACCCCAAAAATGACTAATAGAACTCTGAAAACGGATCATGGCTCATTCGGGTATAACCTCTTCTACATGTGGCCATAAGCTTCCCTGAACTTCTCTTTGGAAAAAACACCTGTAAAATTCCTCAACAGCCTCTGAAACCTATCCCAATGTGTTCAGATCATAATAATATGCCAAACATGATTATTCAATCACAGAAAACAAACATAGGCTCACCAAAACATGTCCTCAATCAATGAGGGCCTCAAGCTCCCTGGAGCTTGCTGAAAATTAAATGGTTAAAATCCTGCAAAAGAAGTCTTCAAATGGCCTTGATAACTATGCCAATGGATTCAGGACATCCAAAAACCCCTAGCTGGGTTTTTACAGCACCTCAATCGGCCAAAATATGAAGAAGATAGACCTCCTCCATTTTCCTCCTTCAACCTTGTTGAAACCGGTTCGCCAAAATGCACCTTTGTGTGCTTGTACCAAGAACACGCTCCAAATACGTGTTTAAACCCAGCACACGCGTGCAACCAAAAACCGGTGAAAATCGTCGAACCGTTAACGGAACTAAAACCCCCAATCCGCCAAGGTCGTGGTCATGTGGTCTTATGTGACCACGCGCTATATCAAAAGGGGCTAACCGTTTCCAAAATTCTCGCTCGCAAATGACCGTCGGTCATATGTAAAGAAATGATACAACCGTGGGCTAACTCCATGTGAAATCGGTGCACACGCTTCGTATGTAAAATGGTTCATATGGTATAACACATATAACCGCGGGCTGGGGCTAAGCCCCAGCCCGACCCCGCGCCAAAATGCACAGTAGTCACATTTAAATAGATATGAACACATTATATGTTAAGAATTAATACGGTGGTGCGTTAGAAAGTCGGATTTTGCGAAGGCTTTTGGTAAAGGGGGAGGTCTGGGGTTCAATCCCTACGGACTCCACAAATTTTTGAACTAACAAACCATAGCCAATAAAGGGGTGCCACGTGGAAGCCCATGACTGGGCCACGTGGCACCTTACCATTTGCCAAAAACGATGCCACATGTCGCCTCCCAATTCGACTACGTCAGCCAATAAATGACTACCACATCACCAGCTTCACTGTCAGCGTACTTCACGCCACGTCAACATCCATACGGACTGTACGGACTGCACAGTCAGCATCCATTTTTTTACATGTTTGACGATTCAGACAGATCGTGATATCTCTCGCTCCTGACGTTTGTTTGAGATGAAAAAAATTGTGTTGGATTCATGACGACGAGGGATACGTACCCATTCGTTTTGAGGCAATTCCGAAAACATTGATTTTTGGGCTAAATTTTGACCCCTGGTCCAGATTTTGATCACACCTTCCCACTAAAAGGCTTTTGGACCCACAAAAGCTTATGATTATCTGTCTGCTTTCAAGTTCTATCAACTGATTCTACTTGAAAATTCTTTTCAACAATCACCTGAATACCTTGACATGCCTTGCACTGCAACGGGCTATGTCCCTCAACCACTGTTCTCTGGTTGTTGCTGACCCACTGCTCTCTCTGTGCTTGGAATAATGCCAACCTTCCCACTGAGAATCAATTCCCTCTTTCGAACTCTTTGACGTCAACACAATCAGCTCTCCAATGGCTGCAATAACTTCCTGCGACATCTTGTCACAAGCCAAGAAAACCATCAATCTTGAAAACAAATTCATACAAGATTGAAAATGATGCCAACAAAGTGCTTTTTCTCTTCAAACAAACTGTTGCATCTCGTACTTCATTAAAGCACATGGCATTTTCTTGCATCATGGTGTACTCAAAATCAACTTACAAGTCAACAAACACCATCGACTAAACACAAGTCGAACAACACGATCGACACAACATAGTCGTCAGAAAATCATCAACACCAGTCGAAACTCATTTGAAAAATATCGACCTTCCCAAACTGACAAGTCGACAAACATGATACATAATCATATAACAATCATGAGTCATTCATGATGAACTATCACCAGGTTCACTGCTTACACATACAAAAACAAATGCATGTGCATGACTCTTCAACTCTCCTTCCAGTACAAACATAAGTACATAACCCAAAAACATGTGGGTACATAAGAGTTGAACATGAAAAAGATACATGGTTGTAACAAGTGAACATCATATCCATCTTGTACATCCTCCTGGCGAATTTATGCAACAACAAAAATGCCTTCAAAATGAATTGCATTCACATGCAACTTGCATCATGCAAGTTGTGATAAAACGTTGCAACTTATCATGCTTCCCATAAATGCACACATAACGCTGAAAAGTGCATTTACAACAGAAAAATGCAAGCCTTACTTGCTCAAGAAATCCAACCATTTCTTACCAAGCCAA
>JZKD02S0715283.1:90278-106617 GCA_000966675.3 Picea glauca | reverse complement strand
GAAAAAAACCCTAACATAATCTCTACCGTTAGATCTGCGACCTTATAATGAATGGTCCAGATTTACAATGAAATTACAATATACATTTACAAGGCAATTTTTCCTTTGGGGGCCCGCTTGCCCCCAGAACCCCCGGCCGAGGGGATAGCCCCCCCGGACCCCGCAGAGGGGGTACCCCCCCTCTGCACTCCCCCGCGTGGAAGAGTGTACATAATTCTGGGATATAAACACAGCTGAAAGAAAGGACCTCTAAATCAGGAAGATAATCAGGCTCCACAACCAAAACATTTCACGAAGGCGACCTCGTCCTTGCTTACGATATCGCTCATGATACCCTTGTTCATGGAAAATTTGAGTCACTCTGGCATGGCCCCTACATTTTCCAACATTGCCTCACCAAAGGCTCATACATCATGGCCTCTCCTGAAGGCCTCTCTCTCAAAGAACCCGTCAACGGGTTATACTTAAAGAAATTTTACGCCTAAGCGTAGCCATTCTAATTTAGGTTATTTATTTTATAGTGTTTTTAATATTTTTTTCATCCCTCACGTCTAAACTATCATTTTTTCTATTGACAGATGCTTCCTTCACTAGCCTACCACATCGGTTACGCCGACGACGCTAGCCGTTGGACACAAAATCTCGCTTCGACAGCATGGGCCCTCTGTACCCCCTCACATGAAATGCTCCACTCTAACGGCATATGTTTGGGTTCTGCAACCAACAACCAAGCCAAATACACTGTCATCATTGGCCTCCTCACCGATGCCCAGCATCATCGTATTCATCACCTTAGCATCTTTCTCGACTCTCAACTAGTCGTCTTCCAGCTCAACAATGTGTACCACGTCCGCGATCCTTGCCTCTTTCACAAATACCTGCAAGTTAGAATTTTATCTCGACATTTTGATTTCATTACATTTACACATATTCCAAGACAATTGAATCAAATTACAGATAACTTAGCTAACATTGTGTTAGATTGGCATATATCACATCAAGATACCTCTACACATACATAAAACTATCAAAAACCTGTCACAACATATATAGATTAGACATCATCAACACATTAACAAAACACATGTAAACATCACATAGACCCCAAAATGTATACTCATATATATATAAATCGGTCCACAGTGCCGTCAAAATGTTTACATACAAATATACAAACATCCACAGGCCAGTGAAGCACCTTGGTACAAAATTGGTGCCACTACACCAAAATGGGCTCACCAGCCTATATACAAAATACAAAAATACATAGAGTGACACTCATGGTGCCTCTAGAGAACCACCTCCTACCCCTCCCTCAGGTGGTGGTCCCCCACCCACTACTGGTCCCTCCGGACCGGGAGGTAATCATCCAGTCATCGCAGCACCTGCTACTGCTACTCGCTGCACCACGGCCTGCCACAGCGTCGGAACTCCCACAAACTACTCCAGGATTCCCTCATCCTAGATGTGCGACCACATGCCCTCAGGCATGCCCTGTAGCACCGCCTCCAGGTGGTGGCAAGTATCCTCAAAATATCCCTTGGCATCCGCCGGAGGAGCATGTGATGGGTCGGCACCTGGGTCATCAAAACGGTGTCTCCTCGCTGCTCTCTCATCCTCAGCTGGTCTTGCCTCGGCATCCTCGCATCGACGTCTCTCTCCTGCCCGCGGTGGTCTCCCCGACTCCTGGCGATCTAGAGCTCTCAGTAGCTCAACCTCACTCCCGCGAGGTCCCACATCTGCACATACAAACAACCAAACGATAGTATCAGCATCTATACAAAATACACATGACATGCTATCTAAAAAATCAATATATCAAACTCATAAGCATACCTCAATGATAAAACACCTCCCCTAGAGGTAACACCATGTCTGGATCACCCCGAAAGTCAACACCAGTGTAAGGATACTGCAGTATAACCTGCAGCATCTACCGCCACACCTATGTTTCCTCAGCTGTAAAAACATGGCCACCCTCGCCACAACTATGGAGAACCAATATCATCAACCACCACCTCAATCGCAGCTCTCGCACACCAGGAGCACCCAATAAAATCCTAGGACACAACATAGGAAGCCTCTCCAAAAACCAAGCCACCAAGATGGACCCAAAGTCAAAGTCCCCTATGTCGATGGACCGACATCGGTCCAGCTAACCTACCATCCTGGCATGCAGCGTAAACCCCCAGGAAAAGTGCTCACCATCCATTGCCCTCCCCATAACACTCAGCTGACCACCATTGATTCGTTGATTCGCGAGGGACCCATACACCCTCACAAACATCGCTTCTACACAACAATGCGCTAGAGCATCCATCGCCCCGATGCTCACAATGGAGCCTGACATGTAATTCTCCCTTGAACAATACCTCTAGCCCAATGTCGCTAATGACACGTCCGTAAGTAACACCGGCTCCGTCGATAGGGGCATTCCCTGAAACGAGAACCCAGTCAAAAAGTGTATATCCTCCACGGCAGTGAAGGCGATCTGCTATCCCCGCACCATAAAGAAATGCAGGTCTGAACTCCACATCTGGATAAGAGACTGCAGGAGATACTCCTGCGCCCGTATCAACGAGCACTCGAAGAACTTCAATAGCCCACAGGCTACCAAAGTGGCACGTACCCACGGCTCCTCAATAGCCACGGCATCCCTCAGCTGGGACCAATCCCGCTCTCACCAGCCGACTTGCATCGTGCAAAATTTTCACCTGCAACCACATAATACAGTCCTATTTCATCCATACTAACCATAAAAAACATTAAAAAAGATGATTTTTTCACCCATCAATCTTGCCCCCAAGGCGTGGTTGTTTAACCCACAGACGCGCACATATGCGCGCTTGTCCATCCCACAGGTGCGCATACGTGCATGCCTGTCCATATCACAAGCGTGCATACGAGCACACCTGCCCACCCTACAGGGGTGCCTCCATGTGCCCCTGTCATGAACACAGGCGCGCATCAAAGCGCGCCTGTCCACTACACAGTCGTGCACCCATGCGCGGTTGTGTAGAAAACAGGCGCGCATATCATGCGCTCCTTTGTCCCCCCTACGAGCGTACCCATGCGCGGATATCCAGGTAATAGGTGCACATGAGTGCGTGCATATTTCTGGATCACCTATTCACTTGGGGGCCCACACCCATAAAATCCCCTGTACGGCCCTCCGTACAGACCCTGCCCATAAATGAAAAATCTACTTCTATGCAGGATGATAAGACTACCAACCTGAATCTCACTGGTCCTGGATCGGCTGCCTCATTCTCCTAGAATCTCCAAATCTCCTCTGAATACCTCTCGTCCAGTCACTCTGGAAGCAAGTACAAATGAGGTGGCAATGTGGGCCCTACAGCTATATATAGGCCTTTCCGCCAAACTTCCAATCACCATTCCGGGAGCTCCGGGTGTCCGTTCTTCGATCCATCTTTAGCCACAGGATCAGCATCTCGTCATCTACATCAAGACAGTCCTCAGGCCACTTTTTGTCCTTAGCCCCCGGGGCACCATTTTTTTCATACCCCGTCCAAGTACGCATGCTCATATTCAAAATTATCAAATAAATGCTCGTATGTTCGATTCTCTTCAGATATTGTTCACATCAAGTATTTGGTTTTCATGTGTGCAGGTACTTGGTCATCATACATCAACTCAACCCCTTCAGTTATATAATCAACACTGGCATGTAATCATTCCCTCTAAATCTCACTTGCATCTACAGTCACACCATCTGAAATTTGCCTCTAGGATCCCCATCTCTGGCTCTCCATTACCAACACCTCCATTGCATCTTAGGTACTGTCACCCGATAGCACTCTCCCCCACATGAGTTGTCCCATTCATAGCACCCTTTTGCACTTTGAAACTCATGCTTTTTTTTTAACCCTTTAGGGATGGGAGTCCCGATAATCTTACATCATGTCGCGAATCAGCCACATACTCCTTCTCCTCATTTTTCTAGCTTTCCCACTGGACTCCCAGATTATCTCTTCAAGGTTCTATTTTGAATGCACCTCTGTAGTATCATGAACCCTCCATTTCATCCACAATCAATTTTCCCCTCTGCAAATTTCCTTGCATTTCACCTACCTCATATAGAAACCCACCCATGGGGCCCCCACCCTCCACCAGTTCTCCAAGCAAATTGCACCCTACCCGGGCCAACCATATTACATTGGGGCACCCATTTCTGTATTTGTACACTCATCCCAAATTATTCTTTATTTATTTGGTACATTTTAAAAAGCCTTTGTTTTTAGCATTTACATCTCCTTTTGTCGCCACCTTTGATGACCTTCTTCCCTTTTTTGGAAAACGCAACCCATGTCTCCCTTGATTGGGGCACTCCTTATCATCTACCCCTGTTGACATCATCCATATACTCTGAGTATCCCACAGGTATCCCACAGCCCACTTACCTCTGCCCTCTGAGTTTGTTCACTTTGTCCCGCCTCTGGCACAACTTCTCCCATGTCTTGTTGTCCCTCTGACACTCGACCTAGTTCAACCCTTGCGGCCACTTATACCTCACATTTACCCCCAACCAAGGGAAATCTTGAGTCTTCCTACATCTTGACTTCATCCATGTACCTCCTCCAGTTCCTACCGTCACCAAGTAGATTTCACAAAGCCCTTTACTTCTTGGAGTCGCGTCCCCCTTTTTGTCAACATCAGCACAGTTTCTAGAAGGGTGACAGTATCTTGACTCTCATTACCTTTCCAATGAGAGGTCTCAGACGGCACAGGGAGAATCGCAATTGCTCCCTGTTGTTGTTGACCCCCATAACATTCGACTTCAACACTTTCTCATGTTACGATGGGTCTTACTTTGCGACTATTGCAGTTATTTCTTATATTCGTCGAAGACCTCTGAACTTGGTCGGGCTATCAATGCCTACAGAATCCATCATATTTCTTACAGATGTCACTGCCTATTGTTCAGAGCATGTTCCTCCACAGAATTTTCTTCTGCCTTTATCACAACCACCCCCGAGGGTGCTGCAGTTGTCTACATCAACACATCATTCCTTTTTTAGTTACATGACATGAGCATGGGGCATGCCCGCCTCGTTTGTACACAGTTTATTTTTACACACCTTATGGAAGGTTGGGTTCTATAGGTTCCCTTCTCCCTCCAACGGGTAACTCTTGACAATCCCACTATTTCTATCTCTTACAATGGCACTCTCAGTAGAAGAAACATTGATGGATTTCGGCTATACGTATGCTCCTAACCTCATCTATCAGGGGGCGTCTGTTATCACTGAAATTTCATCTGCAAATGGTTACAAGAATTCAGCATCATCAAACAGTTATGAGGTCACCCATGGACCAAAATTACCACAAAAGAATTTCCAAAGGGTCAAAAACTATACAACCAGTGACAAAATTAAAGTGCGCTATGACTACACAGGGCGCGCGCGCACATGCGCAAAACAGAAATGCAAGAAAAGCACACATGCGCCCAATGCACGACTGTGGTTGCTAAAAGTCACGCACATCTGAGAACGACGCATTTATAAGAGTGGTCGGCCTCCCACCCACTTCTGGTTCAACTTCCAAGTTGATTTGACACTCAAATATGGACTGGTTCCGACTGGGTGGTTGGTCAAAGAGCTAAAAATGCCCTAATTAGCCTCTTTACACTCTACAAGCTAGTTGCACAACACCTCAAAGAGGTGCTATAAAAAGGCCATGGGTGCACTTCATTTTTTAAGGAATTCAATAGCAAATTTATACTGCTACTATTCTCTTTAGGAATCCTCTATTCTCATCAAGAGTATACTAGCACCATTACACTGGGCAATCCATATCACCCCTTGAGTGGATTAGCAAAGAATTCTTTCACCATTTTCATTCAAAGTTGTAAGAAGAGATTATTTGTGGGGGTCCAAGAGCCCTCCCTTGGAGGAAGAAGGGACTCATATTCCTCTTTCTTCTTGGTGTTTTCTTTCACTGATATAAACCTTACCATTGGTGACATGGGTCTTATTGTTTCTTTTGTCCTTATGTCCCTATGCTCATTAGTTTAGTTGTTATTTTATTTCTTAGTTTAATTCTTAGTTTTTCTTTTATATTTCTTTCTCTAACCCTTTTCCTTACAGCTGTCATGCTTAGCAAAACCAACTAAGCTTGCAAGCACCTTTGTTTTGCTCACTAAGGTGACGAAAGAGGTGCAATAGAGAGGAAAGCAAATTTACAATCAAACGACCGACATTCAAAAATTGGAGCGAGGCAAGAGGCAAAAGAAAAGAGAGGAGATATGTAATATGTGGAAAAATAGGAATTTGAATAGAAAAATGGTCAGGGAGGATCATCCTAATACATCATATGAGCAGTCTTAGTTTGACAGTAATCGACCGGATCTAGAATAATAGCAGTCATGGTGACCCCCAACAGAAATGATGAAGCACAGTTGATAGAGGCTACCATGGGTACCCATTAACTTGAAGACCAACCTGAGAGCATGGATTATGAAGACGTGGGACCAGCAATATGTACTTCTCCTATTCAAATAACTAGACCTCGAATTAAAGAATTCTTACAACAAAGGCTTCAGATCAATGGAAAACCTACAAGGTTGTGGTATAGAACCAATGAGCACGAGAATGTACATGATACGCTCATAGTCGATGAAGAAATAAACCTCAATAAATTTGATAATATGCTCGTTCATATCAAGGATCTCATGGAACAGACCCCCCTGCTAGATCTCATATCAAGAGAACATAATAATCTAGTGTATTATAGCCCAGCACCGACACGTTTTTTAGAACAACGTATCATCGAGTATAAATATCAAAGTTTTCAAATTGAAGAAAAAAATATCGACCGACAGATGAGTCGACACAACAACAACCGATTAAAAGTTTGGCATCCCAGTTGAAAATCATAATAAATCAAACACCACAAAATTTTATTGTTCTTAAAAGGAAAAAAACAATGGGACTCAATCATATTCCCATTTATGAAGGAGATGAGGATCCAAAAACACATTGGTTCATATGTGAAAAATTATGGGATGCAGCATAAATAACATATGAAGGTAAACAAATGGCACAATTTGGTTCAGCCCTTCGACATGGTTTATGAATTACATAGAGAATCAAAATCGGTCCAAAGTATACATAAAAAACAACTTCTTATCATTCTTCAAAGCTCAAGATGTTACACACCTAATTTCACATAAACTTGAAGAGATAAAGAAAAAAACAAGAGAGTCAGTTCATGAATACGAACAAATATTTAAAGACCTCCTCAAGCAAATCTCCTCGACCATTGATCAAAATTTACTAGTACAATGGTATGTAGTCAGATTACTCCAATGAATTTTAACACCATTATGCCTCTATGAGATAAGAACATGTGAATATTCCCTACAAAAATCACAACACATCGAATCAGATGATGGCGGCCTATTGACTCCATTGGGGATAGAAAAAATGCTAGAGAAAAAACTAGAGCAACTACGAAAAACTATAAAAAAAACTTGTCTTTGAGAAGAAATGAAATGTGGTGTACTCTATGTTGTGAAGACAGTCACATAAAAGACACATGTAGTCTCAATCATGAAGTGACAGGAGTAGCATATGTGTGACGAGTGCAAGTTGAGACATATTGCAATATAGTGAAACTTTGACTAACCATTCGGTGCAAGATTGCCCACATAACTTGAAAAACACCAAGTGGTGCCATATTTGTGAATCTCATAGCCATAGAACATACAAATGTTTTGTGGAAAAAAATACATCGAAATTTAGATTAAACGCACGGAATAGGAAAAATGTAAACATAGTGTGTCATACGAAAGCAGTTGACCAGAATAATGACTATGGAAGAATAAACGACTACTATGGTCGAGGTCGACACGACCGTAGTCGAGGTGGTTTCCAGGGTTGTGGTCAAGGTCGAGGTCAACCTTAGTGTTTCAACTACTAGAAATAAGACCACATTAGCCCCAACTGCCCAATAAAATATCGTGTTGACTTAAAATTTTGCAATATATGTGGGGTTGGTGATCACTCACTCGAGGATTGTTAGATAGTACTTGATAAAATAATGAATAAAAAAATAGTGAACTTACTCCACAGAATTCCAAAACAAGAAATATTAAATTCGAGTAACCTACATGTTGTCACAAGATCAGGAATAGGATGAGATATCAATACAAATTTGGCACAAAATCGACAAACCGAGAATTCCATCCCATTCCAAATCATGATAAAGAAGAACAGAACATGTGGGTAGCACTCAAGTTCTTTAAAAACAGTAATCAAGAAAATCAAGGAAAACAAACTGAAAGTATAATACAACAATTCCTCCAACTTTTAAAAGAAAAAACACTAATTCGGTCGGTTGTTGGACCTGCTTAACATCTTAAGGGAACATAAAGAAGGATAGAAACCATCTGAATATGTCAGACAACTATCATATAATCATAAATATTATGACCCAAAGGTCGACTTGGAAATCCACGGGGTAATGATTGAACATGTAGTCGTTGATTTTGGATCACAAGTAAATATCCTTCCTCGAGACACATGGATATGGTTGGGTCGACCTTCATTAACTCCAAAATTGAACTACCTCAAACTTGTTGATCGAAGATTAATAGAACCCATCGGCATACTCAGAAATGTGGAAACACAAATTATGGGTATATCGACGACAGTCGACATTGAGGTAATCAGTTTGGTCGAAGGAATGCATGATTATCAAACTCTTGTCAATCGGCAATGGGGACAACAAATGAAAGCCAATATCTCCCTCGAAAAGGATAGAATTAAGTTAAAATGGAGTGGAAGAAAAATAATAATCCTCGTGGACCCTAAAGAATGGAAACATTGGATTGAATCATGGGATGAAGATCAAGAGGCTCGATGTTTGTACCAGATGATCAATTAACAAAGAGATTATGTCAAACCAAATGCACAAGGAGAAATCTTAGCAGAATCTCCCTTGTCAATCGGACACAACTCCGATTCGGCTCTATATAAATGGAAAATAGAAAATTATGAAGAACACACAAAAGACTATTGGACCATTGAAGCCATTCCAATTAAATGTCCAAGAACATGTTTTTTAATCCAAGCAATACCCATAGTATATGATAAAAGGATATGAAAAAACCCCACTCCAATCCTAGCTGACAATAAAACGAAAAAATCCATTGCACTATAACGAACGGAACACACCATCGACACATGTTCAAGAAGTTTCTAAATGTGTAGGAGAACAAGGTAGAACCCAAATCCTAGTCGAAACTTTCACAGGCCAAGCTGCAAGATGGTGGGAAACGCATTCCCCAAGACTACAAACTTGGAAAACCATGTCGAATTATTTTATAAAATTATTTGGAGAAAATAAGTTCGCTAAAACAGTCGGCATTCCTCTCTTCAAAATTGGATACAACTCAGTGGAACATATTCACCACTATGAAAACAAATGGCGCAGAATAGGATACAGGGAAGAAAGAGTATGGTCGCATATGTTCCCAAATATGTTGGATGAAATACCACACAAATGGTACAAAATTGAAGAAGCATGTGGTCACACACTCAATTGGCCTGACATTAGAGATAACTTTATCAAAGATTTTGAATTCACCCCGAAGGAAGAGCACTTAAGAGAAGCAGCCAGCAAATCAAAAGTTTTCTTGAAAAATAAACACCATCCATGCTGAAATAAAAGGTGAAAATGGTGTTCGACATGGGATCAACATCGACATGCCACTTTATTTTGACAAAGAATAATGAAAGTATAACTAGTCGATGAATCCACATGGAAAACACAAATTTTCCTGGCCAAAGTTTTTGATGGAAAAGTAATCACCTAGCCATGCAAAGTTATGTAAAGTCAGTATTAAAAGTCACCAAGGAAGAGAAGGAGGATCCAAAACAACCCGACTTTCCATAAAGTTTTACTAAAGTCGAAGAAGGGTAATGACACCTTGACGAAGAAAAACCACTAAAATGGATGAATGCTAAGATAAAGATAAAGGAATTCAATATATCAAACGAATATCGAACCAAGATGGCACGAGTAGGAAATTACTAGTCAGAAAAGTAGACAGTTGATATTGTCAACCTACTGAAGGAGTACTAAGATGTGTTTTTCTAAGACTATAAATATTTAAAAGGGATTGTACAAGAAATGGGGGAGATGAAAATCGACCTCGTCCTGTGGGCGAAACCAATTAAAAAATGACCTTATAAACTAGCACATAAATACAAACCAATCGTGTAGAAATAAATCGATGAAATGTTAGCAGAAGGAATTATATACACGATCGACAAATCATAATGGGAAATCCCCATGGTGGTCCAACAAAAGAAGCACAACCCTAAAAAGTTAAGAATATGCGTCGACTTCAAAGGACTCAATAAACTGACACTAACATATTGATTCCCCACTCCATTTGCAAATGAAATAATAAATGAAGTCATGGGATATGAATGCTACTCCTTTGCAGACGAGTTCTTGGGATACAACCAAGTACCCATAACCAAATAAGACCAACCAAAGACAACATTTGTATCTAAATTTGGTTCTTTTTCCTATAGGGTAATGACATTTGGGATTAAGAATGCCTCTACAGTATTTTCAAAGATAGTGATGAAGGCATTTCAAGAATACATTTACAAGATGATGGTTGTCTATTTAGATGATTGGACTATATACGACTTATTTAAAAACCACATACAATGGCTCAAATTAATGCTTGAAAGATGTAGGCAAATTCAATTGTCCCTAAATATTAAGAAATGTATCTTCACCACCCCAATTGGAATCATCTTAGGACATGTTGTATGTAAGGATGGTGTGAAGGTACATATGGAAAAAATTGAAATCATCATCAACCTAAAACCACCTGACAATCAAAAGGAGATAAAAATATTCCTTGGGAATACTAAGTATTATATGAAGTTCATACGCGATTATTCAAACATTACTTTTTGTTGGATCACGATTATAAGACCCTAGGTTCAGTTTACTCAACCAACAAAACCCTTCAATACTGGCCCTTTCAGCATCACCTGCATGAAAGTGAAGTCTCACCCGAGATATCTATTAGGGATACATGAACCAAGTTTATGCAGGGACGAGGGGATGTGATGTTATCATCGTATCCATTACTATTTGTATACCCTATGCACAATATCTTTATTAATATCCTTTGATTACTTTAACAAACCCTATTGTGTAGAAACCTTATAACATATATTGCAACATAAGTAACCCATCAAATAATTCATTATTATTGTGCATCAATCATATAGTAAACATGTCTATATTAATCATGCATAAACAAAACATCCATGAACAACCACATCAAAAGACACATTCAGACACAGAATTTAACGTGGTTCACCCAATCCTTGGGCTACACCCATAATGGTTGGCTTATACATCAATCTTCATGTAGTAATCTCCTCAAGCCTGCGCACTACGCTTACAATAGATACAACATATTATATCCTCAATCTAGCCTAACCACACTGCAGTGCATGCCTCTTTCTCTGGAAAATATCTCCACAACTCTAAGCATAGATTCTACATCCTATGCATGTTAAACTCTCACTTTCATCATCCTATTCTTCCCCAACCCATTACATATTTATACATAGGGTTAGGGCTCATAACCCTATTAGTTTATCCCAAAACTCTAATATGTCCTAGTTGTTTTCCTTATTTTTCGCCAGCATGTTGATTTTCCTTCCTTCGCACCTACATGTTGTTTTTTTTTCTTTAGCATTGAAATACTGTGTTCTTGCCTTCTTTTGTGCTTTCTCTAACTTTTTCTTTGACCCCACAAACTGCTCCATTTTCTACTTTTGGACACCCTCCTCAAACTTAGTTATTTAACATGCATGTCCAACTCTTTTCCAATGGATGAGTTACTTTGGAAAGAAGTCAAATTCAAATGGAGCAAATACTATCAAGAGTCATTTGAATTCTTGAAGAAAAAATTGGTCTAAGCCCCCATACTTAAATTCCCCAACTGGTTGAGAAGATTTCATGTACATGTTAACGCATCAAATATTGTTGTAGGATCAAATCTCACACAGCCATATGACGACACAATCGACCATCCTAATGCTTATGCCAGTTGAAAGCTAAATAAAATAGAAAGAAATTATTCGACTATAGAAAGACAAGCCTTTTCAATGATCTTTGCATTGCAGAAATTTCGTCACTACTTACTCGCGAACCCCTTTACATTTTTTACAGATCACTAGGCCTTGAAGTATCTAGTTAAAAAACTAGTGTATCAATGGAAAATATGTCGTTGTCTATTGTTATTTCAAGAATTCGAATCCAATGTAATAGTTTGACTAGGAAAAAAGAATGTCTGACATGACCACTTGTCCTGACTAGAAACGGGGGAGGACCCGAATGGCATAGATGATGACCTTCTAGATGTACATTTGTTCCACATTGAAGCGGCCCCAAAAGATCTTAAAGAAATAGAAAAAAAATTAGAAGAGGGAAAGGCAAGTGAAGATCTCCCTGCAAATAAAAAGAAGGTTCTAGCTCTAAAATCAGCACCATTCACTATCATGAATGGATATCTATGCAAAGTGGGACCTGAATACATCTTGAGGAGATTTACTTTAGAACATGAATGAGAAATAATAATAAATGAAGCACATGCGGGACCGGCTGGAGGTCATTTCTAGGCCGACATGACATCATAGAAAATACTTCAAGCGAGGCTTTGGTGGTTGACCCTCCACAAAGACTGTTAGGAACAAGTGAAAAAATGTGGCAACTACCAAAGTGTGGGTCGAACCCTATGGAAAAATGAAATGCCCTTGCAATCGATAAATTCTAGCTTACCATTTGAAATTTGGGTCATCGACTTTGTTGGACCCTTTCCTCAAAGAGAAAAAAGAACAGATGAAAAGTACATTATTAATGAAGTCGAGTATGTAAAAAAGTGGGTAGAAGCAGAGCCAGTCGAGTATGTAACAAAGTGGGTAGAAGCATATCCATCCGAGTCATGTACCAAAGAAGTTGCAGCAAAATTCATCTATGATAATATATAATAACAAGATTCAGATGTCTAGTAACATTAATCAGTGATTAAGGGATGCACTTTGTAAATGACACAATCCAAGTCCTTATCAAGAAATTTCTTATCGACCATAGAAGAACAATTGCAGACCATCCTCAAGCAAATGGTGTTGTCAAATCGATCAATAAGACATTACACAAGGGACTTACCAAAATCTGTGGAATCGACAAGAATGACTAGGATGATAATGTTGTTGCAGTATTATGGGCATATAGGTCCGCATATAAGAGATCGATTGGCCATACCCCTTTTAAATCGATCCACGGACAATAATTTGTGATCCCACTCCATTTATGGGATAACTTGGAAAGGGTGGCATCTGTTTCCAAATTCAACCAAGGAAGAAGTCTGGATGATAGACTCTACCAATTTATCAAACTTGAAGAAGGAAGGTTGATATCAATACACCATTAGGAAGTCTAGAAGAAAAAACAAAAGGCATGGAATGATCGACATTTAAAGAAAAAGGAAATGAATAATTGAGATTTAGTCTTGTTATATTACATTCAAGTCAAAGGTAAACCCAAAAAATTAGAAACAGCATGGCTAGGATCGTACGTTATAGAAGATGTTCGACCGACGGGAGATGTACGATTACGAAATTTGTTGGGCCATCCATTTAAAAAATTAATTAATGGAGCTCGTCTAAATAAATACAAAAAATAACAATAAGGATCCATGTTGGAAAAAACTTCAGTAAAATTATGTCAACGGGGACCAACCAGAACTAAAATATTATATGTAACAATCTGTTCGAAGTCGAAAAAATGTAAATTAATAACTTTATTATTAATTAAAAATATATATATACAAATAAATTAAAAGTCAGTTCTAAGAATTCAAGTAGAAAAAATTGTTACAGGAAAATCAAGTATTAAAGAAGTCCCATTCAACAGAGTTTTTGGGAAAAGAATTGACAAAGAGAAGAATGGGGAGAGAAAGAAGTCCTTGGTTGAGTCACAGAACTTTAGAAAAAAATAAACAAGAAAAGCATTCAACTCCATCCCTAGCTTTACAACAGATACTCATTAGACGATAGTCGATTGAACGAGGAATACCTCCATCAAGTGAGCATAGAAAATTTGAATCAACCGAGTGTCGATCAAGCTAGCGAATGCATCATATAACTAAAGAAGAGTACAAAAAATCCACAAACTGGCATAGTAATTACCAAGATTATTGACCAACAAAAACCAACAGTTGAAAAATTGACGCCACAAAAACACTAGGTCGGTGACTCATGTACTGACCACGGATTAAAAAATGGGACCTAGTCGATCTAGCACGATGAAAAACTGACTCTGACTCAAGAAATGAAGGCATAATTAAAGAGAGAAAAGAAAGGATTATAGGACAAGTTAGAGACATTAATGATTGACACGACATGGAAGAATATTGCACACCCATTACCATAGATACAGATCGACATGACATGTATGACCATGAAGTATAAATTGCCACATTTAATTCCCGACGGGACTCACATGCGTTCCAGTTCAGCACTAACATATATTTCCCCTTGCATGAGTCAACTAACCCATCAACAATCATGATCAAAGCAGGAAAATCTATAGAATAGTTGGAAACATTTAATTCAAATTTATTGTTCATGTCTCATTGTTATTTCTCCTCCGTAGTAATTTTTTGATCTGACTATACACACGAGTGAACCCATACTTCCTTTAGATTCCTCGAGTATAATCGCATCGATTCAAAAATTCCAAGAATGAGGGGTCAGGTCATCGAAGTAGTGGTAGAGTCGAGATCAAAGCATAAATTCGACAGAGCGACTGCAACACCACTTCAAGTTTGGATGTAGAATATCTAAAAAATGTGGTTAGAAGAAATGAAATGGAACAAGCAATGGAAAAACTTCACAGACTGGGGGATGGAGCAAGGAATTTGGAAGGCTGAAACATATTTTCTTGAAAAATAAGGAATTAGGCATATTTTAGGAGCGCCACAAGTCTCCGACTTTGGTCGTTGGAAGGAAGAAGTGGCTAAATTTGTAGTTAGTTGATATCATGAGGGACACATCTGGTTGGATGAACCAATAGTAGTCATAGGGGGCCTCATACACAGAATCACTGGCATTCCAAAGGCAGGGGTCAGTGTACCAAAAACCACCAATGAAAACGATTGGATGTAGTTCCTGACTAGGAAAATAATGGATAAGAACTCAAAAGGCCTACTCATCAACAAAATCCTAGAATTGTGCACCAAATGGACTGCAATAATTATATCTTTATGTTTCACACCAGCAGGTCGGGCATTCGACATAAAAATAACCATGATAGAGTCAATTGGCCAAGTATTTCAGAGGTCTAGGGTCTTCAACTGGGCAAAGTATATGTTCGACATTATCCGTACAAACTGCAAGGAGTGTCAAGAATTAGGTAGGGCAATCAAATTATCTTCCTTGTTAGTTTTGATTGCAATGGAGAAGTATATCCTAGTCGGTGACCCTATAATTATAATCATGAAAGTATCGACAATGGAAAAACAGAGAATTTTTGCAGCAGAGGAAGTTGATTCTTCCACAAGAAATGTTTTTGTTATGGGTTGTCAACTTAAATAATGTCTCACATAAATGGCGTGTCGAGCAAGCAGTTCGTCAGGCCCTGTCGTCGCCTTGTCATATCCAATTGGAACTCGAGTGCACCAAACTTTGGTACAAACTTGAGTGTGCCCTAGAACAAAAGGAATTTCATTATCAGCCGACTATGGAGGAATTTTTTGAAGAATCATAAAGACAAACAAGAGAGGGCTAGGAAATTCCCCCCAAAATCATTCATCCAGGGTTGTCATTGGTACTTCCTCTTGCCGAATTTGAGCAAGAAGAGGAAAGAAAAGAATAATTATAATTATCCCCTTTGTGGAATATCTAGAAGCACCAACAATTTCCCCTGTAAGAACCTCGCCCGCAAAAAGAAAGCAGGCAGAAGAGAGAGACAAAGGTAAAAAAGAAGTCGAAGTCGAAGAAATTTCATTCGGCATAGAATATATATGGAGGAAAACTTTCCATTCCAATGAAGGAATTGATTTTGACGACCCAATAATCCAAATTAAGTTGGCCATTATCACAAGTAAAATTGCCAAAAAATCAAGTAGCTAGAGAAGCATACCCAACAAGAGACAGCTATGATGAAGAAAATTTTGGGCTCATTGGTTGGCCCGGCAATGAAGGAGGCTATGGAAAAAAAAAAATCAAGAAGAACATGACAAGCAAATCAAAGACATAATTCAACAAATTGAAAC
>JZKD02S0715283.1:67201-80243 GCA_000966675.3 Picea glauca | reverse complement strand
AATTTGTATTTTTCTTTACTTTTATTGTTTTTCATGTTTATTTTCTATTTAATTCATGTTTTCATGTAATTTAATGTGTGATTAATAAAGCACTAACCTAAGTATTAACAATTAACTTAATTATTAATCATTAATTAATTAATTAATAATTAATTTATTATTAATAATTTTAATCTATTTTAATTAATCTAACTACATTAAATTTTAATTACTAACATAATTAACCTATTGTTTGTATTTTAGCCTAAGCTTGTTTATTTATGTAGGGAGAAGTGGTGGGCGAGATGTGTCCAATGGGATAAAAGAACAAGGCACGGAGGTGGACGAAGGATTGGGCAGGGTGATGAAGGATCGGGTGAAATGGATGGAGGGAGAAGTGAAATCAACCGATGCCACCAAACCAGATGTCTTCATCACAAGAGCACTACCAAACAGATAGTTGTAGGAACAAATAACATATGATTATAGGACCCCAACATAGGCTCCATCTGGGGATGGCATCTCTTTCAAGAGGTGTCAAGAACCATAGAACTCTAAACATGTAAACCAATACCTTATTCATTGGGTTGATCCCAATATCTTATTCTGTAACTTGTACTTGTTTTTATCTCTCAACCGAAACCAAATCAAACTGAAATCTAAACTTGGAATGCACACTAAATCGAAAACTGTACTGCAACTGAAACTGAAAATTTTGTTGAAAGGAATGCTCAAAGAGTTGAACTTATTTGCACACTGCTACCTACCCTATAATGCTGAAAATCACGTTGAATCAAATAATACAAAAATGCCAATGAAGACAATTAAGTAGCTGCTGAGACCAATGGATTGCTAGACTGCTTGTTAGCATAGTCAAAAAGGCAACTTGACCTTTTTCCCACATAACCGAAACTTCAAAGTGTAATGGCCATTCTTGAAAACATGATTGATTTTTTATGCTGAAAAAGTATTCCATGTACTCTGTTATGGGATCTGGAAAGACATGACAAGTTTCTTGACTTTCAACAAATTTATGGTCATAATTGGGTATGGCACATACGCTTTGTACGTCATTATACAGTTCTTGATATGGCTACAAGTTTTCTGTTGAACTTTGAAATGAGGCTCCTACTGAAACAGACCGTGAAAGAGATTGCCTAATTATGTCTATATCATAACCTTTTTTAAGTTCATAGCTAGCCCATGAACTTTGACTTTGACAACACAAGTCATCCAAGAAATCAGCTACTGGATCTTGTAGGAAATGAGATATTTGTTGCATTGGCTCCAATGAATGTTCCTGATATTTTGTGTGCTTATCATCCATGACATCATTAAAACTTTTCTTCAAAAATTGAAATGAATTAAAGCTTAATGATATAGAGTAATTTTGGGTTAACTCATACTTTGTCTCGGGCTCTAAGCTTTCATCTAGAAATTGAAAATCAATGTAGCTCAAGGGATGCAATTCTGGGTTTAGAACAACCTCTATATCAATAATGGAATCTCCAATTGATTGATCAGAACATTCTCCCTCCCTACTATTGACAACTTTCTTACAATTTTCTCTCAAAAATTGAAAAGAAGAGAAAAATAAGGGCAAATATTTTTCCCTTACTCTGAAATTTTCTACATTTTCCTCATCGTTGTCATGATTGTTGTGCAAAGGTTGATTGTCATATCTGATTTTTAATTGATCTTATTCATCCCAACAATATGATGTTGATTTCTTTGAACAGTCAACATCTATTTCAGCCACATAATCATCCTCATATTGATCATACTTGGGTAGATTATCCAGGTAGGAAATGTCATTGAACATGGACATCATATCAGTTGGTTATTCCTCTGCATGTTGAGATGGAGTTTCATTTGTGTCCACATTATGAATTCAATACATGAAATAATCCTTTTTTGAACCATGATACCAAGGGCGAGCTACAAAGGGTTTGGGAACAGTGACCCTTTCTTTCTCTGTGATCAATGGGACATGATGCCTTTGAACATCAAGTTTTTCTCTCATGCTAATCTTGTGTAACACTTCTTCGATGGTTTTTGTTAGAATTTCTAGTTTAGCTTATGAAGATTTAAGTTGCTCCTTTTCTTTGTTCTTTCTATATTTTTCCTCCACCTTCGACCTCTTGATCAAAAAATTGGCTTCCACACTAATTTCATTGTCCTGCATATCCTTGAGTGTTGTAGTGTCCCTTTCTCTCAATTGAAATTCCATCTCTTGATCAAATGCATCTAGGTAGTGTAAGAGAGTTGAACCAGAAGGTGGTCTTATATCAGCAGGCATGGAATTGTAGACTTGATTGAATCTGGCTGAAAATTGTTGCACTGTTTCTCCTGGTTGTCTCTTCAAGTGATCATATTCTTCCAAAATGAGGAAGGGATTCCTCTTGATCACCCATTGATCCAAGAAAACTTTCACAAAGTGATCTAGATCACTGATGCTTGCAGCTGGTAGATATTTATACCATCTCTTAGCTCTACTTTACAAAGATAAAGAAAAAATCCTAATACTACCATCACTTTTTTCCACCTCAAAAAGGTCAAGATAATTTTCAAAACCTTGAATGTGTTTTTCAGCAGTGGTGTAACCATACTCTCCATCAAATCTAGGAAGATATTGAAAGTAGTTGGCAGGGAAATCATGGAGTATGGGAGGTAAGACAAGAGGCTTGTATATGTCTGGAATATTTACAGTGGTAGGAGTGTGTACAGGGGCTGTAAAATAAGGCTTACTCCTTTGAGGCTCATCAGGTTGAACATGATTAATAAGGGTTTCAGCGATATGGTCTTTATGAGGATCAGGAAAAGGAAAGAAATAATTAAAAATAAATCCAATTATTTCTTGAATAAAATTCCAACATGTAAACCTGACCTTTCCAGAGAATCTTGTCATGCTTAAGGTTCTTCATCCAGTGGAGCCTTTGAATCTGAACTGGTTGGAGTCGCCAGGTGAAATAATTCATCCTTCATGTGCCTGATCACTATCCACCATCAGTAACTAGATCTGGAACTTGATATGCTTTCTGAGGAAGGTTCCCCAGTATGGTCACCATTCTATTAGCACTCTGTAATTTGCCCAAGGCTGCGGAGGTAGTCATAGAGGCAACAAAAAAACCACTTTGAGTTGAGGATATAGAACTCCAATACTTAGAGAGGGATCTCTTTGTCTGATATAGCTTTATTTTAATAGATATTAGTCTAGCTAATGGGTTCAGAATTTGTTTTAGATTTGAGGTGTTTGGCTGAATGACTGCTTTAGAATCCCATTGGGCTATGGGGTCTGTGTTCAAACTTAAGGTCATATAAACATCTTATTAAAGTATTCTTCACATGGTGAGATATTCAAGACACTAGATCGATTAAACTTAAAGGTGATGGAAATATGGAACAAGTGAAAGTTTCATTTAAGTAAAGAAGCATTCAAGAATTTATTTAACTTAAAATCAGAAGAATAACATGCAGACTGATAAAAGGCCAGATACAAAGTACACGAGGTAAATTATGCTCTTAATATTCCTTTTAACATTTAGAATTAGAAAACAAAGTGATAACAGAGTAAGGAAACATTAACATAGCAAGAATAACATCACCAATATCTAGACGCAAGAATCCTGTGAATCAATTCCTTTGTATTACTGGTGGATCTGAAAAATATTATAGAGAATAGTTTTTATGGGTGCAAGAATCAACCCATTTTACATTAAAATTACATGAATAAATAGGAGAGATCACCCCTCAAGCTTAAGAAGTCGGATTCAACCACCTCGTCCAAAATAGCAACAAATCCCCAAAAATCTGGAACTGTCTGCCATGAAAGATGGGCGGAACTATTGCAAAAAAGGGGTCCACTCAAACATTTGTTTCTCCTCAACAATGACACCTGTGAAAAAAATGTAGGAGGTTATTGTAAATTATTTTGTCTGGAGAAAAAACCTCCTTTGGTTTCTCCAATTTCGTCTCCAGCTTGCTAAAACAACTCCTGCAAAAGGACTGAAACAGGAAAAACCGGAAACATGAAAAAAGGGGTTGAAAGATGGCTTCGATTATCCCAAATGGTGGCAATTGTGAAAAATATGAAAGAAATTTTTGTTCTTCAGCCTGTGCTAAACAAAAACCTCTTTTGTGTTTTGAAAATCCATCTCAGTTTGCTCGGAATCATCCCTGGAAAAAGACTAGTCGAACTGTCAAAAACGCAATTTTTTCACTTTTCGGAAGGGCGGTTTTGGAGGGCAGAGTGGTTTTGGTCGGACCCCCTTAGGTTTTAAGTGGTATTGGGAGGGGGGGGTCCGAGTTCACCATATGGTGACACCCGTCCCTCACAATATCACTAACTCGAACCCCCTTGTTAAAGCTCGGATGGCATGGGGGGTCCGATAAGATTGGGAGCGTAGACTAATTTTTGGGGATGTGTGAATGTGAAGTTACGGGAGGGAAAATGATTTGACTTTTATTTTATTGCTTTTTATTTTTTATTTGTTTTTTATTTAATATATGGTTTTTTTAATATTTGTTTTATGTTTTGTTATATTTTGTTTTTATTTATAACGTTTTGTTTTATTTATGTTTCATTTTGTTTTTTTTGTTTTTGTTTTAATTCATATATTTACACTTTTATGTATTTGATGTTTATTTAATCTTTAGTTTTATTTTAATATTTTATTTTTTAGACTTAGGATAATTTGTATTTTTCTTTACTTTTATTGTTTTTCATGTTTATTTTCTATTTAATTCATGTTTTCATGTAATTTAATGTGTGATTAATAAAGCACTAAACTAAGTATTAACAATTAAATTAATTATTAATCATTAATTAATTAATTAATAATTTATTTATTATTAATAAGTTTAATCTATTTTAATTAATCTAACTACATTAAATTTTAATTACTAACATAATTAACTTATTGTTTTTATTTTAGCCTAAGCTTGTTTATTTATGTAGGGAGAAGTGGTGGGTGAGATGTGGCCAATGGGATAAAAGAACAAGGCACGAAGGTGGATGAAGGATCGGGAGAAATGGATGGAGGGAGAAGTGAAATCAACCAAGGCCTCCAAACCAGATGTCTTCATCATGAGACCACTGCCAAACAGATAGTTGTAGGAACAAATAACCTATGATTATAGGACCCCAACACTTGGCACTGTCAACACCATAGAGTTGGTGTATTTGCATCTATTGGTCGACTGATCCATAGAGTAGCACAGGAAATTGTTTGTTACAACGAGCAGCATCCTTGATGCTTTTGTACATGAATCCATGAGCTTCATTATTTTGATATTTTGGTCTCTGGACAAATACTTTTTGTAACTTTTATCGTTATTAATATAAAGTTCCTACTGACTTACTTGTCTTCTTCTTTTTTTAAATGTGTGTTTGGATTTATAAATGTCTCAAATGTTTGTCTAACACATAATTAGCCAATGCATATGTCAATTTGTTTAGACATCTAAAAATATGTTGATACTTGATATAATCAAAATGTCTTTCCAAGGGGCGAATTCTTAAGTATTCCATAAGATGACGGATTCCAAATGAAATGGAGTTAGTTAATAATTTGATAAATGCATTGCATTCTGCGATATTATTAGTTGCACAACCAAGGCTAACACAGTGTAGATTGATAAACTCATTCGTAAATGCATAGTTTTCCCATGCAGCAGATGCTAGGTTTTGAATATTGCGACTATCACCATCAACAAAGCCGATATAGGATAGCGAAGACACTGACATCTGGAAACCAAGCACAATGCAAGGTAAGAAGCTAAAAGGCAGAACAAAAATGAAAAAATCAAACTAGAGTATGATACACTATAATACACAACACACATGCAAAAATAGTTTAAGCATAGTACTTCTTCAAGTAAAGCCCATTTCTGGGTTCACTCAAAGGAATTCCATTGTAATCTACCAGCTCGTAAGCCCCTTTCTCCAACACTCATTTCACAATATAAGGGCCACGCCACATGGTCTCGAATTTACCGGCCCCTAATAAGTCACGATCATGTTTGTAAAGAAGAACCAAATCACCCTCAGAAAAAACATGCGGTTTGACATGCTTGTCATATTGATCATTGACATGCTTCTTCTGAGTTTCAATGACTAAGGCAGCATCACAGCGAGTCTCTTTTAATTGCATCAAATACAAGAGACGTTCCTTCAGCTGAGGTGTTAGGGAGAAGTTCGACAGCTATTTTCAAAGATGGGATTTTACATTCAATCGGAAAAATAGCGTCAATACCATATACTAACTGGAAGGTTGTGAACTCTGTGGCAAATTTAACAGATTTCTAATAGGCCCATAATGTCGAGAAGAGCATCGTGTGCCAACTTGACTTGTAAATTCCTATCATCCATCAAAGCATAGTAGTAAGAATTTTGTTAATTGTTTCAACCTGGCCATTGGCCTATGGATAGTAAGGTGTTGAGTTTTCATGTCAAAGACCCAACTTCTCGGTAAGTTCAGACATCAGGAAATTGTGAAAATGACTACCATGGTCAGTGACGATGGCTTGGGGGACACCAAATCTAGTAACAATATGATTGACTATGAAGAACATTGCAATTTTCCCGGTGTTATCAAATGTAGGCATCGCCTCAACCCATTTAGTGAAATAATCCATGGCTACGATAATGTATCCATGCCCCCCGACCGAGTTAGGGTTATATGTCATGAATTCAATACCCCATTTAGTGAATGGACCAACGGAAACTACAGGGTAAAGAGGAGCACGATGAGATCAGATCTTATTGTTATACATTTGACAAGCATGGCATTTCTGGACGGCAGTAATGCAATCCTTAAACAATGAAGGCTAGAAGTAACCATCTCATAAGATATTTTGGCAGTTTCATACCCAGACATATGACTTCCACATGCTCCCGAATGATATTCATTCAAATCTTTATTAGCTTCATCGTAGGTTAGATATCGTCGAAATATAGAATCAATACCACAACAGTAAAGGGTATCACCAAGGATAATGTATTGATGGGCTCGATACTGAATACGACGACGATCCACACTAGAAATATCAGGCCGGAAAGTTTAGGTTTGGAGATAAATGATCATCTCTCCATACCATATGTCATCAGAACTAATCAGAAAGAGAGACTCATCAAGAAATTAATCCCCTGCCATAGTTCAGTCTCAGTAGAGGGAAGGTCACATATCAACTTGGCAAACCAAATATTTCTTTGATTTGGCACACTCAAATTCCAAATCAAACTCTTGGAGAATGACTATCCATTTGGAGTATTTTCCCCCCATCAATTGTCGAGTAAGGAAGTGTTGCATAGGGTTGCAATCATAATGGCGGTGGTTCTGTGTAATAAGATATAATGAGGAAAATATTGAACAACCTTAACAGCTACCAAGGCCAGTTTATCCACATGCAAATATTTGGTTTCAGTGGTCGTAAGACTCTAACTCAAATAGTAGATAACATGTGAATCATCCTCTTGTACTAGAACCATAGCGATGGTAGAGTCTGAAGAATCTAAGTATAAGAAATAATCTTGACTATAATCGGGTAGAAATAAGAGTGGTGTATGGGTTAAGGAAAGTTTCAAAGCTTCAAAGGCTTTGTTGGTAGTGTCGCCCAATACAAAATCGTGATCCTTTTTAAGAAGTCGATTAAAAATAACAAACAGAGAGAGAGAACAAAGATATATATATATATAGAATACAACACATGCATTAATGTTGCAAGATTTCTTTCAATGGATCTTTTCTCCAACACACACCTTTTCTCCAATTATTTTGATGAAAAATATCCACAATCTGACTTAGAGAGCTAAAGCAAAGATATCTCAAGTATACTCTATAGCAGAACTCTTCATACATATGCAAGCCTTAGCCTTTTCAACCTTATCCTTTTCCATGAGAGATCCCTCTATATATAGGGTGAAAGAGGGATGGATGAGGAGATTAGGATGATCCCACTAAATCATAGAAGTGAGTAAGATCCAAACCGATCGGATACCATCTTCTAGAATATTCCCTTCTAGAACATTTGTGAATTTTGACTTTTCCCTTTCTTAAGCATTGTCGCACCCTATGCACAGGCAGCCTACGACAACGATGTAGTCCATATTTGGTGCAAAGTGCGGTGATCAAGCAGCGTCACACCTCAAGCATAGAGAAGGGTGCAACGATCTTCCTTGTCATAGTTTTTTAGGGAGGAAAAGCAAACCATTTTTCTCATGGAGAAAGTCTCTTTTAATGTTTTCAGGAAACATGGAAGTGAGTTATGCGTGTGTCATCAGTTGATCACTAAGGTGACCAAAATAATGTGTAACAATGGTCCCCATACATCTATAGGCACAAACTCTAAATTTTCACTCTTCTTTTCCTTTCTAACTCTGATAAATCTGACTCTCTTCTATTTTCCATAAACACAATGCTCACAGAAATCCACATCAATTTGCTTCCTGATTTTTCTCCTGTTGTCCATCTCTTTGTTTCTTTGGATCTCTATAGTGTTTCTTTAGATGTCTTTTCTTCCCAAAATTATAGCACTCTATCTTTCCCAGTTTGGATTTGGGCTCCCAGTTTGGATTTGGATCTGCCCTTCGTATAATTCTCATGGTTCCTTGAGATATTTACTCTATCCTTTTGTCTTCCCCTATTCTCCATGGTTAGCACATTACCTGATGTCTCACGTGTGTTTTTCCGTCACATTTCCTCACTAAGGATAACACCAACAACATCATCAAATTTTAGAGTGTTTGAACCAGAGACAGAGTTGCTTTCAGCCATAACCAAGTCGTTCCAGCTTTCTGGAAATGAGCACAAGATTAGGAGAGCCCTAACCTCATCATCAAAGTCCACTTTTACAGAATTTAGCTTATTAGTAACTATATTAAATTCATTTAAATGGTCAGCAACAGACCCGCCTTCTGACATATTCATATTAAATAATCGCTTCATTAGAAATGCCTTATTAGAGGCCGGGGGTTTTTCATATAATTTAGCCAATGCCTCCATCAGATCCTCTGTTGTATTTTCTTTCAAAATATTGAAATACATCGACATTTCTAGGCACAACTGCATCGTTCTTAATGCCTTTTTGTCAAGAACCTCTCATTCTTCATCCTTCATACTCATTGGTTATTTTGATTTTCCACCCAACGATCGGTAAAGATCCTTCTGATATAAATAATATTCCATTTTCATCTTCCATAACTGGTAGTGTTGGCCGTTAAATTTCTCAACCCTGAACTTTCCATCTTCCGCCATTTCTCCCACTCGAACCAGGAACCCTCTTTTCTTGTGAGTTACCTTTCTCTTTGATGCTAATTGTTAGAAAAATAGGATCACAGAATAATAAAATAAAAACAGATGTGAAAATAAAACATAGAATATACACAATACAATAGAGACATAGATATACGTTATTCACCCAGTGTGGGCTACATCCACCAAAGAAATTGCCAGGTCCTTCCATTGTTATTATCCAGTAAATGAAGGGATACAACATACATCACACTCGTTGTAAGTTCCTTTTCTTTCTCTCACAATATCCTCTCTCAGAATACTATATTCACACACATACACATCTGCAATACAATTCCCTCATAAAAGAGGGTTTCCCTTAGGGAAAAAAACCATAACATAACTTCTACCATAAAATCTTCGACCTTATAATGAATGGTCCATATTGACTACGAAATTACACTATTTTACAAGACAATTTTCCCAAAAATTTATCTTCGTGGGCATTGCCCCCAAACTCCTACCAGAGGGGGGCTCCAAAATTTATCACCACCCCCTTCTGGACCTTCCTGCCAAGAGATGTGGAGGGGAAATCCCCCACACACCCCCTTGTCAGGTAATGGGGTCCAAACATGGCTGAAACAAGACCTCTAAATCAAGAAGATAATCAAGCTCCACAACCAACAAAAAATAGCACCTCACCCTAAGTGGTAGCTACATGAAACAAGCAAGTAACCCAATAGCCAAAATTATCGAGGTCAAAAAGGTTATAAAAGATTCTAATCTAGACGAATTAACTAAGAAGAGGTTACTCCCTAGCTGTGAGATAACTCCAAGGATTTATGGCCTTTCAAAGATCCACAAAGAAGGAATCCCTCTCAAACCAATTGTCAACACAAACTGATCTCCCACTTATCAACTAGAAAAATATGTGGTGAAGATTATAGGCCCCTTAGTTGGTAACACAAACTCATTCATCAAGGATTCCTTTGACTTCATAAGAATCATAAATAATGAAAGAGTGGAACCTGGCGATATCATCATCATCTTTTGAGTGCTCTCTTTGTTCACAAAAATATCCCTTGATGAAGCTATCCAGATTGTCAAGGAGATCATCGACTCTCAAACCTCCAAACTAGAAAATGATTTCCTTCAATCAACCTTATTTATCTTCCAAGGAGTATTCTATGAAGAAAATAGTGATGTTGAAATGGGGTACCCTTTGTCCCCCATTGTCGCCAATTGGTTCATGGAAATTTTTAAAAAGAAGGCATTGGACACCTACCCCTTGAAGCCAAAAATATGGAAGCACTATGCTAATGAGACCAATGTGATATGGCTATACAGGAAAGAAGAACTTAACAAATTCTTTGAAAACCTAAATTACATATCACATGACATCATGTTCACAATGGAACTGTAGGAGGACAACAGCATTCCTTTTTTGGATGTATTGATTCATAAGAAACAAGATGGGCATCTTGGACATCAAATTTATAGGAAGAAAACACATGCTAAGAGCTACATGCATGCAAGATCTCTAGACCATCCCACTCACAAAATGGGAGTTGTGAATACCCTAGTTATGCGAGCTATCAGAATATCTGATGAAGAACATATAGAAAAAGAGAAATATCACCTTGCCAAGGTTTTCAATAGCATAGGATACAAGAATAAGGACATCATAATGGCAATAAGAAGAGGCATGGAAAAGTCGGGAGGAGAGACATGTTCTAGAGATAATCACCCTGGCAAGATAGATCACCTCCCCTACACCAAAGGATTCACTAATAGGATTTCCAAATTCTTAAGGAAGAAATATATCACAACCTCTTTCAAGCCAATATAAACCATAAGGAAAAAGATGAGATCACCGAAACAAAAAATCGACCATCATTAGTATAAAGGTTTCTATAAGGTGGAATTCTCACGCAGAAAATGCTACATCAAAGAAACGAGACGGTCCTTTCAAGTTAGGATTAAAGAGCATAGAGAAGATATAAGGAATGAGTGTATATGAACATCAACATTAATAGAGAATTTCAATGACACCAAACATCACATGTGCCTCGAAAACACCAAAATCCTCACTAAAGAAGATCATTATTTCAAACACAGAATCAGGGAAGCCATAGAAATCATGAAACACCCCAACAAGCTTAATATATATGGAGGGTTGCAGATTATTAAGAGTTGGCTTTCGTTGATCCATAATGAAAGAAACGAGTAATTTTGGTAATCCCTCTCTCTTTTTTCTCCTTTCTGTACTTTTTCATTCTTTTCAGATTTCTTCTTTCTTTTGGTCTTTTCCTTTAGTTGCCTTTTTTTTTTTTCTTTTGATTTCTTGTAGTTTTAAGCTAACCCCCTTTTAAATAACCTTTAATATTAATAAAACTTATCATAACAATAAAATGAATAATTTAAACCTTTATACTATTCTATTAATATTACTTTTAACAATAGTATTAATACCATTTTAATACATGAACTCTATTACTAATTTATAGTACTATTTTATTGATACTACTAATAATATTATTAAAAACTTTTTATTTTGTTATTAGTATTACTATTATACCATTATAGTAGTACTTTATTATTAATGAGTAATTATTACAAACCTAACATTATTATTAGTACTATTATTATATGTATCCTAATAATACTATTAATTTATAATTTATAGTAATATTATGTTAAGACTATTAATAACACTTTATTAATAATACTTTTAATAAGATTATGATGGACCGGTTATGGTTTCCCTAGCCACATCCCTTCCCGCAGGCCCTTGGCTCTTTTGGGTGCCTCTCTTCCTATCGGCGCATCTCTCCCTTGTCTATTCTCGAGTTTGGTTGATCTTGTTGATGGCTCTACCCCCGTGGGCTATACTGGTTTTGGTGGTTATTTTTCATTGGTGCTCCACCTCTTACCTACGATAGATCGGGTCTGGATCTGGTGCTTTGTTTATTTGTGGGGCCCTTGGATCGGATGTGGTGCAAGGACACTTCTAGCATCTGTGTTTCCCTAGTTTATGTCACGAAGGGTGGTAGTATGCCTCTCAAATTGATTTGTATTGAGCTTCATCTTTTAGGTGGCTCCCTCTCTCAATGCTTTGTGTGGCTAGGTTTTGGGTCTCTAGACTTAGGATATGGAGCTTTTGTGTAGTGTTTTTTGGGTTATATACTCTCTCTTCGGTGTTTGGGTCAGAGCTTTGAGGTCCTTTCTTTTGGGTGTGCAATGTTGATCTGTGGATCTTCTGTTTGAGGTCCTTACTTGGGCGTGCAGTTCTGGATTTTCCCTTAGATGTAGGATTTTCCCACTCCATTATGTTCTAACTATTCCTAGAGGCTTAGTAGCTAGCTCTGGGTCCTCTTGGGCTTCTTGTTTTCTTCTCTCTTTACCCATGATTGGAGGGTGCTTCATGCACCTGTAAAATGTAATTTGGTTCTCTTTGGATGAATAAAATTACGCATTTTTCCAAGGAAAAAAAATACTTTTAATAAGATTCTATTATAATTTACTACTCTACTATATAGTACTATACAATTATAGTACTACTCTATTATTTGGCAATTGGGTTTAGCCCAAGTGGTTTGTGCTAAGGGGTGTTTTCCCCCCCACCCAGGTTCAATTCCTGCAAGTGACATGTTTGGCTCTTAAATGAGCATGCTATCAAAAAAGCCTTGGCTTTCTACAATATGGTTTACCCTGAGTGCCATCCTCAAAATGAGGGGAAGTACCCAGTGGATTTCCCCAAGAGTTATTCCCTCGAAGAAAAAAAAGTACTACTATATTATTAATTAGTAATTATTAGGAACCTAACACTATTA
>JZKD02S0715283.1:53252-63400 GCA_000966675.3 Picea glauca | reverse complement strand
GTTGTTGGTTTGGTGACCTTCTTTGTCACACAATGTGCAAGGTGGTGGGATACGCGGAGGAAGTGGAGCTATGGGCTTCTTCTTCGTTCTCCTACCCCTGACTGTAGCAGGGGGAACAACTTTTCTTAGAGATGAAGATGCAAAGAAGTCAGAGGAAAACCATTGAACAAATCAAAGAAGCCTCAGAAGAAATTAGAATATCATAGAAGAGAAGTTGGCCCCAGAGAAAAATAATAAAGAAGAAATATAATGCTCTAGAAGTAAAGTCGGCTCCATAAGAAAAAGACAAAGTGAAAATATAATTTGCAGAAGACAAGTCGGCCCTACTTGAAGAGACACTTGTCCAATCCATTATAAATAAAGGTGATTCCTTCCTCATTTGACACACACACTCGCTCATCTATAGTGCAATTCTTGTAGAGAATAGTAGTTGCAGTTGTCTAGCAAAGGAGGAAGGAAGAAGGGCACAGGTTGGCTAGGGTTTCTCCTTTGTCTTGGTGGTACGCTGGTGGAGGCCAACTACTCTAACGCTTTGATTAGGGTTTGATGCAATTGCATTAATGGGTTATCTATTTTGGAGATAATTATTCTTGTTTGTTGTTTTGATCTAGTGGATAGAGTTGGTTCTTGGTTATATTGTATTGGAAAGGATATTCTCTCTAAGAAAGTTTTGTTGGGTTTTTCTCCCTTGTGAAGAAGGGTTTCCAAGGATAAATCTTTGTTTCTTCTTGTGTTTTTTTACCTTCTTCTTTATGTTCCAATATATGCTTATTGAATGTGAAAAGAATATTAAATTTCTATGGTAAATCTAATGCTAACTAATTTTATAAAATTCAACATGGTATCAGAGTTGGTTACCTTCAGAACAGTCTAATGATTGGAAGGAAGATCGTGTGATTTACTACATTGTTGCAATTTGTCACTGCTAAAGACCTAAACCTTGTAAAGCTCATTAAGAAACCTATTGGAGGACACTAATATTAATTTTTCCCTAGATCAACTCGCCCTACCCTAGCGCACCTCCTGGTGGTCTCAAATTATAACATGGTGAAAGTTGAAATTTCCAGTTGCAATGCCAGTTGCAGTGCCAGTGCCAGTTGCCAGTTGTGCAAGGCTTGAGATTAGAATACAAGTTGGATGGTGCTAAAATTTCAGAGGTATGCACTTGTATATGTTTAAAATTGTATCATTTTCATGAGGGTGTTTGCAAGGGGGAGTAATCTTTTGTTCAAGAAACAATATGTAGATCCAAAGGATCTTAGATCCAGTACATTCAGAGAAATGATGCACCCTCCCTGGAAGTGAAGACTTTAGGTTTGATTGTTTTGATATGCCTCTAGTTGTTATGGAATTATTACAATCTTATGTTGCATTTTGATCTATTGAAGTTATGATCATTATGAGATGAACTTGTTTGCAAGCAAAATTGATCTCTTCTAGGAGATATTCTTGGTTGTTGACTTTGTTCCGAGCAAGTTATCTTGTTAAATTGCATGGAGGTTGCCATGGAGATGTTGGTTTTCTTGTTTCATTTTCCAGGCACGTTACCACAGAGGTAGGTCACCAGTGATAGCTCTGGGAGGGGTCTATAGTGACCATTGTGGAAGACAACATATTAGATAGTCTCTAGTTTGAGACATAAAGCAATCTGACCAAACAAGGAGTTTGTATAGATTGATAGTTTGACCAGTTGAGGCCCTGATGCTTGATTCTATTATTCTGAGTGAGTTATGGAATAGGAGACTTGCTCATTTTCATTATAGATCTATTCTCTCTCTAGGGAAGATGGTGATAGGTCTTTCAGTGCTCTGTGTAGAGCATGATGGAATTTGCAGAGGTTGTTCTCTTGGAAAGAATGCCAAGGGATCTTTTCCAAGCAGTGACAGCAGATCCAAGGGGATATTAGACTTGGTGCTTTAATATTTGTGTGGGCCTATGACAGTTGCTTCGTTAAGTGGATACTAATAGTATGTGATCATCAGACTTGGATTTTGAGGAACATGACTCATGAGGAGGATTTCACCAAAGTGAAGCATGTGGTTGGACACCTCAGGATATTTGGGTGTCATGTATACATTCACGTACCCAAGGAGAAAAGGATGAAGTTGGACCCTTCAGGAAGGAAGGGTACAATGAATATTTGAAGGAAAATCAGATCTACATCCAAGGTCAGAGACAAATTGAGGTGAGCAGAGATGTTTCCTTTGAGGAGGAGGTAGCCTTCAAGAGGTCTAGAGGATATCTCATGGAGATTGACAGTGAGAAGCAGGAGGAGATGGTGTCTTCGCCCCCTCACCCTTTAGTAGTTTAGAGGAATCCAGTTGAGCCCGTTGAGATAGTTGAGCATGTTTATCCAGTTGATCATGTAGATCATGTTGATGTTCCTAGATATATTGTGGTAGGTCGAAAAAGGACTACATGGGATCATTAGAATTTGCAGGAGGTAGAGGGACATGCATCTCCCTTTGGTACTTTCATAAAGAGAACGAGACCTCGGAGATTCTTGATATATGTTGCAGCGATGAGGCACATCATTCATTCTGATCCCTCCTGTTATTAGGAGTCATCTAGTCAGCAAGTATGTAGAGATGTCATGATGGAGGAGTATCAGTCCCTCGTGAAGAATGATGTGTGGATAATGTTCTAATATCTGAGGGGGAGTATGTGGTGACTTCCAAATTGGATATATAAGATCAAACATGTAGTTGACAGGAGCATCGAGAAGCACAAAGCGAGATTTGTGGCTATAGGATTCTCTGAGGCAGAGGGAATAGACTGTGAGGAGACATTTTCTCATGTTTCTCAGTACACCTCCATTCAGATGATCATTGCCCTTACTTCAGCCATGGTTTGCAGACTACATCATATGGATGTGAAGACATCCTTCCTCAATGGAAATATTGAGGAAGAGGTGTACATCGAGTAGCCAGATGGTTTTGTGATTTATGGGAAGGAGTCCCATGTGTGTAGGTTGAAGAAGGCCATGTATGGACTCAAGAAGACACCTTGAGCTTGGTATGCGAGGATTGATGGATACCCGATGAGTTTGGGTTTCATCAAGAGTGTTGGCAATGCCAAGTTGTACTATAAGGTTCTTAATGGTGAGTCCCTAATTTTGATCTTGTACATTGATGATTTATTTCAAACCGGAGCAGAGAGCCTCATTTCTTGGTGCAAATATGAGTTGGCCTGATTTCAAATGAAGGATCTTGGCATGATGCACTATTTCTTGGGACTAGAGGTGTGGCAGAGAACTGATGATATATTCATGAGTCAGGGGAAGTATACAATTGATATTTTGAGGAGATTTGGGATGTTGGAATATAAGTCCATGGCCACACCGATGGTGTCGAATCTGAAGAAGTTGAGTGAGTCTTCTTCTGATTCAAACCTGATTGATTCGACTATGTATAGACAGCTGATTGTATAATTGATGTATTTGGTTAACACTAGACAATATATTTTCTATTTATCGAGTGCTCTTAGCCAATTAATGAGTCAGCCGAGACAGTTGCATTGGGTAGCTATGAAGCATGTGTTGAGATACTTGTGAGGCACAGTTGGATATGGCTTGAGATATGCTTCCAGTATTGACATGAGATTGCAGAGATATGTTGATTCTGATTCGGCAAGGAGCATTGTGGATATGAAGAGCACCTTAGGGTGTTGCTTCAGTTAAGGGTCTACCACGGTTTCCTGGTGTAGCAAGAAACAGAATTATGTGGCATTGAGTACCATAGAAGCCAAGTATATTGCAGTATGTATGGAAGTACGTGAAGTAGTGTGACTTGGGAAGTTCCTTAAAATATTTTTTGGATAGATGTTGGATCCCACTGTGATTCATTGTGATAACCAGAGTTGTGTGAAGCTCTCAGAGAATCCAGTATCTCTTGATAAATCAAAACATGTCGAGATCAAGTTTCATTACATTCGAGATATGGTGCAAAGGAAAGCAGTGTTGGTGCAGTAGCTTCCTACAAATGAGTTGATTGTATATGTTCTCACCAAGCCCCTTGCCAAGTCAAAGTTTAAGTACTTATGTGATGAAATTGGAGTGGTAGAGAATATCCCTCTCACTAAGAGGGAGTGTTGATGGTTGCAGCTTCGTGAGACATTCTCCAGGTCGTACTCCCCAATGGAATGAGCCAGGTTGACCTATGATGATATATTGGGTTGGTTCCCAGTGACCCTTGAGGTGAATCTCAAGCAGTTGGGATATTATACTAGGTTGGTGCCCAACAACCCGTGGGGTGTATCCCATGTGGTTGGGATATTTTCCAAGTCGTACTCCTCGATGGATTGATCTGGGTTGACCTGTGATGATACTCCTTGATGGATTGAGTTGAGTATGACACTTATAGATGGACTAATCAGTTGTATTTGGTTGGTGCCCAATGACCCTTGGTTTGTAGCCCAAGAGGTTGGGATATTATACTGGTTTGGTGCCCAACGACCCTTGGTATGTATCCCAAGTGGTTGGGATACTATGGGTTGTAGCCCATTGTCCCTTGTGGACATGTCTTGTGGTTGTATCCCTTGTGGACACATCTTGTGGTTGTAGATGTTGACGATGATGACACACACTATGTGGTTGTATCCCTTGATGATGATGACACACACTATGTGGTTGTAGCCCTAATGTATTCTAGTGAGTTGTAGCCCTAGTGTATTCTAGTGGGTTGTATCCCCTTGACGAGATGATAGGTCAACATTGGTTGTAGCCATGTATGACGTGATGATGCTACATGTAGCATGGTATAAATGACCATGGCATGATCTAAGGACCATGGCATAGCCTATGGGGATATGAGGACCAGAGGAGAACATCATGGAGAATACCTCCCTAGCTAAGAAGGAGTGTTGATTTTTTTGGTAGCAGCAGGAGGTATTCACCTCCTGGACAACTTTTCTTAGAGATGAATATGCCAAGAAGTCAGAGGAAAACCATTGAACATATCAAAGAATCCTTAGAAGAAATTAGAAGATCTCAGAAGAGAAGTTGGCCCCATAGAACAATAATAAAGAAGAAATATAATGCTCCAAACATAAATTCGGCTCAAGAAGAAATAGACAAAGTGAAAATATAATTTGCAGAAGACAAGTCGGCCCTAATTGAAGAGACAATTGTTTAGAAAATACATATGTCTAGTCCAGTATAAATAAAGGTGACGCCTTCCTCATTTGACACACACACACACACACACTCATCTATAGAAAAAGTATTGTAGAGAACAATAGTTGCAGTTGTCCAGCTAAGGAGGAAGGAAGAAGGACACATGTTGGCTATTGTTTCCTGATAACCCTTGATAGGGTTTATATTTTGTCTTGGTGGTACGCTGGTGGAGGCCAGATACTCTAGCGCTCTGGATAGGGTTTGATGCAGCTGCATTACTAGGTTATCTCTTGTGGAGATAAGTATTCTTCTTTGTTGGTTTTCTCTGGTGGATAGAGTTGGTTCTTGGTTATATTGTGTTGGCAAGGATATTCTCTCTAAGAAAAATTTATTGGGTTTTTCCCCTTGTGAAGAAGAGTTTCCCAGGATAAATATTTGTGTGTCTTCTTGTGTTTGTTTACCTGCTTCTTTATGTTTCAGTATATGCTTATTGAATGTGAAAGAAGATTAAATTGCTATGGTAAATCTAATGGTAACTAATTTTATAAAATTCAACAATGCTACCAGTAGCACCAACTTTACTTTTGGCATTAAATATATGACTTGATTGGAACTGTGGCCTTGACAACAGATACCATTGCAAAAAAAAACTTTGAAATTGACTCTTAAATCAAAAGTGTTGTTAGCTAAAAATCAATTTACTAGTTTTTAAAATAAATTTACATTAAAAAACAAGTTCTCTATGTCATGGGTGCTTATGGAATATAATTCTTTCTTTAGTGAAACAGAAGTTACAATTTTTTTTTGGGGGGGGAAATAACATTAAAAAAAAACCAGTTTTTCAACACAAATGAAAACAATAACCATTTTTTCGTTCAAAATAAAAAAATAACCAATTAAAAAAAAAAACAATTTTTTTTGAAAAAAAAATAAAGAAAAAACAAAAACAAAGTTTAAAAAAAAAAATTAAAACAACAAATTTTAGAAATTGTTTCTATTAAAAACTAAAGTTAAAAAATAAAATAAAAAACAACTTTAGAAATAAAAAATAATAATAATAAAATTTTAAATGGGGCGGGGAGGGGCGATGTTGGACATCGCCCCCCACTGATTCCATGGGATATTGAGGTTGGAGGGCGATGCCCAGCTTTGCCCCTCCCCGCCCCGTTTTAAATTTTTTATTTTTTTTTTATTTTGTTTGTTAATTTTAACATTTGGTTTTTTTTTTAATTTTGTTTGTTAATTTTAACATTTGGTTTTTTTTTTTGTTTTTTTAATGCTTTTAAATTTTTTTAATTGTTAATTTTTTGCTTTTTAATTAATTTTTGTTTTATTTTTTTTATTTTTAGTACTTTTTTAAGTTTGTTTTTTATGATTATGATTAACGTCCACTGAGACCAATTGGTCTATCGAACCTTAAGAAGGTAAGAGATTACTTCAATTTCTTTAAAATTGTATTTCTATGCCCAAAAAACATTGAGAAAAACGTTCCAATATCACCATAGTTTTGATGACTTAGGAGGTTAGGAAGGTCGATAATGTGGAAGATATTTTTAAATTAGGATCTAATATGGGCATAAGCAAGCCAATCCAAGAGGAAGTGTTTTTCATCTTCTACCCACTTAGTGTCACAAAGGTGATAGATTCTCTCATCCCATGGTATTTTGGGAGTTGTCCAAAGCCAAGTTTCACTATGTAGCTCGTGAGAGTTTGTTCTTATTTTAGCAATGTTGATTTTCTTCTTTGCACTTTTCAAAACTGAGAGGTAATTTGATCTTCAAAATTAGGGTTGACCACCTCCTTGTAGTATCTTAATTTACTTTTATCCATTGATTCTATATCACACCACATATTCTCCTTAAATTTAGAAGTGATAATATTTGTAATATTATTGATATTCTGCATGGTGGATTCTTCTTGTAATTCCCAATGATTTATCCAATATTTGGCATATTTATGCCATCCCCGCTTGAGTCGTTGGTGTTTTTGGCTAGAGTTTGAAGCAATTTTGGGGAGCCTCTTGTCATCGATGTTGTTTATCTTGTTCTTGGATGTTAGGTATCTAATCATAGCAATGCTCTCAATGGAGGAAAGGCTTTCTTCGATGAGAGGGATAGGATAGGGTGTATTTCCCTTAATTTTGAGATTATAAGTTATAAAATTATTTTGGAACTATCCTATCTTTCTCCAGGATTCTCTAGATATACTGCAACCCCAATCTTTCTCCAGGATTCTCTAGATATACTGCAACCACAAACTTCACATCCATGTAAGATAACTAGAGTGACAAGAGTGTGAAAGAGGAGCTTTTTTTAATCCCAAAGCCAAAGGTTTGTTGATTTACAATTGTTTTTGAGCCCATAATAGGATTTCCACCCTCCAGTTATCCTTTTTTCAACTCTATAGTTCCAATTGAGCTAGTGGTGGATATCGATTCCAAGTAACTTGTATGAAGGCACTTCCTTTGAGCTATTGTTGTCATAAAAAAAAAGTATCGTAGGTGATCATTTTGGATTTAATTATCATAACCTTTGTTTTGTCAGTGTTCACAGTCATGTTTATGTTATAATAGAATCCCTTGAGGGTTATTAGTTGCTTACCTAGGTCATAGGAAATCTTTGCCATAAGAACAATATCATCGGCATAAATAAGGAGGATGATGACTATCCTAGTGACAGTCGGGCCAACACAGCCTGCGTCCTCCAAACAATCTTCTAACTTATCAATATAGATGTCGAAAAGGGTAGGGGATAAGGGATAGCCTTTCTACTCCTATATTACAATTAATTTCTTTTGACCAACCCTCAATGTTTCTAAACTTGGTAATAACTTTCTCATATAGTCTTATTGCAAAAGCACTTAACTCAAAAGGGACTTTAAGCTCTTCTAACATATTCCAAAGGTTAGTCATAGGCATGGTGTCAAAATCTTTTCTAAAATAAATGAAACAACAAAGGAGATCGGTTTTATCATTACGACACTCCTCTACAATGATCCTAATTGTAACGAGGTGGTCCATAGTGGAATGGTAACCTCTAAACCTAGCCTGGCCTCTAGCTCTTTTTCCATGGTTGTCTAGCCATGTTTCGATCTTCTTTTCCAAAATACTTACATATAGCCTAGTGAAATGGGGTTAATCATAATGGTCCTATAATTAGAGGGATTGCTTTTATCCCCACTTTTTAAAAATAGGTACAATGAGGCTTTGAGTCCAAGGTTTTGGGAAGTCTTGTTGGATAGCTAAATTGAAGATCTTATGTATGTGAGCGATGAGGATAGGTCCTCCAATTTTTTATATTTCAGCTTGGTAACCTTTGATGTCTTTAGATTTTCCTTTTGAGAATAGCTTAACCCAAAACTTAATGTATTTTATACACTTCATCCTTTGTAGATTTGTTTGGCATGTTGTCCATGACATTAGGGGATTCATACAAATTTTTAAGGTAGAAATTCCAATCCTTCAAGGGAATCTTATTGTTTTCTTTATATTTGTGAGTTAGAATTTTCCTCTAGAATTTCTTAGGATCTATCTTAAATAGGTGCAAAAGCTTCTCTTGATTTCTATGTGTATAGTCTTTTTTTTTTGTTTAATTAAGGTTTTGCATGTATTTATCTCATCAGATTTTAAACATGCATTGGAAGCATCCCTAATGGCTTTTTTAGCAATTTTACATTCATTATCGTACCAAGGGTTATTTGTACCATTTTTATTTTTATGTGGTACCTCAATAGAGAAATTGTTAATTGGCGTAGAGAGGGTTGATGTAAAATTATAATAGTCAACTTCAATATTATTCTGATATGATATGAGTTTTAAAGCATTGCTTAAGTCTTTTAAGAAGAAATCAACTTTTTTTTTGTCAAAAAGTAAGTTCCTTTGGCTGTCAAAGTGCTCCTCTAAAGATATTGTGTGCACGAAAAAGTTAAGAGTTAGGGTTAGAGGTCTATGATCAGAGTCAGGTTCATGGTCATCTAAGAGATCAAAGTTTACTATTTTGTTGTATATGGGGATATCCGATATTATATAATCAACAACACTGCTACCCAGCCCATGGATACAATTTATCATGTTAGAATTTGGAAACTTCTTTAGACCATTGCAAATTATTAAATCTTGAGAACTACAGAGCCTGATTAACTCGGTACCAAACAAATTTTCGATCAAGTCTTGATAGTTTATTTTGTAACTATTGTCTAATACAAGGTCCTCATCTAACCAAAGAGGATTAGGGTTGGAGTCATTCCTTAAAATAATAGCTTGATTGGTTGAAATTCTAGCATTAAAGTCTCTTAACAGGAGGATACTACCTTCATTTTTCATATTGTAGATATCTTGCTCTAAGTTTTTGTAGGGACAATTCTTATCTAGATTTTTTTTTGTATAAAAAGTAGAGTTAATAGGTGTGAAATAACATATTGCTATATAATCTTATTAGTGTTAATATCATATATCTCCATCCATATGTATTGATTGAGAGGATATTTCTTATGAAGTCAGATATGAGGAGACATGTTTGTTTTTACGTAACATTGTTGGCCCTTGGTCAAGTATTATGGAAGAAAGAAAAGATTAAGGAAGAGGAAAGACAAAGTATGAAGTGCACAGAAGGCACACAAACCGAGGAAGGGTTAGTGGTTAAAGAAGGATAAAAGAAGGAACAAAGTAAAGGAAAGCAAGCCATTGAAAGAGAATATCAAGGAAGACAAAGCAGCAAAGAAGATATACCACTGACAAGTCAGCAAGCAAAAGAAGACATTAATGGGTGATCTGGAGCACCTCACGGAGAAGAAGGAAGAACAGGTCGGCGAAGTCCTTAAAATTAGGGTTATGCGGATCTAGGGTTTTGGCAATGTGGATTTACGGTTTTGGACACCTGGGCTTCAGTCTAAGGTTTTCTAATGGGCATGAAATGTATAAATAAAGGTCAAGAAGACTTGAGAGAGAGATTTAATAGTGAGATTGAGAGGTAGAAGTGTTATGTTTTAGAGTATCCTTGTGCTTTGGGTCTCCAGTTGGGTGCGAAGATCTACTCTA